>CM054150.1:3457927-3477927 GCA_028751875.1 Rapana venosa | reverse complement strand
AATAGCATCCCCACCATCCTCAAATTCTGTGCCAGAAATTTCCTCTTTTCTTTCACTCTCTTTGTTTCTGCCTCGTTCCTTTTCTTCCTGTCACCTCCTTCTTGTCGATTTTCTGCCTTCTTGGTCCATTCTCCTGCCTTTTTTCCAGAAAGACTTAAAAGATAACATTTCTCTCTTATGCCAAAGTCGGATGCGCTGGGCCTGACTTGTCAGGCGCTGAACGGCAGCGTGACATATTTTCGCTCATGTAACAAGCATCAATAGTTGCTGTCTGAGCGTTCGACGACGAAGAAAAATGCAAGATGTTAAGGGTTCTATCTCATTTCAACCCGAACTTTTCCCCCAATCACTAGACCTGTTGTGTTGTGGTCTGGATACTGCTCTTTTGGATGATTCAATAAAATGAGGTCCCCATGCAACACAGACTCAGCGTACGTCAAAAATAATCCTATTGCAATAATAAATTCTGGCAACATTGCGTGGAGAAAGACACTTTCATGGAGAAACAAATACACAACACACACACACACACACATACACACACACACACTCACACACACACACACACACACACAGAGAAATGAAAAACAAATTGAGGAGGACTGTATACACCCTTCCTGATGGTTACATCCTAGATTCATGCCAAAAAAATCTGCGTATCTAAATTTGCCACACGATACAATACATTACAAACAATAAAAACAATCAATACAATACAACACAACACAACCCACACAAAACACAACATACGCACGACACCTCACACACACACACACACAAACATCTACACACACACAACCACAACACAACACAACACCACACAAAACACAGCACACGCACACACACACAACACACAACACATATACACACACACCACAAACACAAAACACAACACACACACACACCACAACACAAAACACAACACATACACACCACACCACAAAACACAAACACATACACACACACAAAACACAACACATACACACACACCACAACAACAAAACACAACACATACACAACACACCAACACAAAACACAACACATACACACACACACACCACACACAAACACAACACACACACACACAACGACACACACACACACACACACACACATATACACACCACACCACAAAACACACCACAACACCCAACACACCACACCACACCACTTCACACCACAACACCCAACACACCACACCACAAACCACAACACAACACCCCCCACACACAACACCACACCACACACATACAAAACACAACACACACACACACGCTCCTGTCCACTCCACTGACCATGGATATTGATCAAAGTGTCGCTCAGTTTCTGTGTCTCAAAGCTGCCCACGGTCCGGAGGTTGACCACGTGAGAAGACACTGACCTGTGGATATGTCGCTGCTTTTGGTCAGAGCCTGCAAGACAGGACACCATCACAAATGGATACTTTGTGCTTTTTGTCAAAGCCTGCAAAGACAGGACAACATCACAAATGGATACTTTGTGCTTTCCAACACCCAGATTCAAACACACCACTGTTGGCCGTCACTCTTTCTCTATTTCTGGTCCATCTGGTCCATCAAGCGCTTTAAGTTGGGTTTTTTACAAGATATAGCGCTATATAAATTCCATTTATTATTATTATTAATATTATTATTATTATTATTTATCCACCCTGGAATGACCTCCCTCTTTCACTTCGCCAAAAGCCTTCACTTGATGCTTTCAAATCCAGCCTCAAAACACACTTATTTTTTCTACCTGAGACTTTCCCCCTCATATCTCTCCCTAATTTTCAACAGCATCCTTCACCTCCTAAGTGAGTGAGTGAGTGAGTGAGTGAGAGAGAGAGAGTGTGTGTGTGTGTGGGGGGGGGGGGGGGGGGGTGGGTGGGTGGGTGGGGTGTGCGTGCGTTCGTGCGTGCGCGCGCATGGATTTGAAATATGTTGTTCATTATGTTTAAGGAGAGTTGCATACGTGTAAATGATTTGAGTACAAGCGCTTCGATTTGTTTGTTTTTACAAGATTCAGCGCTATATAAATTCCATATATTATTATATATTATAATTATTATCATTATATATGCTAAGGTGTAATAAGTGGGAGCGAGCGTCAGAAGCTCACCAAGGGCCGCAATACGGTCACCCATCCTTCACCACCTCCGCTGCTTACCTGCCTGCAAAGCGCAGTCCTACACTGGTGACCTGCGGGACTGTCTGGCAAGGGGCAGGCACCCATCAAGTGGTAACTGCGCTGCTACCTAGCTGGGGATCGGTCTCGCCACTGGCTATCCCTCGTGGTATGGGTGGATAATGGATGGATAGGAATGATGATAGTGGGTGGATGGGTGGATGTATGAAGAAAATGGGTGGGTGTGGTGGATAATGATGGAGATGGAATGGATGATGATGGGTGTGGGTGGATGGATAAGTGGGTGGATGGATGGATGATGGATGGGTGGGATGAGGATGGTGGATGGATGATGATGGTGGGATGGGTGGTGGATGGATGGATGGATGGGTGGATGGATGGGATGGATGATGGTGGTGGGTGAGAATGGATGGATGGGTGGGTGGATGGATGGATGGATGGGTGGATGGATGGATGGTGGATGATGGATGGGTGGGTGGGGAGATGGATGGATGATGGTGGGGGTGGGTGGATGTGGATGGGTGGATGTGGTGGTGATGAGGATGTGGATGGTGATGGATGGATGGATGGATGGTGGGTGGTGGGTGGATGGTGTGGTGGATGGATGGATGGATGGGATGGATGTGGATGGATGGATGGATGGATTGGTGGGTGGTGTGGTGTGGATGGATGGATGGGTGGATGGATGGATGTGGGGGTGGATTATGGGTGGTGGATGGTGGATGGGATGGATGGATGGATGGATGGATGGATGGATGGATGGATGGATATGGCTGACTGACTAAATGGATGGATGTATGGATGGGTGGACGGACGGAGAACGAACGAACGAACGGACGGACGGACGGACGGACGGACGAACGAACGAATGAATGAATGAATGAATGAATGAATGAATGAATGAATGGGCGACTGAATGAATGGGCGACTGAATGAATGAGCGACAGAATGAATGAATGAATGAATGAATGAATTAATTAATTAATTAATTTTTTTTTTTTTCGTTCCTCGGCTACAACTCCGAAGTTCACCAATGATGAGATTTTTGCGTGTGCGACTGTTTTTTCACCCACCATTTAGGTAGCCGCATTCCGACTTCGGGGATGTATGCTGGGTACGTTTCTATATCCGTAACACACCGAAAGCTGACATCGATTAAGGCATCTTCACCACGCATACGTATTTCATCTTCTGCATTTTGTAAATACACGCAGTGAATTAAGGCACTGGCAGGTCTGCACTTGAAAGTTGACTTCGGAGATGCGTTAAAATCCCCTCCCTTAATTCACCAGACTCTGACGCGATTCAAACCACGACTTCATGGATCCAGAATGAACGAATGAATGAATGAATAAATGAATGACAAAGCGCATAGAAAACCTACACACCCATAGATGTGATCGCGGACATGAAGGGAAAGAAACTTGAAAAGCACAGATACACAGACAGAGACAAAAAGACACACCGAAACACACACACACACACACACACACACACACACACACACACACACACACAAAAATACACACACACTCACAAACTTTTGTGCGCACACACACACCCTACCCCCACCCCACACAAATACACGCGCACACACATACACATGCGCGCGCGCGCACACACACTACCACATCCTACTCCTACCCCCACACAACTGCACGCGCACACACATACATACATACACAAACCCTCCCCCAACTCCCACCCTACACCCACCCCTCGCCACACACAACTACACCAACACCCCCACCACCCTCTCTCCCCTCCCTCCCCACCCACACACACACACAGACAGAACACACACTCACCAGGCTACAACTGTTCCCCAGACCAACATAATGAACCAGCAGTGGTATAGGTTGTACCCCACCCCACAAAACCCAACCCCGACCTACACACACAACTACACCCCCACCACCCCCTCTCTCCCTCTCCCCCCTCCCCCCCCCCCCTTCACACACACACACAGAACACACTCACCCGGCTACAACTGTCCCCCAGGCCAGCATAATGAACCAGCAGTGGTTATAGGCTGTGTCGGCCAGATCTGCACCCTACCCCCCACCCAACCCTACCCCCATCCCCCCCAAACACACACACACACAACTACCAACCCACCACCCCCTCTCCCCCCCCCCCACACACACACAAAGAACCAAAGAGATGATTATAACTGATGTTTGCTTGTATTGTTGTTGTGTCAAATAAGTCTACTTGACTTAAATGGCAAAAAAAAAAGGTAAAGGTAAAGGAATCCCATAACCTATAAGGTCGTAAGGGAGCGAGGCATCAGAGACCTCACTTCTCTAGGGCCAGCATATTGAGGGCGGCGCCCATCTCCTCTCCCTCGCTGCTTTACCTTCCCTGACCCTAAAGAGGGCAGGTACCCATTTACAGCTGGGTGAACTGGGGGAACTGTACTGAAGCCAAGGCGCGCAAACGGTCACCCATCCAAGTGGTAACCACGCTCGACGCTGCTTAACTTGGCTGGGGGAAAGCGAGTGCTCCGACCACTGAGCTATCCCGTCCCCTGGCAATAACATATTCTGAATCTGAATCTGAATCTGGATCACAGACAGACAGACAGAAGACACGCTCACCAGGCTGCAGCTGTCCCCCAGACCAGCATAATGAACCACAGAGGTTATAGGCTGTGTCTGCCAGATCTGCACCCCCCCCCCATCCCCACCCCTACACACACAACACAACCCTCCCAACCACCACCACCCTACTTCCCCCTCACCCCCCCCCCCCCCACACACACACACAAAGAACCAAAGGAGATAATAATGATGTTTGCTTGTTTGTGTTGTGTCAAATAAGCACTTGACTTAAATGGCACATAACATATCTGAATCTGAATCTGGATTGGATCGGATCACACAGCTAGCAGAACACACGCTCACCGGGCTGCAGCTGCCCCCAGGCCAGCATGATGAACCAGTGGTGATGCAGGCTGTGTCTGCCAGATCTGCACCCAACCCCACCCCCATCCCCCCCTACACAACACACTCAACCCCAACCCCCCCCCCCCCCCACCCTCCCTCCACCCCACCCCCCTTCCCACACACAACACACACAGACGAGACAGAACACACCTCACCGGGCTGCAACTTTCCCCAGGACCAACATAATGAACCAGCAGTGGTTATGAGGCTGTGTCTGCCAGATCTGCACCCAACCCCACCCCAAACACACACACTTTAGCCAAATGATAATAACTATAATGAAGTTTCCTGTTGTGTCAAATAGTCTACCATGACTAAATGGAATAAAATTCTGAATACTGCATCTGAACCACACACACAACTCAACCCCCTTCCCCCACCACCCTCTTCCCCTCCCACCCCCTTCCACCCCCCCCCCCCCCCCACACACACACACACAAGACAGGACAGAACAACGCTCACCGGGCTGAAGCTTCCCCCAGGCCAGTCATGATGAACAGTGTGATGCAGGCTGTGTCGACTCAGGTCTGCACATCCCCTACCCCACCCCACCCCAACAACCCCACCCGCCCCCCCACAAACTTAAACCCCCGACCCCACCCCACCACCCCCTCTTCCCTCACCCACCCCTTCCCACACACACACACACACACACACACACACACACCCAGAATACACGCTCACCGGGCCTGCAGCTGCCCCCAGGCACCCGCACTGATGAACCAGTGCCCCGGGGTGCCAGGCTGTGTCTCGCCAGGTCTCCGAGGACTGCGGGGCCTGCCGCTCTGTAGGCCGCTGAATGGACAGCAGGGATCATGCCTGTGTCGAATACTAGCCCCACCCACCGGTTGCCTAAGCCTGGGAAAACTCATATCATGATCCTTGTCATACATTTACCACCGTATTGTCTCATCACGTTGTAAAAGAAAACTGACTGGTTGCCAGGGCCTGGGAAGACATTATGAAATCATTATCATTGTCATCACATCATCGGTACCATTATCATCACATGACATACACCGTTATTGTCACATGACGTTTGTGAAGGAGCACTGGATCATGCCGTGGTCGTCCTGCCCTGACTGGTTGCCTAGGGCCTGGGGAAGAGGACATGATCATGATCATGATCATTATCATCATCATCATCGGTACCATTATCATCATCATGACTATTGCCACCATTATTGGCATCATCACGTGTTGTGAAGGAGCACTGGATCATGCCGTGGTCGTACTGCCCCGACTGGTTGCCTAGGGCCTGGGGAAGACATGATCATGATCATTGTCATCATCATCATCGGTACCATTATCATCATCATGACTATTGCCGCCATTATTGTCATCATCATCACGTGTTGTGAAGGAGCACTGGATCATGCCGTGGTCGTACTGCCCTGACTGGTTGCCTAGGCCTGATGAGAGGACGTCATGATCATGATCATGATCATTATTATCACTATCATTATCATTGCCATCATGATCACGTCGTGTGAAAGAGAACTGGATCATCCTGTGATCGTACTGCCCTTCCGAAAAACTTTCTCTGTCTCTGTCTCTCTCACACACACTCTCTCAATCTCTCTCTCTCTCTCTCTCTTCTCTCTCTCTCTGTATCCTTCTCTCTCCGTCTTCCCCCTTTCTCTCCCTCTCTCCTCACTCCTCTCTCTCTCCACTCCTCTCTCTCATCTCATCTCATCCCATCCCATCTCATCATCATCTCTTCTCATCCCATCCCATCTCATCATCATCTCTTCTCATCTCTCACCTGGTCAGTGTATCTGACGTTGGTTTTGCCCAGGTTGTAGGAAGAGTGGATCTGAACTCGGCCCCTGGTGTGCACACACTCCGTCACATCATCGTCACCCTGCACAGCACACAATACAGTTTTGATGCAAGGAGGAGGAGGAGGAGGAGGAAAAGAAGAAGGAGGAGGAGGATTGCGAAGAAGAAGAATTGCGAAGAACTGCCTAGAATTGCAAAGAAGAAGAATTGCAAAGAAGGAGAAGGAGGAGGAGGAGAATGGCAAAGAAGAATTGCGAAGAAGAAGAATGCAAAAGAAGAATGCAAAGAAGAAGACTGCAAAGAAAAATGCAAAGAAGAGAAGAAGGAGGAGGAGGAGGAAAGGAAGAGGAGCAGCAGCAGCAGAAGCAGCAGCAGCAGGAGGAGGAGCAAAGGAAGAAGAAGGCAAAGAAGAAGAAGAAGAAGGCAAAGAAGAAGAAGAAGAAGAAGAAGAAGAAGAACAAGAACAAGAGGAGGAAAAAGAATCAACAGAAGAAGAATCAAGAAGAAGAATGCAAAGAAGAATGGAAAGAAGAAGAATGCAAAGAGGAATGCAAAGAAGAAGAATGCAAAGAAGAAGAATGCAAAGAAAAGAATGCAAAGAAGAATGCGAAGAAGAAATTGCAAAGAAGAATGCAAAGAAGAAGAAGAAAGAATGCAAAGAAGAATGCAAAGAAGAAGAAGAAGAAGAAGAAGAAGAAGAATGCAAAGAAGAAGAATCAACAAGAAGAAGAATCAGAAGAAAATGCAAATAGACGAGGAAGAAGAAGAATGCAAAGAAGAAAGAATGAGAAGAAGAAGAAGAAGAAGAAGAAGACTGGATCTTTAACGTGCATATTTGATCTTCTGCGAGTGTATATGCACACGAAAGGAAATTATGGCACTGGCAGGCCTGTAATTGAAGCTGACCTGGGAGATGTTTAAAATCCCCACCCTTACTTCGCCAGACACTAACGAGATTCGAACCCACGACTTCATGGACCCGTGGGATTGGAGTCGAACGGTCTTAACCACTCGGCTATAGCGGCCGTTCAGCGTGTAAAGTAAGTCTGGAGCAGCCTAGAACAGGCTAAGGTGCGCACATATACATCGAGGGGGACGGGATAGCCTGGTGGTTAGAACATTGCGCTGGCAATCTGATGACCCGGGTTCGATTCCCGTTCAAGGGGAATTTTTCCCCCTGGAGTTAACATCAGTGCAGACTCCACTCTCCCCAAAAGTTCTTCGGATGAGACTATAAACCGAGGTCCCGTGCGCGAACGCACGCAGAAGTTCTTGCGCACAAGTTAAAACCTGTTCTGCTGTTAGAAAGAGTAGGTTATTGTGTGCGGGAGGGAATAGAGGACAAAAATTTACAAAAAAAACTGCATGAACACGGGGTCTGGCTGTAAATAAAAGCACATGATAGCTTATTCCATCTTCTTCCAATATTTTTTTTCTTTTATATCGAGGATAATGTAAACACTCGTGCTTTTTTTACATCCAGTCCCAGCGTGTTTGCTGTTTCGGTAAATTTTGTCATCCACTCCCACTGGCACTCAGTGACCTACTCTTTCGAAAAGCGGAACAGGATTTAACGTGTGCACAAGATATTCTCGTTCGCACACGGGGCCTCGGTTTATAGTCTCATCCGAAGAACTTTTTGGGGGAGAGCGGGGTCTGCACTGATGTTAACATCCAGGGGAAAATATCCCCTTGAACAGGAATCGAACCCGGATCGTCAGATTGCCAGCGCAATATTCTAACCACTAGGCTATCCCGTACAAGTTACAATTCAATATACTATGCTTCCATCAACAACGAACCCAGCCGTACACACCAAAATAGTTCTTGATCACATACATGTCCACCACCACCAAAAAAAAACCCCAAAAAAACAATCCCTCCCGCCTTGAATATGTAAATGAGGATTATGCTAATTGGGCACTGACCATGACCTCGTCAGCGGACAAGCCCATGGCGATGTAGAGGTCACCGGAGCCTATGTAACCCCGCAGAGTGAAGTGCACGAGCTGTGACGTAGGTCGCCACGTCAGCATCACTGTGGCCTCAGGGTTGGTGATGCAGCCCAAGGATTCGCTACACTGCGAGCTCTTTCGAAGCACACACTGAAACACGGGTCGATGTGTCAGTCAGAGTGTCCGCGTTAGTGAACGTTAGTTTTGACAGTCTTGAGAGAGAGGTGTGTGTGTGTGTGTGTGTGTGTTGTGTGTGTGTGTGTGTGTGTGTGTGTGTGTGTGTGTGTGTGTGTGTGTGTGTGTTGTGTGTGTGTGTGAGTGAGTGAGATCTTCAGTTTAACGTCTATTCACATTTAGTGATTTTAGACGGAAAATGTGTGTGTGTGTGTGTGTGTGTGTGTGTGTGTGTGTGTGTGTGTGTGTGTGTGTGTGTGTGTGAGTGTGTGTGTGTGTGTGTGTGTGTGTGTGTATGTATGTATGTATGTGTATATGTATACATACATACACACATACATGCATAAAATAAATACATACAATCATACATACATACATACATACAACCATATACATAAATACAATCACACATACATACATACATACATACATACGCACAAACTCACGCACGCATACCCATACCAACACACACTGCTAATAATGTTAAAAGCAGCAAGTAAGCAAGCTTACAACATAATTTAAGTGTCACCCCATAATAATGCTATCTGAGTATATTACCCATGTACCATTAGCACAACACACACACACACATACACACACAGATATCTATCTATATATCTATCTGTACCATTAGCACAAAACACACACACACACGCACACACAGATATCTATCTATCTATCTGTCTGTCTGTACCATTAGCACAAAACACACTCACATACACACACATATTCTATCTATCTATCTATCTGTCTGTCTGTCTGTCCGTCCGTCCGTCCATCGATCTGTCTGTCTGTCTACCTATTTATCTACACACACATGTAGGTGTGTGTGTGTGTGTATGTATGTATGTATGTATGTATGTATGTATGTATGTATGTATGTATGTATGTTTGATATTGTTTTCCCTATTCGCATTTTTAGGCGTTACACTGATGATGATGATGATAATAATAATAATAATAATAATAATAATAATAATAATAAATGGAATTTATATAGCGCCGTATCTTGCACAGACAAATCAAAGCGCTTGCACTCAACTCATTCTTACACAGTCATGCAACCAATAGCAAGCAATAGTTCTAACAAGTCCAAATGCACACACACACACACACACACACACACACACACACACGCACACACACACACGTCATACACTTTGGCAGGGTGATAGAATTTTTGGCTGTTGAAAAGCAGGGATAGCTATGAAATGAAACAGGATAGGAAATTCTTAGGTTTGAAACAAATATGCCTTGAGGCCAGATTTAAAAGTGTCACAAGAAGGTCTTTGGCGAAGAGAGATAGGGAGGCCATTCCAAATCGATGGACCAGAAACAGAGAAAGAGCGACGGCCAACAGTGGACTGGTTGAATCTAGGTGTTTGTAAGCACAAGGAATCTGCAGCAGAGCGAAGGGAACGAGAAAGGGTGTACAGGTGGAGACATTCACAGAGGTAGGATGGTGCTGTTTTGTGGAGACATTTGTAACAGAGAGTACTGATCTTATAGTTATTCTTTGTGGCACAGGCAGCCAGTGGAGAGATCGCAAGAGAGGGGTAATGTGCTCCGATGTTTTCTTTCTGAGAACTAGTCGAGCTGCAGAGTTTTGAATACGTTGAAGGGAGTGGATAGATGATGCTGGCAGACCAGCCAAAAGAGAATTGCAATAGTTCAGACGTGAAAGAATGAGAGATGCCACGATGTCTGAATACCAATCTGATACATGACTCTCTTTCCCTCTATCTTCTATTGTTTTTTTTGCTATATGTCCGCGCCCCCCCCCCCCCCCCCCCCCCCCCCCCCCCCCCCGTCTAATATCACTTATAGTGAACAGACGTTAAATACAAGAATGAACAAACACACACACACATCAATCGTCTAATATCACTTATAGTGAACAGACGTTAAATACAAGAACAAACAAACACACACACACACGCGCGCGCGCACGGAGATTATCAGAGAGACAGGTTAGCAGACAGACACAGAGAGAGACAGAAAAAGAGGTCGATGTCCATTCTTTTACGTTGTCGTATGGAATAAACTGGTTTGTCCTAACAACGGAATAGCTCAGTGGTCAGAGCACTCGCTTTCCCACAGCCAATATTAAGCAGCATCGAGCGTGGTTACCACTTGGATGGGTGACCGTTTGCGCGCCTTAGCTTCAGTACAGTCCCCCCAATTCACCCAGCTGTAAATGGGTACCTGCCCTCTTTAGGGTCAGGGAAGGTAAAGCAGCGAGGGAGAGGAGATGGGCGCCGCCCTCAATATGCTGGTCCTTGGAGAAGTTGAGGTCTGACGCCTCGCTTCCCTAAGACCACATAGGTTAAAGGACACCTATACCTTTACCTTTTACCAAACAAATCGACTTTTGTTTTACATCATGCTCTCAAACTCGCCGATGAATGACATTTATGAACTAACTAACTAACTGGCCACAGAAGTGTCACAATCAGAAAGTCGTGGATCAGAGGGGAGCTCCTCAAAGTCGCCTGAACTATTCTGGTTCATTCATGGTATATCAATAATTATAGAGTCATCGAAAGTCGTGTCAAATCAAGAGCATCAGTTATGACGCATGAGGTAGTTACAGGGTGCAGTCGTGGGCCTCATTTGTCACACCACAGTCATCTTGTGACGAAAAATAGATTATCAAGACTTTATACGAAAGATCAAGTGAAAGCCACGCACTCATTGAAGCGCGCGCTGCGCGCGCGCGCGCGCGCGCACCACACACACACACACACACACATACACTCACACACACACACACAGGGTATAAAAGAACAAAAATGAAGAATGAGAAATGAAGATATAAAAATATACCAGGGAGAACATAACTTGTCTATACTGCAACGAAGTAGAAGACGAGTTTCATTTACTGGATGAGTGAATTTTATAAACCGAACAAAGAGAAAACTTATTGATAACTCTTAATGCTGGTGTCAATGACAATGACAATGACAAATTCTTTTATTTCCAGGATAATGAATAAGCATCCATGTGCTTTTTTACATCCAGTCCCCGCCCTTAGGGATACATATAAGAGAGAAAGAGAGAGACAGAGAGAGAGAGTGTGTGTGTGTGTGTGTATTGGGGTGGAATTGAACCTAAGACTGTTCGTGTTTTTTGTCCAACTGCTGGACAAAGAATAAATGAATGATACAGACAAATTAAGCACTAAAATGGTAACTGATAATCATCAAGCAGAAATAAATAATTATGTTTGTACATGGTTTGAAAAAAGAGAACAATTAAAATACGATATAAAGCAATATGGGTTGTTTTAATAATGCATATCACTTCAGTCACGCTTATGAAGAGATTATTTTGATGTGTCAAAAAAGTCCATGTGACTTTCATGCCAATAAATAATATCTGTTTCTGATTCTTCTCTCTCTCTCTTATTTTTTTATTCTTTCTTCTTTACATTTGAAGAAAAAAAATTACAATTTTTAGTTTTACCTGTTTTAAATATGAATACATGTCAGTGAGTGAGATTCTCTCTCTCTTTCACATAATCTCCTAAAGTCTGCTTATATAACATTTGTTTTGTGTAGTTTACAATAGATGTTGCGTTCCCTATAAAAAATATTTTTAAAAAGTACAGTGAATTTGTTGACGTTTATTGTCTATTCTCCTTTATATTGTGGAGTTTATTGTGGGGATTATTTGGTTGTCACCCCCCCCCCCCCCCCCACACACACACACACACACACTTCTTATTTTTATTATACTTTTGGTTTCCTTGCTGTTTGTTTGTTTTGTTGTTTTTTTGGGTGTCTGTGTTTTTGTTTTGGTTCGTTTTTGTTGTTGTTGTTGTTTCTTTTGATTTTTTGTGGGTTTTTGTGGGAGTGGGTTGTTTTTTCTTTTACTGTGTGAATGTACAGGTATTGGGTTTACTTTACTATCATATGATGTATCCCTTAGGGCGGGAACTGAATGTAAAAAAGCTTATTCATTATCCTCGAAATAAAAGAATTTGTCATTCTCTCTCTCTCTCTCTCTCTCTCTCTCTCTCTCTCTCTCTCTCTCTCTCACACACACACACACACACACACACACACACACACACACAACACACACACACACACACACACACACACACTGACTCACTCCCCAAGCCTTCCCCTCCTGTCCTTGTTTCCAAGTCTGTTTCTTTCCTGGTTAACGACATTACCATTCAAATATGTTGTACCACAAGTCACTGATAAATACAGTTGTTGTTTTTTTAATTGCGGCAACTTGTTACAAACATTGAAATATTTTTCAGGTTTTCAAAACAGCATATTCCACTGTTTACTTTTCTTCAGACGTGATATAAAATCTCATTAAAGGGCTTGGTGATGGTGTTGTTGCTACTGCTGTTGCTGCTGCTGCTGTTGCTGCTGCTGCTGATGTTGCTGTGATTATTCTCAAGACATGATTTGAAATCTCACTGAAGGACTTGTTGTTGTTGTTGTTGTTGTTGTTGTTATTTGAAATCTCACTGAAGGACTTGTTGTTGTTTTTGTTGTTGCTGTTGTTGCTGCTGCTGCTGCGGCGGCGGCGGCGGCGGCGGCTGCTAATGTTGTTGTTGTTGTGATTATATTAACGTCCCCGTGGGGATTTCCAATCAAAGAATTGTGAACATGAGGCCTGGTATGTAGAGGAAGCAGATCCCGACCCCATTCCGAGGTATGAAGCCCGTAAGCTAAAAATCATCACACCAAGCTGCTTGTACTCCAGTTCTGCTGGTTCTAAAAGGATTCATCCAATTGAAATTTTCTGTCTTAATCAAGCGCCTTTTTCCTAAACTCATGCACAGGTTGTTTTGCGTTCAGGTCTAGGAAATGCCCATCATGTGATAAAACTCGCAGCTACACTTCCAGACATCTAGACCGCGAGTAATAATCCCAGTCACTGCAGCAGAGTCATCATTTGACTTAACCAGTACGCTGGTTCTTGTGAAACTTCTAGTCTCCAGTGCACAAAAAGAACAGGAGAGGATAGAGAACCGCACATTGTTGTACACCCGTATTTATCAACAAAAATACTAGAACAATCGTTTTAATTGCTACTAATTGTAGCCTTACTGTAAGGTAGTCTAATGAAATCGATGTACAATCGGATTTCATGCATGACAGTTTAGAGCTCAAAGATTAGGGCTGGGTGGGGCGTTGAAAGCACGAGAAAAGTCAATACACACCGAAAGACCACAAAGGTCTGTCTCGTCTAGGTGTTCATCATAATCTCATTGACAGCAATAAAAGTAGCAGCATCTTCTGTTTCTTCAGGCAAACTGCAAAGGATGCTAGTGCTACTTCCCGGCCTGGTTCTTGTAAATATACCAGAATCACTCTTTTACATATTTCATAACAACAGATGTTAAAGCAACTGGACTTCTTGTTTTTCTTTTTCTTCGTCGTCGTCGTCGCCGTCGAACGCTCAGACAGCAACTATTGTCTGTTAGATAAGCGAAAATGCGACGCGCTGCCGTTAAGCGCCTGACAAGTCAGGCCCAGCGCATCGGACTTGGACATCGGACTTGGACATGCAAATGTAAGAAGCTCACTATCTTAATAATGGACATTTTCATGGTGCATATTTCATATTTGTTATCATTTCTTTCATACGAGGCTATGACCTTCTCTGAATAATCCTTTCTCTCTCCTCCTTCTTCTTCTTCGTCGACCGTTCAGACAGCAACTATTTTTTACCAGTCATATTAGCGAAAATGCGTCACGCTGCCGTTAAGCGCCTGACAAGTCAGGCCGAACGCATCCGACTTCGGCATAAGGGAGAGTTGTCATCTTTTAAGTCCTTCTGGGGGAAAAGGCAGCAGAATGGATCGAGAGGGCAAAAAAAGACAAAGAGTAGGTGACAGGAAGAAAAGGAACAAGACAGAAACAGAGAGTGATAGAAAAGAGGCAATTTCTAGCACAGTTTCCAGAATGAAGGGGCTGTCAAATAGTAGGGAAATAGATGCACACAGACACACGCATGTACGCACACACGCACGCACACACACACACACACCACACACACACACACACAAACAATGGGGGACGGGATAGCCTAGTGGTCAGAACATTGCGCTCGCAATCTGACAACCCGGGTTCGATTCCCGTTCAAGGGGATATTTTCCTCTGGAGTCACCATCAGTGCAGACTCCACTCTCCCCAAAAGTCCTTCGGATGAGACTACAAACCGAGGCCCCGTGCGCGAACGCACGAAGAACATCTTGCCCACACGTTAAATCCTGTTCCGCTTTTCGTAAGAGTAGGCCATTGTGTGCCGGTGGGAACAGATGACAGAATTCACAAAACCGCATACACACGGGGACTGGATGTAAAAAGGCACATGAGTGCTTATTCCATTATCCTCGATATAAAAGAAAAGAAAAGAAAAAGAAAATAACACACACACACACACAAACCGTTCTCCTCCCCCCCCCCCCCCCAACACACACACCACACCACACACACACATACACCCCCCCCCTCCCCCCAACCAACTTTTCAACAGAAATCTTGCCTCCTCTACTGCAGCAGCCTACCTGAATGATGGCTGGTAAAAGCAGAAAGAGCAGACCGACAAGTGATGGATGAAAACACGGAACCATTTTCGTTGTTGTCTTCTTCGTCGTCAAGTACTTCTCTGCAAGTCTGGAATCAGACGTAAGCCAGAAAGATATCTTTTTTGATGTACAGATTTCAATCCAAGACAATGTAGTAGAACAGATTAAAAGAGTTAATATTAACATAAGCAAAAATGTACAAAGCTGTGGACGGATTTTTTACAAAATAAAAAATTGGTACAAATATATCGATAAGTAAAAGATGAGGGATATGGGCACAAGAATAAAACTGTGTGCCCTTTAAGCACATGCGCACCTCTGTGTGTGTGGTGAGCGCGCGCGTGTGCGTGTGTGTGGTGGTGGGAGGGTGGGTCGGTGTGTCGGTGTGCGTGTGGGGGTGTGACGAATGTGGCTGTGTGTGTGAGTGTATATATGTGCTCGCATGCGTGAATGCACGTGCGCGTACGTGTGTGGTGGTCTGGGTGCTAGTCTTTCGGATAAGACGATAAACTGAGGCCCCGTGTGCACGCAAAAAAAACAAAAGATAGGCAACAAGAGAGTTGTCCTTGGCAAATCTCTGTAGAAAAATAGCTACTTTCATAGAAAGCATACACTTATAGGAAAAAAATGACAGATCAATAGACAAAACCAAGCGTTTTGATTTGTTTGATTTTACAAGATTCAGCGCTATATAAATTCCATAATTATATCAACAGTAGTAGTAGTAGTAGTAGTAGTAGTAGTAGTAGTAGTAGTAGTAGTAGTAGAAGTAGTAGTAGTACTAGTAGTAGTAAGTGTAACTGCACATGTGGCGACAGGCCGAATTACAGGCAGGACAAATCTTCCATAACTGAAAGTGGTTAACACAACAATACAATCGCACGAATACAATGACGTGTTTTGAAAGGGCCCCTGAAGTCTGAGTGTGGCGACCTTAATGGTTGGGAAAAACACACACGGTGTTAAATGCTAACAAATAAAAAGAAAACAAATCACCGATGATGCACCAACAATGTCTTGCCGAGACACAACGTGGAAATCCAGCCTCAAGTCATATTTATTTCAAACCTAACTTTTTCCCCTCCTCTTTCATCTCAAAACTGCCCCTGCTTTCAACAGTCAAAATCCCATTACCCTGCCAAAGCCTACAACCTGTGTGTGTGTGTGTGTGTGTGTGTGTGTGTGTGTGTGTGTGTGTGTGTGTGTGTGTGTGTTTGTGTGTGTGTGCGTCAGTGCGTGCGTGCGTGCGTGCGTGCGTGCGTGCGTGCGTGTGTAGGTGCGTACATTTGAATTTTGTTTAAGCTTTTAATAGTTATTGGCTGTATGATTCTGTAAGAATATGTTGAATGCAAGCGCTTTGATTTGTCTTTGCAAGATATAGCGCTGTACAAATTCCATTTATTATTATTATTATTATTATTATTATTATAAAAGACGGGCGTAGATTTGCATTGTATTGTATTGGAGTGGAGTGGAGTGTTGTGGAGTGGAGTGGAGTGGAGTATTGTATAGTATAATACAGTAGTGTAGTGTAGTGTAGTGTAGTGTATACTACTTTAAGTCATATCAGATTTCTATGCTTGAAATTCGGACTGCTTTCCCCACGGAGACCCGTCGCCACAAGAGCAGCGCCACCTATTACTCTTTTTTTCCTTTTTCTGTCTGCGTGTGTCTTTGTTTCCCTATCACTGTATCAGTGACTTCGTTTCTACAGATAGTTTTGCCAGGGACAACTCTCTTGTTGCCGTGGGTTCTTTTACGTGCGATAAATGCATGTTGCACGCGGAACTTCGGTTTATCGTCCCATCCGAAATACTAGCACCCAGACCACTACTCACGTTCTAGTAGTTGGAGAAAAGTTTCGGGCACAAACAGGGGATCGAACCACCACACACTTAGAACCCGGACTTTTCACTTTCTAGGCAGGTGGGTTACCTCTAGACCACCAGTTATAAAATGTCATGAAGCACAGCTGGTTTAAATAAGGCTTATTCGTTTATAAGCATGGAACAAGCATAACATGATGATGATGATGATGATGATGATGATGATGATGATGATGATGATGATGACGACGACGACGACGACGACGGTGGTGGTGATGATGATGATGATGATGATGATGATGATGATGATGATGATGATAATAATAATAATAATAATAAATGGAACTTATATAGCACTATATCTTGCAAAGACAAATCAAAGCGCATGCATTCAACCTTATCTTACACATTCATACAACCAATGACAAATAATCAATAGTTCAAACAGATATTACAACCATGGTAGCTGCAGACCAAAATGTATGAAACAAAAATTGCAATAGTCAAATGTTTTTCAAAAGCACACACACACACACACACACACACACACACACACACACACACACACACACACACACACAGGTCATATACTTTAGCAGGGTGATAGGATATGGGCTAGTGAAGTTCTGATATGAAACAGGAGGGGGGAAATCTTAGGTTTGAAATAAATGTCTTGAGGCTGGATTTAAAAGTGTCATAGCTAGGCTTCTGGCGAAGAGAGAGGGAGCTCATTCCAGGTCGATTCACCCGAAATAGAGAAAGAGCGGCGGCCAACGGTAGATTGGTTGAATCTAGGTATTCGTAGGCACAAGGTATCTGCAGCAGAGCAGAGGGTCATGAAGGAGTGTACAGGTTAAGACATTCACAGAGGTAAGAGGGTGCAATTTTGTGGAGACATTTGTAACAGAGGGTACTGATCTTATAATCTACTCTCTGTGGCACAGGCAGCCAGTGGAGAGATCGCAAGAGGGGAGTAATGTGCTCCGATTTTTTCTTTCTGAGAACTAGTCGAGCTGCGGAGTTTTGTATACGTTGAAGGGAGTGGATAGATGATGCTGGCAGACCAGACAAAAGAGAATTGCAATAGTCCAGACGTGAAAGAATGAGGGAAGTGACAAGTTTGGCTGTTGCATCGGTGGACAGGTACTTTCGAATTGCACTAATACGCCGTAACTGATATTAGCACGACTGACAGGTCTGGGTGATGAATTTTTGCATAGAGAGTGTGTTGTCGATAACAACACCTAGATACCTCACAGCAGTGGATAGAGGGACTGATGCATTGCCGAGTTCTATTGAAGCTGTTGTAATGGAAGAGAGTTTGTGTTTGGTCCCTACGAGCATGGCTTCGGCTTTGTCTGCATTTAGCTGTAATTTGTTCTGTGTCATCCAGTTTTTAATATCTTCAAAGCAGTGGGCCATATTTGCCAGGAGAGAAGGCAGATTTCCAGGAGTAACACTGCTTTGAATCTGAGAGTCATCTGCGTAAAAATGATGGTTGATTTGATGACGTTTTATTATATGTGACAGTGGGGCAGTGTAAAGAGTGAACAGAACAGGGCCTAGAACTGATCCCTGTGGGACTCCGCATGATGATAACAACAACAACAACAACAACAATAATAATAATAATAATAATACATGGAATTTACACAGCGCTACATCTTGCAAAAAAACAAATCAAAGCGCTTTCATTCATCCTAATCATTCACATGCAGCCAGTTACAATTAATAGTTTGTACAAACTCAAATGAATACATACACACGCACACACATAAAGGTTGCACACTCCGGCAGGGTGATGGGATTTGGGCTGTTGAAGGCAGGGACAAAAATGAAACAAGAGGGGAGAATCTTAGGTTTGAAATAAATGTGTCTTGCGGCCGGATTTAAAAGCGTCATAAGAAGGCTTTTGGCAAGAGGAGAGAGGGAGGTCATTCCAGATCAATGGACCAGAAACAGAGAAAGAGCTTCGGATGAGACTATAAACCGAGGCCCCGTGTTCGAACGCATGCTGAACATCTTGCGCACACGTTAAAATCCTGTTCCGCTTTTCGAAAGAGTAGGCCATCGTGTGCCGGTGGAAACAGATGACAAAATTTACAAAACCGCATACACACGGGGACGTAAAAAAGCACATGGGTGCTTATTCCATTATCCTCAATATAAAAGAATAAATAAAATAAAATAAAGAGAGCGACGGCCAACGGTGGACTGGTTGAATCTAGGTATTCTAGGTATACGTGATGAACGTAATCAGCATAGCAACCACAAGCTTATGTTGGGCTCAAGTGCAACATCAACATTCTTATGGCGACTGATGAAGCACAGTTCAAGGCTAGAGAGTCATAAATTCCATTTATTATTATTATTTATTATATTTAAAATGGGGAACGGGATAGCTCAGTGGTCAGAGCACTCGCTTTCCCCCAGCCAAGTTAAGCAGCGTCGAGCGTGGTTACCAGTTGGATGGGTGACCGTTTGCGCGCCTTGGCTTCAGTACAGTTCCCCCCCAGTTCACCCAGCTGTAAATGGGTACCTGCCCTCTTTAGGGTCAGGGAATGTAAAGCAGCGAGGGAGAGGAGATGGGCGCCACCCTCAATATGCT
>CM054150.1:3440427-3452927 GCA_028751875.1 Rapana venosa | reverse complement strand
CTAGCCCATACGTTAAACACGCTTCTAAACGCTTCTGACTCAGGGAAAATCTCTCTTCTCACTCTTCTCGACTTATCTGCAGCATTTGACACTATAGATCACTCTATCCTTCTCTCCCGTCTCCAAAAAACGTTCGGTGTTACTGGCACAGCCCTTACCTGGTTTAGTTCATACCTCACTGATCGATTCCAGACAGTCTCAGTAAACAAAATTCAATCAATTCCTGTAAAACTAGAATGTGGAGTCCCTCAAGGATCAGTTCTGGGCCCTGTCCTCTTCACTCTCTACACTGTTCCACTCTCATACATAATAAACCGTCACCAGATCAACCATCATTTCTACGCTGATGACTCTCAGATTCAAAGCAGTGACACTCCTGAAAATCTGCCTTCTCTCTTGACAAATATGTCACTTTGCCTTCAGGACATTCAAAACCGGATGATACAAAACAAGTTACAGCTAAATGCAGATAAAACCGAAGCCATGATTATAGGGACCAAACACAAACTCTCTTCCATCACAACAGATTCAATAGAATTTGGCAGTACATCAGTTCCGCTATCCAGTGCAGTTAAGTATCTAGGTGTTGTTATTGACAACACACTCTCTATGCAAAAGTTCATCACCCAGACCTGCCAGTCCTGCTACTATCAATTACGACGTATAAGTGCAATCCGAAAGTACCTGTCCACTGATGCAACATCCAAACTTGTCACATCTCTTATTCTTTCACGTCTGGACTATTGTAATTCTCTTTTGGCTGGTCTGCCAGCATCATCTATCCACTCCCTTCAACGCATACAAAACTCTGCAGCTCGATTAGTCCTCACAAAGAACAAATCTGAGCATATTACTCCACTCCTGCAATCTCTCCACTGGTTGCCTGTGCCACAGAGAGTAAAGTACAAGATCAGTACCCTCTGTTACAAATGTCTCCACAAAACAGCACCCTCCTACCTCTGTGAATGTCTTCACCTGTACACTCCTTCTGTTCCCTCCGCTCTGCTGCAGATACCTTGTGCTTACGAATACCTAGATTCAACCAATCCACTGTTGGCCGTCGCTCTTTCTCTATTTCTGGTCCATCAATCTGGAATGACCTCCCTCTCTCCCTTCGTGAAAAGCCTACTTACGACAGCTTTAAATCCAGCCTCAAAACATACCTATTTCAAACCTAAGATTTTTCCCTCTTGTTTCATCTCATGTCTGTCCCTGCCTTTGAAAGCCAAAATTCCAACACCCTGCTGAAATGTACAACCTGTGTGTGTGTGTGTGTGTGTGTGTGTGTGTGTGTGTGTGTGTGTGTGTGTGTTGTGTGTGTGTGTTGTGTGTGTACATTTGAATTTGTTAGAATATTGTTAATCATTGTTGGTTGTTTGTGTGGGAGCATATTGAATGGAAGCGCTCTGGTTTGTAATTGCAAGATATAGCGCTCTATAAATTCCATATATTATTATTATTATTATTATTATGAGACTACAAACCGAGGCCCCTTGTTCGAACGCACGCAGAAAATCTTGCGCACACGTTAAGCGCTTTGATGTGTTTTTGCAAGATAGAGTGCGATATAAATTCCATTTATTATCATCATTATTATTATTTAAACCTGCTCCACTTTTCGTAAGACTAAGCCATTGTGTACCAGTAGGAACGGATTTACAAAAAACGCATGCACACGGGGACTGGATGTTAAACAAATGTGTGTGGTGTTTTTTTCTTTAGATGGCTTTATAAAAAAAATTTAAAAAGCAACTGCACTGCTTATTCAATGTACCATCTGAAAATAAAAGTTTGACTTTGACTTTGACTTTAACAAAAACACATGAGTACTTATTCCATTATGGTCAAAACAAAAGAAAGAATAACAGTGATAATCCCCTGTGAGGGTGAAGGGGATTCTTTCGGTGTAACTAGCATCCCGCCACCTTCTAGAAAATTATGTGACCTAGAAATTTCCCCTTTTCCATCCCTCTGTGTCTGTTTTTCCCCTTATCAGTTCAATCATCTCTCTTGTTCTTTTCTGCTTTCCTGGTCTGTAGTCTTCGTGTCTTTTTTTTCGTTATCAAACCATACAATATTTTCTGTTTATACGTTGTATGGTATTTTGCCTGTGTTGTATTGCTGTGGCCACAAGATGGTGATAGGCAAACACTGGGGTTAGGCACAGGGTGTCCATTCTGCAGTGTTATTTGCCCAAACCGCATTAGTATGTACATCTTTGTACTTTGCTTTTTTTTGGTTACCTTTTTTTAGAACGATTTTTGTAACCTGGGGATGGTAGATTAATCAGAATGGCTGGCGTCCTTGCCATGGCCTGGTTTATGCAACATTAGCCTTAGGGAATGAACATGATTTATGTATTGTGTCATTTAATTTTTTTTTCAGATTGACGATGTTGAGTATGTGAAGGGATTAGGAGGTGTTGGTTTTTTGTTTGTTTGGTTTTTAAAATTCTGTTATATCGAGAATAATGGAATAAGCACTTATGTGCTTTTTTACATCCAGTCCCCGTGTGTATGCGGATTTGTGAATTCTGTCATCTGTTCCCATCGGCACACAATGGCCTACTCTTACGAAAAGCGGAACAGGATTTAACGTGTGCGCAAGATGTTCTGCGTGCGTTCGCACACGGGGCCTCGGTTTATAGTCTCATCCGAAGGACTTTTGGGGGAGTGGAGTCTGCACTGATGCTAACTCCAGAGGAAAATATCCCCTTGAACGGGAATCGAACCCGGGTCGTCAGATTGCGAGCGCAATGTTCTAACCACTTTGAATTTTGGTTTTGAATTTGAAGTGACAGTTACTGGAGCCACTGAAACTGAATGAGGTGACAGACAGCCCTGATATGGCTTTCGGGGTCAGTAGGGCTGTAAACAATAGGGAATGAAATCATCAGGCAAAACTACAGACCATATGGATGCTTCCCTCACACAAGTCAAAAAACGAGAACTGAAAGGGGCCATGCCATATGACAAGGGCTGTATATCTCTTTGTTGATAAGTTGCATGTTTTCTGTGTACTGTCAGAGATATCTTAAATGCCAGTATAAAACAAATCCCGGTGAATCATATCAAGATCAAAAACTTTTTTTGTTTTATTTCATATTTGTCGATAAAGAAATCAGTAAAGAGTAAGAAGGCGAAAAACAGTCAAAACTTCTTTTATGTTCAAAAACGTTGTATAAACACACAAAAAGCTGACAAAGTAAACAAGCTAGGAAATAATAGAAATCCAATATTGAAATTGTTAAGTAATCGGCAATACTTGTACAGAGGGTCCACGCTAACGGACTGACATCCACCTACAAACAACACACACATCAACACAAAGCTCAAACCGTACCAGAATGTGACATACATCACCGAATATTATTTCAAAATAACTGAAAGGGCAATATAAAAGAAGTTGCTTTTTTCTTCTTTTTTATTTTGTTTTACATAAACAGCAAACTAAACAGATATGGTTTTTAAAAAAACAACCCAGCCCTACTTATTAAGGAAATGGAAAAGGCGAGAGATAATGAGAGGAAAAACAAGAAGTTATAATAAAGATGGATCAATGATGATGATGATGATGATGATGATGGTGAATGATGATGGTAACGACGTTGGTGGTGACGACGATGATGACGATGATGAATGACGATGACGATGATGATGACGACGACAACGATTACGATGTGGCCCTTCCTTTTAGTATGCACTTTAACTGTCTTGGCAGAATGCAATCCAGCTCACATATTATGACATTTGTTGCCCCACCCACCATAGATTCCATATGGCGAAATACGAAACATTGTAGAAAAATCTCTTGTGTATAAAAACGTACATTAAAAACTTACCACACACACACACACAAACCACACACACACAAACACACACACACACCACACACACACACACACACACACACACCACTGTGCCTAATATCACTTAATGTGAACAGACGTTAAATTAAAGAACAACACACAAAACACACCTCTCTCTCTCTCTCTCTCTCTTTTTCCTCTCTCCTTCTCCTCCCCCTTTTCTCTCTCTCTCTCTCCTCTCGCAATCTGATGGCCCGGGTTCAATTTCCGTTCAAGGGGATATTTTCCCCTGGAGTTAACATCAGTGCAGACTCTATTGTCCCCAAAAGTCCTTCGGATGAGACTATAAACCGAGGCCCCGTGTGCAATTGCACGCAGAACACCTTGCGCTCACGTTAAATCCTGATCCGCTTTTCGTAAGAGTAGGCCATTGTGTTCCGGTGGGAACAGATGACAGAATTTACAAAGACCGCATACACACGGGGACTGGATGTAAAAAAGCACATAAGTGCTTATTCCATTGTCTTCGATATAAAAGAATAAAAAATAAAATCTCTCTCTCTCTCTCTCTCTCTCTCTCTCTCTCTCTCTCCTCACACACACACACACACTCACACACACTCTCTCTCTCACACGCGCGCGCACACACACACACATCTTAACTCAAGGAAACGCTAAGAAAAGCTGAGACAAGCTGATGAGAGAGAAATAAAAACAAAATTTGTAAACTCACCAACAAACGTGAACGTTCACCCGTTGATAAAATTCAGCAAAGCACTATACACCGTCTTCTGCACTGAAGCTCACACTTCACAGCGATTTTTTTTTATATCATCTAAACTTCCAAAAAGGAATACTGTATGTCCACAACTTGAAGTTCTGCGTTCATCTACTTACTAGCAAAATCTCAAACGCAGGAACATTAAATCAGCTGCTCGATTTAAATCACTGAAAAGTCAAGATTTTGGAAGGTAATAACCAATTGAGCTGCCTGGTACTAATCCTTTTCTCAAAGCTCTACACGTTTCTTCAAAACGATCAAAAGCATCCGTAAGATGACATGGCTGGCTAAAACTGACAGAGGCAACGAAAAAGAAGACGCTAGGGAAAGCGTAAAAGAGCTGGGGAGGGGAGGGGGGGGGCTGCGGGACGGAGGGGGGAGGGGGGCTCGGCAATTAATGATGGGCGCAGTTACCGGTTCTCGGAGGCATTCGTCCATCAAATGTTTGACAGGAGACAGAAATGGCGGTCTTGAAACTTCCTGATTTCATTTAGCCCGGGACTACACAGCGGGTTGCCCGGATGTTGAATTGATTCTTAGGCCTGACACGCGTCATTCTTGCGCAGTACTGTGTGTAGGTGAAATAGATTAGGTGTTAAATATGGTTGTTTGACTGATGGGTTTTTTTTGGGGGGGAGGAGGAGGGATTCGATGGTTGGGAGAATGGATCGGATGGGGTGTGATGGGATGGTTTAAATGGGTGGGTGGGTGGATGGATGAGAGGATGGATGGGAGGGTGGATGGATGGGAGGTAGGGTGGGGGGGATGGATGGATGGAGGGATGGATGGAGGGTGGGTGCATGGAGGGAAGTGGGTGGGAGAATGGATGGAAGGAAAGGTGGGTGGGTGGATGGATGGATGGCTGCTTAATAGATTGGTCGCGCTTACTGTTCAATGAGGATAGTTAAGTAAATTTCACTTCTCTTCTTCCTCCTCCTTCTTTTCCTCTTTCTTCTTCCTCATCCTTCTTCTTTGTCTTCGCCTTCTCCTTCTTTGTCTTCATCTCCTCCTCTTCCTTCTTCTTCCCCTTCTCCCCTGCCTTTTTCTTCGTCTTCTGTCTCTGCTCCTCTTCATCTTCAATTCCTTCTTCTTCTTCTCCTCCTCCTTCCCCCTCCTTCTCTTCCTAGTCTTCTTCATTTTTCCTTCTCTCTCTGTCTGATCCTTTTACTCCTCCTTCTCCTAGTTCTCGACCTTCTGCTTCTTCATTTAATCTTTGACCTGTGGAAGTACAAAGTATATTTCACTAGTCTTCTTTTTCGTCAAGTGCTCAGACAGCATCTATGCGAAAATTTGTTGTGCTGCCCTTAGGCGCCTGTCAAGTCAGGCCCAGCGCCTCTGACTTGGGCATAGGAGAATGCGAATGACTGCTGGCACAAAGGAATTAATTCTTTTTCTGATTGTTTTGCTGCTGGAGCACTGGAAGCGGCGCCCTCAAGGCAACAGTTGACATTCAGAAAACAGCATGGGAAGGTTCAGCCAAAGATGGCAGTCGTCTTGCGTACAAGCTGTCGACTGCAGAACTACTTGAGATCTCTTTGGTGTTCTCCAATTATTTTAGCACATTCTCACAATTCTCTGAAGACCATTATATTTTAACACTCTTTCTTTTTAAGAACTTTCTCTGTAGCGGAAAAAATAAGCGATTTTACCATCTTTTCTAATGTCTTCATTACAAGAGATGTGAGAGCCTTAGGCCTAAAATCGTTAGGCCAGAAAGGCTTTTTTTGGAAGAAGTATTACATTGGGGAATGGGATGGTTCAGTGGTCAGAGCATTCGCTATCATACCAACAAAAGAAAGCAAAACTTCGAACACTCGCTACATAAAACTTATGAAACAAAGAAAGAATCTTTTCCTCAACAAAAAAATGTGTTAAGCTTCCTTAGAAAAGACATCCGTTGTTATCCTTTTCTGATAACAACGTCAACGTTGGCGTTCCAGTTTAACTCGTGATCAAAAACAGTTCCCAAATATATCTTCTTATAACTGACCCTAAAGAGGCAGGTACCCATTTACAGCTGGGTGAACTGGAGAACTGTACTGAAGCCAAGGCGCACAAACGGTCACCCATCGAAGTAGTAACCACGCTCGAGGTGCTGTTTAACCTTAGCTGGGGAAAGCGAGTGCTCTGACCACTGACCACCATCCTATGGTCTTGGACTGACCTAGATAAAAGAGAAAAGAGCACTGTCCTCTGCATTTTTTTCAAAGGAACATGCATAGCTAATACTGCAATCATCTGTGTAAAGAATTACAGAAGTTGCAAAAGAACGCAACCCTGTGGAGAACCAGTATATGTAAATCTAACCGATGAACATATTTTGTTGACAAAAACACGCTGTGCTCCGTTGGTTAAAAATTCAGTCAACGCACAAGCTGATTGTCTACGTCAAATTTTGAAATTATTTTGTTAACCGGAACGTGAGGCTGCATTGTACTGAAAGCTGGACTAAAGTCAGCGAACAAATTATTCTGGCATGAGAGTCAGGTGTTTCTAAGTTGTTGTACAACTTGTTCAAAATGAACAGTTTGGCATCTTTGACACCTCGTCCTGTCCTGTAGGCAAATGTAGCGGGTCAAGATCTTTCTCTGTGGCGGAATAAATAAGAGATTTTACGATCTTTTCTAATGTCTTCATTATAAGAGATTCGAGACTATAGGCCTAAAATCGTTAGGCCTGAAAGGCTTTTCTGAAGAGGTATTACACTGGGGGATGGGATAGCTCAGTGGTCAGAGAACTCGCTTTTCCCCCAGCTAAGGTTAAGCAGCATCGATCGTGGTTACCACTTGGATGGGTGACCGTTTGCGCGCCTTGGCTTCAGTACAGTCCCCCAGTTCACCCAGCTGTAAATGGGTCAGCCTACCTGCCTCTTTAGGGTCAGGGAAGGTTAAGCAGCGAGGGAGAGGAGATGGGCGCCCCCCTCAATATGCTGACCCTTTGAGAAGTGAGGTCTCTGATGCCTCGCTCCCCTACGACCACAAAGGTTATGGGACACCTTTACCTTTTACATTGGAAGTCTTCCGAATAACTGGTATCTGGCAAGTATCCAGCGAGGCTTGGAACAGGTGCTGAAAGATGCTGGCTAGCTCAGTGGCTAATCTGTCCTTGAATTTTCTGGAAAACATGTTTGTTTTTCTCCTTTGACGTGGCTCAAACTGAATGACCTGTGTGTAGCCTATACTTGCGTTACTAGTTCTGTGCAGTTAGTGCTTTTTTCACCACAAGCTTGTCCACCAGCCTGTGTTTGTTGGGAGGGGGGGGGGGGGCGGGACAGCTGTAACGAGAGACCGATGTCACATCATGTGTGGTGGGGGGGGGGGGGGTGGGGGGGGGGGTTCGTGTGTTGTAGTGTGCCTTGTGTGTGGTGTGTGTGTGTTGGTGTGTGTGTGGTGGGGGGGTGCGTGCGTGTGTGATGTGTGTGTGTGAGAGAGAGAGAGAGATGGAGAGTGTCTCTGTGTGTGTGGGTGGTGGGGGGTGTAGTGCGCGCGCGCGCGCGGCGTGTGTGTGTGTGTGTGTGTGTGTTGTGTGTGTGGTGTGCGTGTGTGTGCGTGTTGTGGTGGCCGTGGTGCGTGCATGTGTCTGTGAGGAGAGAGAGAGGGGAGAGAGAGAGAGAGAGAGAGAGAGAGAGAGAGAGAGAGAGAGAGAGAGAGAGAGAGAGAGTGTGTGTGTGTGTGTTGGGTTTTTAGTTTGTTTTATTTCGAGGATAATGGAATAAGCACTCATGCGGTTTTCTACACCCAGTCCCCGTGTGTATGCGGTTTTGTCATCCGTTTCCACTGGCACACAATGGCCTACTCTTCCGAAAAGCAGAACAGGTTTTAACATGTGCGCAAAATGTTCTGCCTGCGTTTGCACATGGGTCCTCGGAAGAACTTTTGGGGAGAGTGGAGTCGGCACTGATGTTAACTCCAGGGGAAAATATCCGCTTGAACGGGATTCGAACCCGGATCAGCAGATCACGAGCGCAATGCCCAACACTCTTACCAACCAGGCTATTCCTCATCCTCAGTCCTAACGTGACAGTTTACTAATTATGTTATTTAATAAAGTAACAACTTTACTTTCTTATTCACATTAAATCAAAGCTTACAAACGTCAAGCTTCATTTTGCAACTGAACAACAATTTCCATTTTCTGGGTCACTAGATGCTGTCTTAATGTGATAGTTTCAAAAAAGGAACTGTTAGGTGAACACTGAAATACAGTTATGCTCACGAAATTCAAACTGCTGTGACACACACCAGTAAAAAGCTGACCACAGTCAAGAAAAGGAAGCTCAGATGGTATGGACATGTGACAGGATCAGATAGGCTCTCCAAGACCATACTGCAAGGAACAGTGCAGGGGAAGAGAAGGCGAGGCAGGCCGAAGAAGAAATGGGCAGACAACATCACTGAATGGACCGGGAAGAGCTTCTCCACAACCCAGGCACTTGCACACAACCGCTGCAAATGGAGCCAACTGGTGCAACGTTCGTCACTGCATGGGCATATTCTGCTATCCCCAAACTTCTTAGGATGAGGATATTCTGCTATCCTCAATTTTCATAGAAAGGGGATATTTTGCTATCCCCAAAGTTCTTAGAATGGGGATATTCTGCTATCCCCAAAGTTCTTAGAATGGGGATATTCTGCTATCCTCAATTTTCATAGAAAGGGGATATTTTGCTATCCCCAAAGTTTTTAGAACGGGGATATTCTGCTATCCTTGAAGTTTTCAGAATGGGGATATTCTGCTATCCCCAAAGTTCTTAAAATGGGGATATTCTGCTATCCACAAAAGTTCTTAGAATGGGGATATTCTGCTGTCCTCATGTTTTTAGGATGGGGATAATCTGCTATCCTTGAAGTTTTCAGAATGGGGATAATTATTCTGCTATCCCCAGAGTCACAGAATGGGGATATTCTGCTATCCCCAAAAGTTCTCAATGTTCATGAAGGCTTTTTCACATGCTTCCAGATCCTGCAGGACTGAGCCAGAGTACTTGCAGTTTTGGTGCAAGAGAGTGGGTCTACCTGACCTGTCACATTTCTTCAGGGAAACAGAAACAGCATTGGAATTTCTAAGAAGGTCTCGGCTATGCAGAGTTTGCCGCCGAAGGTCTTTGTCAGACGATGTCTTTGCCATTGAACTGCCCTGTCTGCCTTGGAATCGTCACTGGGCACCACATTTCTGATGGCATCTCTGATCCTTGCTAAAAGATAGAATAAAAAATAGTTTAGAATAGGACAGACTAAAATAAATGAAATAAAAGTTTTAAAAATTTCTGCCAAAAAAACTATAAAATAGGAAATAAACCAAAACTAGCATAGCATTAGAAAATAAAATTAGTTAAACCAAAAATAAAAACTAGCCTTAAAAAGAATAGAATCAGACTTCAAGTAGGGACCAAGTAGTGCAAGAGATCTAAGGAGAGCAATCTCAGTGCCAGTGATGTCCTGGTGTCCAAAAATGCTGTGGCGGCCATTTCTGTCTGGATTGTCTGCCCTTGCTTGTATGGCTATGTGTGTTACTCTTGTTTTTGTCCTTTTATACCAATCTCTCTTGGAGTCTGTTATTCATTTTTGAAAGTGCTTCATTACTATTTGGCGGAATCTGTGTCTGCATTTCTGTCTTGTATCTTGCTCCTCGTTTCTGCCTGTCTCAGCATGAAACCATGGAAAAATAAAAATATAGCCATGAGATCACAGCTACAGGGGCCTCTAAACCAAGCACTGTATAATGCTTGATGATGTGTGTAGTACAGGATTGGGTTCTTCATCTTTGAGAGTACTCAATAGGGATGCACACTGCATTGTTATTTAACAAAAATAAGTTCCAATGTCAATCAGGCCCGAGAGATCGGGGACTTGCAGTGTTGGTCAAGTTGTTGGTTTAAACAGTATCTGCAAAATGTTTGATGTTCAACTATGGGGTCCCAGTCTTCCCATTGAACCCAGAAAGTTTGTTCTGGGCCAGGGCTGGCTGTTAGATTTAAAGAAGAAATAAAGAAAACTTTATGCTACTTATGGGGTTTTAACCCACGACCTAACAACCAAGAATCCAGTGTGCTACCTGTGACGCTATGGCAGCTGGCTAATTGCTTTATCTTTGTCATATATAAACGTGTCGTTCACTTATGTTTGTTGATTTTTTTCTTTCTTTTCTAAGGTTTGGAACTATTTGACTGTTTGACCAGGTACAATCAAGTCTGGAGACATTAGTCACTGAATGACAGGAACATCGCCTGTACCAAAGTCAGTACACCAGAACAGCTCCAGCTGAGTCCAGCACCATCAAAAACAGAATGACAGGAAGCATCGCCTGTGCCAAAGTTAATACGCCAGAACGGCAGGAAACATCACCTGTGCCAAAGTCAATACACCAGATCAGCGGGAAACATTACCTGTGCCTAAGTCAGTATACCAGAACAGCAGGAAGCATCACCTGTGCCAATGTCAATGCACCAGAACAGCAGGAAGCATCACCTGTGCCAATGTCAATGCACCAGAACAGCAGGAAACATCACCTGTCCCAAAGTCAATACACTCACCAGTCCCAAAGTCAATACACCAGAACAGTGGGAAACGTCACCTGTCCCAAAGTCAATGCACCAGAACAGTGGGAAACGTCACCTGTCCCAAAGTCAATGCACCAGAACAGTGGGAAACGTCACCTGTCCCAAAGTCATTGCACCAGAACAGTGGGAAACGTCACCTGTCCCAAAGTCAATGCACCAGAACAGTGGGAAACGTCACCTGTGCCAAAGTCAATACACCAGAACAGCGGGAAACGTCACCTGTCCCAAAGTCAACACACCAGAACAGCGGGAAACGTCACCTGTCCCAAAGTCAACACACCAGAACAGCGGGAAACGTCACCTGTCCCAAAGTCAACACACCAGAACAGCGGGAAACGTCACCTGTGCCAAAGTCAATACACCAGAACAGCGCCAGTCAGGTCCAGCGCTATCAAAAGACTGAATGCTGGGAAGCCTTGCTCATGCTAAAGTCAGTACACCAGAACAGCCCCATCAAATCCTGTGCCATTGGTAACGGAATGGTGGTGAAGCATCGCCTGTGCCAAAGGCAACACACCAAAACAGCCCCAGTCACGTACAGCGCCATCAAAAACTGAATGATGGCAAGTATCATCTGTGCCAAAGTCAGTACTCCAGAACAGCTCCAGCCAGATCCATCACCATCAAAATCTGAATGAGCATCCCTGTGCCAAAGTCAATGCACCAGAACAGCTCCAGTCAAGACCAACGCCATCAAAAGGAGAATGATTGGAAGCATCGCCTGCATCAAAAGTCAGCTCCAGAACAGCTCCAGTCATGTCTAATGCCATCAGTCCGTGAAAGAGGGGAAGCACCACGACTTCCAGTTCCATAAGCCTGCCTGCATGAAGCTGACTCCTGACCCAGGTTAGAAAATGACAGATCTCGTTTGTAGCCAAACCATTTAAAAAGTTTTCCTAAATTGCCTTGTATCCCTCATTGTTTCATGAAAATGAAAAAGATGTGTAAATCAATCATTTAACAAATGTTTGTGTTTGTGCATATTTGCAGATTAATTCATCAACTGAAACAGCTTAATTTCTTAGAGATGATTTATGATATGTACTTTTTTCGAATTTGTTTGAAAATATCAAATCATTGAAATTCAAGCTAATATTGTCAACGAGCAGTATGGCACACCCTGTAAATAATACTCCTTAATTCAGTCTCTTTTCAAGCAACATGGTCAGGTGACTGTCATGTTTGTCCAACAAAACCAACTGAATTTTCAGTGTTACTGATTGGGACTCCCTTGCTTTCAGGAGCTGTGGGCTGTGGGACTAGAACCAAGTGCCACGTGTGCAGTATCAGCCATCATGACTACTGTGGTCCCTTCTGGAAAAGTGGTATGGTGATGGTTTAAAGAAAGGTGT
>CM054150.1:3427927-3435427 GCA_028751875.1 Rapana venosa | reverse complement strand
TCACGCACACACTCACTCATGCATGCACAGAACATCTTGCGCACACGTTAAATCCTGTTCCGCTTTTCGTAAGAGTAGGCCATTGTGTGCCAGTGGGAACAGATGACAGAATTTACAAAACCGCATACACAGGGACTGGATGTAAAAAAGCCCATGAGTGCTTATTCCATTATCCTTGATATAAAAGAATAAATAAAATAAATAGATAAAATACGCACACACACTCACTCACGCACACACTCACTCACACCCCACACATACTCACTCACACCCCCCCCCACACACACACACACCTGCATGCACACACACACAGACGGACATTGTGTGTCGCCGCGAATGGATGACAAAATTTACAAAACTGCATACACACGGGGACTGGATGTAAAAAAAAGCACATGAGTGCTTATTCCATTATCCTCGAAATAAAAGAATAAATGAATAAAAATAAAAAAGACCCCCCAAATTACCCTCATTACACTTGCAAATGGCAACAAAAGTAACACAAACATGTATAAATAAACCTGCCGTTTATTTAAGACTGGATTTGCCATTTGATCTTAAACATGCTACACAGATGAAACCAAACAAACAAGTCTTGTTAAAATATAATTTCAGTTTAATTTTCATAAACAGGTAACAAAAGTTTACAGCTATGGAGAAGAAAATCAGTGTAAGTTTAACAAACAAACAAAAAAAGAAAAAAAGTAGTATAAAAAAATCTTATAATACAAGCATATCAGTAAAAAATATTTCATGTACAACTTATATACAACACATAGATACAAAATATAAAAAGCTGAAAATACAAGCTCTCATCAGGAAAAAGGCGTCAAAATCAAGACTGACTGATTCTCGTATCAGACCAAAAAATTTTTTAAAAATTCAGCAGAAGTACACAAAACTAGAGTGTATAAGCAGTACAAATGATAATATCAACGTTAAAAATTTTATCACAAAACACAATTCAAAAATTGTAAAATTCTAAACAACAAAATCAAGGACGTTTTCTTTTAAAGAATAATGCTGGGAAAACGTTAAATTCGATTAAAAAAAAAAGTAGAAATCTTTCAAGAAAATTAATAATGCTTCAGTCTGCATCAAAAGATATAGAATACTTGGCATACATAATACATACAATTTCAAACCAACGACAACAATCGCAATGGATGAAATCAGATCAGTTTTGATGAGAATCTTCATCTTAAAATATGTTTCAAAACTTATCACTTGGGTAGTTTTCTATTTTGTCCTCTTCCTTGGGAGGCAGGATAGCTCAGTGGTCAGAGCACTCGCTTTCCCCAAGCCAAAGTTAAGCAGCATTGAGCATGGTTACCACTTGGATGGGTGACCGTTTGCGCCGCCTTGGCTTCATCACAGTCCCCCAGTTCACCCAGCTGTAAATGGGTACCTGCCCTCTTTAGGGTCAGGGAAGGTAAAGCAGCGAGGGAGAGGAGATGGGCGCCGCCCTCAATAAGCTGGCCCCTAGAGAAGCTGAGGTCTCTGATGCCTCACTCCCCTACGACCACACAGGTTATGGGATACCTTTACCTTTTTTTACCTCTTCATTTACAGATCATCATTTCAGCAATTCCTTATTTCCTCTCTTTCTTTCTTTTTTCTTGGGAAGTAATGCAAACACATGCAAGCACACACACACACACACAACACACACAGAGGCACGCGTGCACACACACACACACACACACACACACCTCAAAAGTCCTGATGAGACAATAAACTCAGGTCCCGCATGCAAACGCACGCACAACATCTTGCGCACATGTTAAAACCTGTTCTGCTTCTCGGGAGGCCATCGTATGCTAGTGAGTTCGGATATCAAAATTTTAAAAATTAACAATAAAAATTTACAAAACTGCTTGCATACAGGGATTGGATGTAAAAACAAGAAAAGCACATCAATGCTTATTCATTATCCTCGAAACATAAGAATTCAAAACTTTTTAAAATATAAAATTGGAAAAAACAAATAAACACATACACGCATAAACACACACAATGGGAAGAAACAGAAAACTGGTCTCTGAACAATTATGTTGTACAAGCTGCAATTCTTCACACAAGTTCTCATTAAACCTTTTGTTTTTGAAAAGAAACTAATCATAAAGACAACATCAGCCTGATCAGATCATCAATAAACGACAAAAATCATACAAAACAGAAGTTTGCTGTCTCTGTTCAAGATTTACAATCCTGACAAACTTTTAATGCAAAAAAAAAAAGAGCAAAATTAGAACATTTCATTCAAAAGCAAGAACCATACAACTACTAGCTGAGCAGTTGTACAAAAGTGTGATTATTGCATAGAAAAAATCAAACTGACAATATAACTTCTTTTTTTGTGTGTGACAGGGAGGTAATTAGATTATCTCCCATGCGTGCAAAGACGTGTCACAGCATCCTGTTACTAAATCAGGAGATACCAGCTAATTGTTTGAGGCTCTGTTTTGTTCGGTGGTGGTTTGAAACTCTCTGTTGCATATACTTTGTCTTCACAGTAAAATGAAGACTGTATACTACCTCTGTATAGAGATCCCCTCCTCAAATGCGCTTTGTACCTAGGGTTGCGCAGGGATGTGAGATTGTGTTAAGATGGATTCTCTCCCTTAATGAAGGGATAGTGTTTATGCACTGTGAGCATTGGTATGTGTCTGTAACCCAGTGGTGGCTGATACAGAGGGAAGGGTTAGTAGATGGTTGATAACCTTGTATCGGGTTACCCCTAGGAAAAAGGTTTCAAGATCTCCACTCTGTTATAGTTTTATAATAAATTCAAGTAAAGAGTACTTAAAATATCATTCTCAGCCAGGCCCAGATCAAATACACCCTATCAATTCCTGTGATTTTAGTTGTGTGAGGGTTGCTTTCTTAAATGGACCCTTCTTCTAACCCAAACAAACGATACCAAGTGAAAGGAGGTACCAAGAAAGCCATACGTGCTGGGACCACTTTGGCACAGTTTAGGAGACCAGCTTAATCGAGTTTGTGGCACAGATTCAGTAAAAATTTGTAGAAACAGTAAACCAAAAAGTTCACAGAACTAGTCAGGAAAAGTTCACAAGCTTGTGGCACACAGATTCAGAAAAATTTCATAGAATCAGAAAACATCAAGTTCACAAAACTAGTCAGGAAAAGTTCAGAGACAAAATCAAGTAAAACGTATCTCTTTGAAAAAAAATTCACAGAAATCAGTCATTTGATTACTTAGGATGAAGTACACCGCTTTCTTTTAGTACAGGACTAATTACATACATGACAAAAGGATGGGTTTCAACCAAGTTCAATACACAAACATGACCATCCACCACAAAACGAGTCATACTGCACCTGACCCACTTTTCCACTAGGAGCCATTTTAGGCACGTGGGGGTCAGGTTGTCGATTTTGAGATTTTTATTTTAAAACTATAAGCTGTTTTCTACCTTGTACTGAAGTATCAAGGCGTAATTTAGTTTCCCTTTGCTTTAAAAACATGTTTTAAAACACCCAAGCCCTCAACCCGACCCTGTTTTACGATGCAAAATTTGTCAATTTCTCATTTCCTGGAGTCTAGCATTCAAATTTACAATAACTGTTCATAGAATTGTTTGCTTTTCAATCTGTTTTCTGTATTGCATAGCCTTTTTTTGTTGCAAATTCACAACAAGTTAACAACAACAAAATATTGACCTCCAGTGCAAATCGACTCATTCTGTCATCAAGGGCCACAAATCCAAAAACGACTCGCAAGAAAAACTGGGAGAACTAGTTTTGTAAACTGGAGACGGGCTATTTGGCACAAGTTACATGATCAGTTTGGAACAGCTTGAAAGACTTATCACAGTAAAGAAAGGTTTGAACATGTAGTTAAAACAGCAGATGATCATTGCTTCCCCGAGATCGCTGAAATCTAGTTTTTTGTTTCAAAGAGTTACCCATATTTCTCTCATGTCCTTTTTCATCATTTGCACAATCTTTTTATCTGTGTTTCATTGCCAAGAGTTACCTACCCATTTTCTGATGTCCTCTTTCATCATTCGCACAATTTTTTCTTTTTCTCTTTTTTTGTTGTTCCTCAGCTCCAGCTCCATCAATGGTGAAATTTCTTTTTATCCAACCATCCCCCCACCCCAGCCAACAATTTAGGTAGCCACATTCTGACTTCAGAGATGGGTGTCTAAACTCGAAACCCGCGTGCATGCGTTTTTAAAAAATATTTTGTCATCGGTTCCTACCGGCACAAACTGGCCTACTCTTCCAAAAGGTGGAGCAGGTTTCTAACATGTGCGCAACATGTTCTGCATACGTTCGCACATGAGGCCTTGGTTTATAGTCTCATGCACTGGACTTTTCAGGGAGTGGAGTCAGTACTGATGTTAACTCCAGGGTAAAATTCCCTAAAACAGGCACCTCCGTGGTGGCTTGATCCCAGGCCCTCAGATCACGAGCGCAACGCTCTAACCGCTAGGCTATCCTGCCCCCCCCCCCCCCCCCCCCCCCCCCCCCCCCCCCCCTCCAAAACCCCCCCCCCCCCCCCCCCCCCCCCCCCCCCCCCCCCCCCCCCCCCCCCCCACCACCCCCCCCCCCCCTCCACCAATCTACCTCAAAAAGATGGAACTCGAACATACCCAAAAGGAGACACCAATTTACCACAAGGACCCCGAGACCCCAACTGACACAAAATGGAGACCAGTTTACCACCAAAAGAGACTGATTTACCAAAGACAGAGACCAATTTACCACAAGACAGAGACCAATTTACCACAAGCAGAGACCATTTACCCAACAGACGTTCCCAGAAAGCCAATTTACCACCAGACAGAGACCATTTACCACAAGACAGAGACCATTTCCACAGACAAGACCAATTTACCACAAACAAACCAATTTACCACCAGGACAGAGACCGATTTACCACAAGATCAACTTATCACCAGACAGACCAATTTACCACAAGGCAGAGACCAATTTACCACAAGACAGAGACCAATTTACCATAAGACAGAGACCAATTTACTATAAGACAGAGACCAGATTTACCACAAGACCAATTTATCACAAAGATGAAGACAATTCACCACAAGCATAATCATACTACCAGATTTTCCATCGCCATCACTTGTCAGAGTTTCTTCATGTACACTGTTCACAGTACAAACAGCCACAAGGACCACACACATCAAAGATAACACAGAGACAACAACAATCAAGAATAACACACAGTCAACAACAACAACAAACTGATGATTTCATTCACGACAGATTTAGAACTCAAAAGGTGTTTACATAAATTTTTGAACAACAACAAAAACAAAACAACAGAAACCTATATGTTCTTAAACATCAGATACAATACAATTCACTACAAAACAATGCAATATATTACAAAACAAAACAACACAACATGATACAAAACAATATATGTTGCAACACCATACGACATAACCACAACACCAAAAAACACCCACGTCACTCACAATAATTACACTGTGCAATACCGTCTTATATCACTATTTAGTGCAAGGACGTTAAACTTAAGAACCACCACCACCACTACTACTACTACTACTACTACTACTTCTACTACTACTACTACTACTACTGTGCAACACCATAACACAAATAGCAACACATCACAACACATCACAATACAAACATGCCCCACAAAATCTTCTCCCAGACACAGTAAGTTTTCAGCAGTAGGTAAGTCACAAGAATTGGGGAGAGAGAGGAGAGGGAGGGGGAGGGGGTGGGAGGGGGAGTGGGGGGGGGGTGGGGAGGGGTAGAGGGTTGGCGTGCCATATATGAAACATTAGCTGTCATTATGAAGCGAAAAGATATAAAAAACAAAACAAAACGACACAGCATCTCTCTAGGATCTTCCTCCATTATCACACCTCACTCACAGCTGTCCCTACTTTCAATCAGTCTCCTCCATCTCCATCACCTTGCCTTAGCGTGTTACACTCTGTGTGTGTGTGTGTGTGTGTGTGTGTGTGTGTGAGTGTGTGTGTGTGTGTGTGTGTGTGTGTGTGTGTGTGTGTGTGTGTGTGTGTGTGTGTGTGTAAATGTATAATTTGTTCATCTTATTTGTGAACAGTTGCACGCACATGAATGATCTGAATGCAAGCGCTTTGATTTGTTTGCTTACAAGATTCAGCGCTATATATAAATCCCATGTCTTCTTCTTATTATTATCATTATTATTATCATTAGCCATTGCCCTTGCATACAGAATTTTGTTATACCATCTTGATGAGAACGATTTTAAAAAACACACCCCAAGAAAACCCCAGACCCAAGTCTCCCTAGCCATTGTCCTTGCATGAAGAGTTCATCGTCAAAGAATGACCAAAAAACAACACAGCATCTCCCTAGACAATGTGCTTGCATGAAGAATTGGTGGTCACAAAACAATGAAAACAACACAGGGTCTCTCTAGACATCATCCTTGCCTGAAGAATTGGTGGTGACAGAACGATGAAAACGACAGACAGCATCTCTCTAGTCATCATCCTCGCATGAAGAATTCGTCGTTAAAGAATGACAAAAATGACAGAGTCTCTAGACGTCGTCCTTGCCTGAAAAAAATGGGTCTTCACAGAACCTTGCATGAAGAATTCGTCATGAAAGATTGACACAAAAAAACTGACACAGCATCTGCCAAGCCCTCGTGCTTGCCTGAAGATTGGGTGGTCACGGAACGATGAAAACGACACACGGCATCTCTCATCGTCCTTGCATGAAGAATTTGTCGTGAAAAATTGACACAAAAAAACAGACACAGCATCTGCCAAGCCCTCGAGCTTGCCTGAAGATTGGGTGGTCACGGAACGATGAAAATGACATACAGCATCTCTCTAGTCCTCGTCCTCATCCTCGCCAGCGTTGAGTACAGCGATGAGAGTGATGGTGAAGGCGATAACGACGACCACATGGATGGCCAACAGGACGTTCTTCAGGGACGAGGGCTGTGAGAAAGAACGACAAGTCAAGTCAAGTCAAGTCAAAAACACTTTAATCATCCCATGAAGGGCAATTACAATACTGACAGGCACATTGATACCTATAATTGTCTCACAAGACACAAGATACATTTCAGATTGTTATAAGCATTCCAAGATAGCTTTAAAAAATTATCTTACAAAAACACAAACCCAGGTGCGCGCACACACACGCACCGCATACACACACACACACGCACGCCGCACGCACGCACGCACGCACACACACACCAATGTAGGAATACAATGTTGTAAAAACCATTGATTGGAAAAGATATAAACTTTTTTTTTATGCATGCACGCACGTGCGCATTCACACACACGCGCACACCCATACATCACACACGCCAATATATGAACACAGTTTTATCACACATACACACGTGCACCCGCCTACCATAATGACCATTATCTAGTAAAGACATAAACACACACACACACACAATTTAGAAATCATTCTTGAAAGCCAAAAGCAAGATACAGGAGTACTTATTTTCAT
>CM054150.1:3412975-3427427 GCA_028751875.1 Rapana venosa | reverse complement strand
ATTTCCCCTCCGTTTTTCCCACCCTTCTCTCTCTTCCCCACCCTTCTTCTCCTCTTTACCTCTTCTCTCTCTTTTCTCCCCCTTTTCTATCTCTTCTCCCCACTCTCTCTATCCAACTCTCTCTCTCTCTTCTCCACCCTCTCTCTCTCTCTCCTCTACTCTCTCTCTCTTCTGCACCCTCTCTCTCTCACCTGCACTCTCTGTCTCTCTCTTTTCCACCATCTATCTTGTCCACCCTCTCTCTCTCTTCGCCACCCTCTCTCTCTCTCTCTCTCTCTCTCCTCTCTCTCTTCTCTCTCTCTCTCTCTCTCTCTCTTCTCCACCCTCTCTCTCTATCTCTCTCTCCTCTCCCCTCTCTCTCTCTTCTCCACCCTCTCTCTCTCTCTCTCTTCTCCACCCTCTCTCTCTATCTCTCTCTCCTCCACTGTCTCTCTCTCTCTCTTGTCCACCCCCTCTCTCTTTCTCTGTTCTCCATCCTATTTTTCTCCCTATCTTCTTTTCTTTCTCTATATCTCTCTCTCACCTCCTCTCTCTCTCTTTCTCTCTCTCTCTCTCTCTCTCTCTCTCTCTCTCTCTCTCTCTCTCTTCTCCACCCTCTCTATCTCCTCCACTCTCTCTCTCTTTCTCTCCCCCTCTCTCTTTATCTGTTCTCCATCCCCTCTCTCTCTCCCATCTTCTCTTCTCTCCCTCTATCCTCTCTCGCCTCCACTCTCTATCTCTTCTCCACCATCTCTCTCTCCTCCACTCTCTCCCTCTCTCTCTCCCTTCTCCCCCCCTGTCTCTCCTCCACTCTCTCTCTCCCTTCTCCACCTCTCTCTCTCTCTCTTCTCCACCTCTCTCTCTCTCTCTACTCTACTCTCTCTCTCTTCTCCACCCTCTCTCTCTCTCTCTACTCTACTCTACTCTCTCTCTCTTCTCCACCTCTCTCTCTCCTGCACCTCTCTATCTCTCTCGCTCTTTAGTCTCCGCTTACTCTCTCTTCCTTTTCCACCCTCTCTCTCTCTTCTCCACCCCTTCTCACTCTCTTCTCCACCCTCTCTCTCTCTCTCTTCTCCACCCTCTCTCTCTTCTCCACCCCTCTCTCTCTCTCTTCTCCACTCTCTCTCTCTCTCTCTCTCTCCTCTCTTCTCCACCACCCCCCCTCTCTCTCTCTTCTCCACAGTCTCTTCTTCTACCCCCCTCTCTCTCTCTTCTCCACCCCCCTCTCTCTCTTCTACACCCTCTTCTCCAGTCTCTCTCTCTTTTCTCCAGTCTCTCTCTCTCTTTTCCACCCCCCTCTCTCTCTTCTCCACCCCTCTTTCTCTTCTCCACCCCTCTCTCTCTCTTTTCTCAAAACACCCTGTCTCTCACCTCCACTCTCTCTCTCTCTTCTCCACCTACTCTCTCTACTCCACTCTCTCTTTCTCCCTCTCTCTCTCTCTCTCTTCTAAACCCGGGGAAGTCAGCAGGAGTGTGAAGGAGCAGAGGCCATATTAACATCACAGCAAGAGTATTGACGATTGCCAGTGACAGTGACAGTACCTGTCTTTGAAGTTTGGCAAGTAGGTACACAAGGTACTATGCCTTCTGGACCTTTGGTGTTTCGAGCAGGTGTGGATGTTCGAGCTTGTGTCTGGCGTTTTTTTGAAAGCGGGGACAAAGCGCCATGCACTTCGCAACTATGACACTGCACGCGTCGTTTGTTGACGGTTGTTATCCTAGGCCTGCTCCTCACTGATGTTTTGGGGTCGGACTGCTGTACGATTTGGCGATGTGAGCAGAACAGAGCTGTAACCAAAAGCAGAATCTTGAGGGCCAGACCGATGGACCAGTGGCGGGACGGCGAGCAGTGAGGGACAAGACGGGGCTTTCAGGACTCGCTGGGCAAGACGTCTCTCTTCTCTGATGGAACAAAGCTGTTGGTTGCTAAGCACTATACTGGAGTTTCCAAAATGACATGATGTTAGAATGGAACAGGATGGACCCAAAGTATGAATGGTTTATGGAAAGATTTCTGTGACTAAGAGGGAGGTGGAGGGTGTTTAGGAGAGGAGGGGTGTGATCTGCGACCAACAGGACTGACAAAAGACCAAACACCTTGACCTTATGGAACGGATGATTTACTAGAAAAAGACAGATGATTAGAGGGGGGAGTCTAAGGTAAAAACTTGCTTTCATGGCATAAAAGAAAAGGTAAAGAGGGTACAATTGATGCTGTGACGGATGATCAGGACTTGTTGACTGACACCTGGAACTGGCAAGGAGCTAAGAATTTGACCAGAGTCACCGTCTAGTGGAAATGAATCGTTATAGACGTTGCTGCTTCTATAGGACAAGTCAAATACTTAGAAAACAGATAGTTAAAATGAGGTGTGTTTATTGGGGAAGCTTTCACTCGGTAGCGCAATAAGACGGAAAATGATCTCATCTGAAAGAAGCACGGCAACGCGGAAAAAAATGCTTCATGGTGTTTGACACCTTGTATGAGGGACCCGGACACTATCTCGACCGAAATGAGATTACTGACAAAAAAATAGGAATTGGCGGCCTAGCGATTCAGCACCAATTTAACTTGGGTAGTAAAAAATGTTTTTGACACCACAGAGAGCTACCTGACTGTGACATTCGTGCACGTGAAAGTTGTTGAAGGAACATTGCGGGTGTATTTTAGATGTCTGATGCGCAGAGGAGGAGAATTGAATGATGACAGTCAGGGGGATAGAAGGTGTTGTTGTGAATAATGTGGATATCGATGAATCTGTACAAGATGATGTGACGTGGGGTTCCTGTGTAAATTCATTCATTGAATGTGTAAATAAAGACCTTTTTTATTTTTTCTTGGAATATTACTGGTCTGCTTTCACAAAATCAAAGATTGATGATTTGTTTGTATGTGGAGCCAACTTTGATTTTATTTGTTGGTTGACGACTTTGTGGAATATTGTTGAGCAAATTTTATTTACTGGCCTTTACAGTTGTTGTAGCCTGCAACTAGTTTACTAAACAAGGAAGGCGTTCAGGGGGTCTGGTTTGCTTTGATATAACGATGAGTTCATGCACTTTGTAAAAATGTTTGACAGTGGACGATATAACTTTTTGTGTATTTTCTTATTGATAAACAACTGTTTGGTACTTGACGCTGTGATTTAGTGTGTGCTTACATTCCACGAGGATCTCGTTTTTACGTTCTTTTTGATGTGAGAATGGGGTACAGTTACTGGAAGAATGTCTGATGATTGTTACTGAAGTATGATGTTATGTTATCAGTGTGGAGATTTGAATTGGAGAACGGTATATTGTCAAAATCACATGGGAATTTCCTGTTCTTGGGGAATGCAATGTGAAGTAGGATCAGTGCTGTTCGCTGTTGCAAGATTCTATTTAAATAATTATGAAATTGTTATTGAATTGTGTTACAAATAAGTCTAGTATTTAAATTGTGTTGTAACGGCCGATAGTGAGGTTGTCAAATCGTATCAGATTTGGAAGTCGTGTGATTGAATAATTTTTATTTTCTGAGAATTATTTTCCAGGGTGTGATCGTTGTGAATTGCTCATATTGAACGAATTTAGGATCTGCTCACTGGCTCTTACGCTTAATGTGGTACTTTCCAACAATACTTCTGAGGTGAGTATACTGTGACATCAGTAGAAACCCAAACATTCAAGAAAATGTTGGATTAAATCGCAGACTGCTTTTTTTGTATTTTTTATGTCTTTAATAAAGATACTCTTGTTCAGAATATAGCTTCAGAAAAAAAATTATTACAGCAATCGACATGATTGTCTTTGACATTATTGATGTTTAATATGGTTTAATGAATCTATAAAGAGTGTGCGAGTGTATGGACGCCTGGTGTGTCTGTAAAATAACTAACAGCTCAGGTGGTTGGTTAGAAATGAATGTGTTAACAGCAGAAGACATGTGAGCAGGTTATTGAAAAAAATATGACGTTACTTTGGAGTACAAGTTCGTAATGAATATAAAGAGTTAGCGGGATACACATCTCTGTTCGAAAAAAGCAAAGAGTAAGAGTATAATGCTCAATTGTTAGCTAAACTTTTAATTATAAGATCATACGAGTATTTTGGGATACTATGCATAGGTTCTATTACAAAAGCATTTGTAAAAATAACATCCAGCTTGACGTGGTTTCACGCTTTTAAATCTTGCTTAGGAAAAGAAGTAGCAAAGAAAGTGTCATTGCGGTAACGTATGAACGTAAAGTTGTTTTCTAATCGCAATTTCTTGAGGGACGTATGTTCGCAATAAGAAAACTGAAAGCGCAAGGTTTCCTGGGTGGATGGCATTGTTGGTGACATGTGTTATAAAAATACAATGAACAGGTTGGGGTTTTTCCACAACGTCTTTAAGTTTTGTTTGTATGGTTATTTCCAGAGATGGACAGAATCAGTGTGTTACCACTTTTATAAAAAAGTGTGATATAAATCTAATAATATAGGGAATTTCCTTAGAAGTAGTAGTAAATTGCTACCAGCACAAATTATTATGTAGAAAAAGAGTGGGTAAAGAAAATGACACTTACAGGTTGATTTTCAAGTGGATTTAAACAAAGGACTTAACGATAGATCATATGTTTACTTGTTAGCTAGGCAGCAAAATTTCCTTAACCGAAAAATTATATGTGGCTTTTTTGATTTCGAGAAAGCTTTGATTGTATAAATCGAGTTTTCCTTTGGACTATTTTTCTAAGAAAGGTATTAAAATGTAAATACATTCATGTATTAAGCATGTTGCATGTTACATGTAGGGTTGGTGTGGTGCGCTCTGACCGCGTTATTAACTGCAGGCCGGGGTGAAGAGGGGGATGTAGCAGTAGTTTTGGTTTTTTTTTATAAACGAACTGGCAATAGAATAAGATAAAGGAAGACACGGTGCACCATCCTTGCGTGCATTTGAATGTTTATTCTGTTACTGAGATGCACATTATTTTATTTCGCTGACTGTATGGTTTGGGTTCAGTTGCTAATTTACAGCGTGCTAGCTGCTCGTCAGTTGAGGTTAAACTGAAGAAAGCAAATCATTGTGTAGGGAAAGGCGGTTTTTTTGAGTGTCGGGGCAGGGTTGGGTTTATGATGGTAATGTATGTTTTTGTTAAATGGTACCAGTATTTGGGAGTATTTTTTTACAATCGTTAGTTTAGTTAGAGTGTAGGATATGGTAGCAGAGCCCAAAAAAAGTATATTTTGTTAATGAAAAGCAGTCCCATTAACACTTTCCATTTAAATGGTTTCTGAAAGGTATTTGACTCTCAAAACGGTGATTGACGTACGGTTCGAGTTGTGGGGGGTGACTATGCTGAATCTCTGTGTGAATTGAAATTTATTTGTCCGAAAAGTTTTTGGGTGTGACATATGCGCAACCTAACGACCTTATATATGGTAAAACCAATAGATTCCAATTACATTAAACTCAGCGTTAATGTATCGTATTGGTCAAAATTTTGGAAATGGGGCAATAAGATTACTTAAAGGTCTAAAATGTTATTTGAGTTAGATAGTAGGGCAAGAAGAAATTGGTGGTGACTGATGTACGTATTTGTTTACATTAATATGGCTTTGGTGATGTGTGGATGAATCAGGTGTGGAAGTGTAACAGGATTTCTAGAATTTTTGTCAACGTTTAGTTGATGTATGGAGAAGTGGAGTGAAATGTTCCAAATAGCATCGAGGATTGATTTTTCTAAAGTATTTTGTAGTTCACATGAGATGAAGTGTCTTTGATTTCAGCTTTGGAAGAAGGGAATTTGAAAATAGTGCCAAAGGTTTAGGTGGGTAATCAAGTTTCGACTATCCTTTCGATATAGAGATAGCAAATGCTTGATATGATATGTTCTCTTTAAACGTGGTACAAGATGAGAGTTCAATTGTTAGTGCTGTAAATTTAAGGAGTCGAGATAAGTTTATTTTCACCCTAATCTTTCGCCGCTTGCCACGTTCCAATCCCTATGCTTGATGTCCTTGAAGACATCCCTATATTGGAATTGATCTCAATATACATGCCTTCCAGTGAGAGACTAAATTGCAACATATATCGTTATATTAGGATAATATATTGTTGAATGTATGTATGATATTTCATGTTTCTGTTGATTTGGTCTTTTGTTACTTTTCCTCATTATGGTATGGTAATGAATACAAATGAATACGAATGATCTTCTTTTTCCTGTTCTTCCCATCTCTTCTTCACAATCGATTAGGGGAGATTGCATCGGAAGAACAGAAGGCGGGGTGGAATAGAATTCAGCGCAACTGTTGAAACAAATCTCTCTCTTCTCTCTTTTTCTTTTTTTCTCTCTCTTTAGTGTGGTGACAAACACTGTCTTTCTGTTTTTGTGACTTTTGTTCTTTTTTCTTTTCTTTTTTCTCTTTCTTCTTTTCTCATTCATCTCTCTCCTCCTATTCTCTTTCTTCTCTCTTTCTTTTATTCTCTTTTCCCTCTTCCTCTTTCTTTCTCTCTTCCTCTCCTCCCTCCTTCCTCTCTCCTCCATCCTATTCTTTTTATCTCTCCTATTCATCGTCTCTTTCTTTCTCTTCTCTCTTCTTCTTTCTCTTTCTCTCCCTCGTCTCTTCTCCCTCTTCTCCTTCACTCCTCTCTCTCTCTCTTCCTCTCTCTCTCTCCTTTCTTCATCGATCGGGCGCTGTGAATGCGTGAGGAAGCAGAGGGGTGGAATGGCTTGCAGACATGTCTGAAACAATTACCGTCTCTTTGTCTGTCGGTGACAGCAGTCTGTCTGTCTGGTCTGTTGTTGTCGTCTGACTGTCTTAATGTCTGTCTTGTAGTGTTATAGCCTGACTGTCTGTCTGTAAAAGATAAAATGAACGGTTAAAGGCGTCTAACCTATAAAGGTGTGGGGGAGGAGGGTCAGAGACTATACTTCTCTAGGGGAGATCAGAAATGAGGGCGGCGCCATCTCCTCCCTTGGTGCTATTTTCCCCTGACCCTACGAGGGAGGTCCCAATTAGGTGGTGAATGGGGGACTGTATGACGCCAGGCGCGCAATCGGTACCAATTCCAATGGTAACACGCTCGACGGGTGAAACTTGGCTGGGGGGAAAGCGAGTGCTCGCATGAGTATCCGTCCACTTAATGATTACGGGGTCTCTATGTAAAATATTAATTATTTTGCTTGAGCTTTACAAGGGCGGGAATCAATGCATGGAGGTTGCCGTGAGTTGACCTGGAGATGGTAACACAAACAATCCTCACCTTCTTATAGGCATGCGAGATTCGAACACGACTTAGGAGTGTGGGATTGACAGTGAACGGTTTTTAAACATCGGCGATAGCATCCGTATGTGTGTGTGTGTGTGTGTGTGTGTTGTGTGTGTAGTGTGTTGTGTGTGTGTGTGTGTGTCGTTGTGTTATTATATTTTTTATTTTGGGATAATAAAAACAATGTGCTTTTTTCATCAAGACCCGGGTGTATGCAGATTGTAAATTTTGATCATGTTCCGGACACAAAGATCTTTTCCAAACAACAGAAGGGTTTTAAGGTATGGCAAGAGGTTTGGAGGAAGCACAGGGATCGGTTTTATAGTCTCATCGACGGATTTTGGGGAGAGTGGAGTCGGGCCTTGATTTTTACTTAGAGCGAAATCTTTTGACCGAGATTCGAATGGGTAGCCGATCACGAGCGAGTGTGTTGAGTGTGTACTGTGCGCCTGTGTGCGAGGTGAGTAGTGGTGTGTGCGTTATGCCGTTTGTGTGTATCTTGATTTGTGCTGTTGCTTTTGTTTTTGTTGATATCATGTAATTGTTTTGCGTTTAGTTTTGTTGTTTTTTTTAGTCAGTGTTGTATGATGATGTTGTTGTTGTTTTTGTTTGTTTAATTGGGTTCTTTTTTTTGGGGGGGGGGGAGCTTTTGGATAAGGGGGGGTCCGGGGTAGTTGTTGGGTTTTTACCAAAACAACTCACAGATTCACCATTTTTCAAATTTTCAGACAAATAATGTGTAGACTATGGAAATGAGGAAACGAGTATCAGGGAGAGAAGCAGGGTCAAGAGATGAGGTAGAGTGTACCGGAAGGAAGGGGCGGGTTGAGGGAGAGAGCAGTGTTGCAAGAATCCGATGTCGCGCCTTGACTGACATATTCGCGAGAGCTCCATTGCGATTGTGACATTTGCCGTAGGTTTAGACAGGAAGGAACGAAGCAGCGAGGAGGGTGGGAGGCGGTGAGCGCCAATTAATAGTAAAGTGCATGATTGATGTGATGATGTGTGATGATGATAGCTGATGATGCTGATGAATGTTGTGATGGATGATGATGCGGACGGAAGCGAAGACGACGGACGATATTATACTATAAGGAATTTAAATAGCGGGTGAAGGGAATTTGGGCGGTTGAATGAAAGATAGGAAAGATTGCGATGAAAATGGGGGAAGTAATTGGTTTGCAGCGGAATGTTTGCGGCTGGATTTTAAAGTGTCTAAGTAGCTTATGGCGTAAGGGGGAGAGCGAGGTCACGAGAAGCGCGACGGAGGTGGAATGGTTGCATCTGATTCGTAAGCAGGGGTATCTGCAGCAGAGTGGAGGGAGCGAGAAGGATTGAAGGTGAAGAATTCATGAGGTAGGAGGGTGCTGTTTTGTGGAGCATTTGTAACAGGAGGGTATGTCTTGTACTTTTCTTGTGGCAGGCGCATTGGAGAGACTGATCGAGTGTACTGTGTCAGAATGAGGACAAGCCCCAGCTGATGGGTGCAGAGCAGACTCGATGATGGTGTTGGTGGGCATTAATGGGCAGTTTAAACAGTCTTGCGGTTATAAGGGGGGAGAATACTTTTACTTCTTCATGGTTAACAAATTATCCGGGAAAAGTGTACAAAATTACAGGCATGCATTGATAGGACAATAGATAATTTCTTTTTTTTGCTCTTTCTTTTCATTTCATTATTCTTTTTCTGTTTTTTTCTTCTTATTCTTTCTCCTCCTCCTCTCCTCTCTCTCTCTTTTCCTTCTTCTTTACTTATCTTTTTTATTCTTTTCTCTTGTTTTGTTCTTCTACTTTTCTTTATTTACTTCTATATGCTTATTATTGATGAGAAATAGACAGAACCTATTGTTGTTGGTCATATGAGCAAAAAAAACGCTGTGCTGCGTTTTAAGCGCATGAAAGTTCAGGCCAGACATCCAGTTCAGGAGGTGCTCAGTGGTATCTTTTACGTCTTTTGGAGAGCAGCAGCCAAAACCAAAAAAAGGCGAGCATTGGCACGAGAAGCAGAGACACTAGCCAAGAAGGGGTGTGGGACGTAATTAGAAAAGGCAGTTACAAGAGAAGGGATGAAAGCGCTGAAGGAGGGATCGAACTAAAGCGGCTAGAAAGGGGAAGATAACCAAAAAAAAAAAAAAGAAAAAAAATTATGATTAATAGTAAAAAATAGAAATAAAAAATATACAAAAAAAATAACAAATAAAAAAATGAAAATAGGAAATAGGGGAATAAAAAAAAATAAAAAAAAAAAAAAAATTAATAAAAATTAAAAAATAAAAAAATGAGATAAAAATTAAAAATAAAAAAATTATAAAATAAATAATAAAAGGAATAGAATAAGAACTAATAAAAAAAAAAAAATATGAGAACTTAAAATTTTAGCATGAGTTCCAGAAGTCTCTCCTCCTCTGCTAGTACTCGCTCTCTTCTTTCTTCTTCTCTCTTCTCTTTTTACTCTTTTTCTCTTTTTTCTCGCTCTCTCTTTCTTCTCTCTTCTCTCTCTCTCTTCTCTTCTTTGTCTTGTTGTTTTTGTTGTTGTCCTGCATCCATTGTTTGTCTTTGTTTTGCAGTTGCTATTTCTGTCTGTCTGGGTTCCAGCTGTTGCCTGTGTGTGTGCCCCTACCTTTCATTTATTGTCTGTTTGTCTGTGTTTTCATTAGTCTGACTGTCTTGTCAGTTACCTCTCTTGTCAGTCTGTCTACCTATTTGTCTGTCTGCTTCTTTTGTCTGACAGTACTGTTGCTTGCTTTCATATGTCTATTCTATGTCTTGTTGTTGCCTCTCTGTTGTATATCTGTCTGCTTCTCATTTTTCTGCTATTGTCTGCATCTCAGTTGTCTGTCTGACTGTCTGTTGTTTGTCTGTCTCTTGACTGTCTGCAGCTTGATTATCTTCTGTTGTCTGTCTTCTATTTCGAATCTTATTTTAATTTCTGATTCTCTGTCTGCTATTTTTGTCTATCTTCTGCTTCTCATTTATAGGCTCTCTGTCCTGTTCTCAGTTGTCTGTCTGTTTGTCTGCTTCTTTCTGTCTCTCTCATGCTTAGCTTTCTAATTTTGTTTGTCTTCTGTTCTGTTTACCGAGGCCACCACTATATATTGACTAGGAATATGGAAACTCTGGTTCGGCATACAATATCACAGCTATGCCACTAAATCCCAGCACTTTTCCTGGCTACTCGCTGGTTTCGTGGCAGCACGACACGCTGAGGCTTCTTCAGGACCAACGATGTAACATATATAACAGAGAGAAGGGGGAGGAGTAGGAGGATGAGAGGAGAACGGAGAGGGAGGAGAAGAAGGAGGCGAAGGAGAAGCCGGAGGAGGAGGAGCGGAGGAGGAGGGGCGAAGAGGAGGAGAAGAGATGAAGGGGAGATAGGAGAGAAGGCGGAGGAGGAGGAGGAGGAGGAGAAGGCGGAGAGGAGAAGAAGGAGGAGAGGAGCAAGACGGAGGAGGCAGGAGGAGGAGGAGGAGGAGAAGGAGGAGGAGTAGGAGAAGAAGGAGGAGAAGAAGAAGAACGGAGGTGGAGAGGAGGAGGGGAGAAGGGAGGAGGAGAAGGAGACGAAGGCGGAGAAGAAGGAGGAGGACGATGAAAACCAAAAGAAGAAGAAGAGAAGAAGAAGAAGGGAGGGAGGAGGAGGAGGAGGAGAGGAGGAGGATGATGGAAAAGAAGAAGAAGTAGAAGAAGAAAGAAGAAGAAGAAGGAGGAGGAGGAGGAGGAGGAGGACGGCGGAGGAGAGCAAGGAGGAAGAAGAAGAGAAGAAGAAGAAGAAGACAGAAGAAGAAGAAGAAGGGAGGCGGAGGAGGAGGAGGAGGAGGAGGAGATGGAGGAGGAGGAGGAGAAGGAGGAAGAAGAAGAAGACGCAGAACACGAGAAGACAGAAGCAGACAGAGAAGCAAGAGGAGGAGGCGGAGAAGAAGGAGGAGGATGACGATACGGAGGAGTGAGACGAGAGTAGAAAGAAAGAGAACGAAAGAAGGAAAGAAAGAAAAACGAAAGAAAGAAAGAAGCGAAGACTTCCAGAAGAAAGAAAGAAAGAAAGAAAGGAAAGAATGAAGAGAAAACAAGGAGAGAAAGAATGTGACCTCCTCAAAACTCCATGAGCACAGTATGAATACGGCACTCAAGTTCTGTAACCGGAGAAGCGAAACACGCAGATGTGTGGCGATTTCGTTAAGGGATGCACATCACTTTTTGCTGATCTACAGGACCATGGGTTATGTGTAGACAGCCTGCAGTACTCTTGTCATAAGAATGATTATTTGGGGTTGTTTTTTTGGTGTAGCTTTGCTGACTGTCGTTTTGATCTTGTGTGTTTGTGTGTGTGTGTGTGTGGGTTTTTGTGTTGAGTGTGTGTGTGTGTGTGTGTGTGTGTGTGTGTGTGTGTGGTGTGTGTGTGGTGTTGTGGTGTGTGTGTAGGGGGGAGAGGGCGGAGAGAGAGGGAGAGAGAGATGAGAGAGAAGGGAGATGAGAGAGAGAGTAGAGGTGGGGTCGGAGAGAGAGAGAGAGAGGAGAGAGGGAGAAGAGAGATGAGATGGGAGAGAGGAGATAGCTGAGAGAGAGAGAGGGAGTGTGTGTGTGTGGTGTGTGTGTGGGTGTGGGGGGGAGAGGCGAAGAGAGAGAGGTGATGAGAGAGAGAGAGTGAGGAGAGCGAGAGAGAGAGGAGCAGAGAGTGACGTGTGTGTGAGTTGAGTCTGCTGTGTGTTGGGGGGAGCGGTGAGTGAGAGACGAAGAGAGAGAGTGTGTGTGTGTGTAGGGGGGTGAGCAGAGAGTGAGTAGTGTGAGTGTGTGTGGTTGTGTATGTGTGTGTAGGGGGGATAGAGGGAGAGAGAGAGAGAGAGAGAGTTGTGTGTGTGTGGTTGTAGGGGGGAGAGGGCGAGTGTGTGTGTGTGTGTTGAGTGTGTGTGTGTGTGTGTGTGTGTGTGTATGTGTGTGTAGGGGGAGAGGGGAGAGAGAAGGGGGGAGGAGAGCGAGAGAGAGAGAGAGAGTAGAGCGAGAGAGAGAGTGTGTGTGTGTGTGTTGTGTGTGTGTGTGTTGAGTGTGTGTGTGTGTGTGTGTGTGTGTGTAGGGGGTTGAGGAGGTGTGTGTTGGGGGGGGGGGGGCGGGGGGTTATTTTTTTTTTGGGGGGGGGGGTTTTGAATGGAGTGCGTAATATGTGTGTGTTAGTTTTTGATTTCATTTATTTTTATATATCGAGGATATGGAATAAGTGTGTCTTTTTTCATTATCAGGTCCGTGTGTATGCGGTTTTGTAAATTCTGTCAATTGTTAGGCACTCGCTGGCTATTCTTAGAAAGTCAGAGAGGTGACGTGTGTGTGCTGTGTGTGTGTGTGTGTGGGGTGTGTGTGTGTGTGTGTGTTGTGTTGTGTGTGTGTGAGTGAGTAGTGGGTGTGATTGTTGTGTCTGTGTGTTGGTGTTGTCTGGTGTGGCTGTGTGTCTGTGAGTATATGTTTTATTTTTTTATTTCGAGAAACACTAGAATAAGGCATATGTGCTTTTTTTCATTACGTACCATGTGCTGCATCGGCTTTGTACATTTTGTAATCGTTCACCAGCACAAATGGCTTATAATACGAAAAAGTATGTGTGTGTATTTGTTTTTATTTTATTTTATTCTTTTTATTTAGCAGGATAATGGCAATAAGGTCATGTATGAGTGTGTCGTGTGTGTGTGTGTGAGTGTGTGTGTGTGTGTGTGGGGGTTGGTTGTGGAGTGGTGTGGTGTTGGTGTTGTGTGTGTGTGGTGTAGTGAGAGTGTGTGTGTGTGTGTTGTGTGTGTTGTGTGTGTTGGTGTGTGTGTGTGTGTGTGTGTGTGTGGTCGGGAGTGTGTGTTGTTGTGTGTGTGGCGTGGCGCACGCCGCGCTCCCGTCAGGGCGGGGCGGTGCACTATGTGAGTGTCGTGAGAAGGGGGCGATTTGGGGGGGGGGGGGGGGGGGTTACTGGTGTATACACTGTATGTGCCTTTCATTCAGAGAGAGTGGAGAGAGAGAGAGACAGAGAGAAAGAGAGAGGGAAACACACCAGCGGAGAGAGTGAGTTAACGAGCGAGAGCGGAGAACACCCCCAACACAGAGGAGAGAGTGAGAGACAGCGAGAGCGAGACAGAGAGAGACAGGACAGAGGAGGAAGAGAGGACAGAGAGAGACAGAGAGTGGAGAGAGACCGAGAGAGTGAAGAAGAGAGAATCACAAAGAAAGAATTGCGTTTTGTCGCATTGTACTTCTACCTATCCATCTCGCTCTTCTACAACCTTTCCTCACAGAAAAGCGTTTCGTCATGGAAACCAGCGTTCATTGTCTGCACAGGCAGTGCGAAACGGGGCAGGATTCATGCTCATGAATTGATGATCTTCTAGTGCCACGAGAGAGAGAGAGAGCAGAGAGAGAGAGAGAGAAGTGAGGAGAGAGAGAGAGAGAGAGGAGCAATCCAAGGACATACCCGAAGAAGAGCGGTGGAAAAGACGAAAAGAGAGGAAGAGGAGAGAGAAGGAGAGAAGACACAAGAGAGGGAGGGACAGAGCAGAGAGAGGGGGGGGGGGGCGGAAACCACTGACCATGAAATTCCTTCATTTCGAGGTAAATGAAATAAGCAGTCATATGTTATTTAATCCAGTCCCAGTAGAGACAGAAGCGAGGGGAGGGGGGGGGGAGGGGGGGGGAGATACGCGAGACGAGGAAAAACAACCGATTAAGGGTGACATTATGGATGTCCACAAGAATTTCGGAAAGAGAAAAGAGAAGAATAAGCAGAAGAGAGAAGAAGAAAGACGAAGAGAAGAGAAGAAGACGAAGGAGGAGGAGCGGGAGGGGGGGAGGCGGCGGAGGGGGGAGGAGGAGAAGAAGAAGAAGTAGAGATGATGAAGAGAAGAGAGGAACGAAGCGACGGAAGACGGAAGCGAGGACGATTGCCGTACAAAGCGCAAGAAGAAAGCAGAAGAGGAAGAGAAGAAGGAAGGAAGAAGAATTGAGAAAAAGAAGACGACGAGAAGAAGAAGTAGAAGCGACCGAAGCACACGACGACAAGAACAAGAACACAGAAATAGAAGAAGAAATTGAAGAGACTATTAAAAGACGAAGACGTCGAAGTGTGGAGGGACTGGTGAATGAGGAGGGTGAGGGTGGGGTGGGTTGAGGGGGAGGGGATAGGCAGGAGGATGTGCAGGGGATAGGGGGAGGGGGGAGGGAGTGGGTAAGATTCTGAATAGACTGACCTCTAGATCAACAAGACTCGGGCGAGTG
>CM054150.1:3400475-3407975 GCA_028751875.1 Rapana venosa | reverse complement strand
AGAAGAAGAAGAACAAGAACAAGAAGAACAAGAACAAGAAGAACAAGAAACAAGAAGAAAAACAAGAAGAAGAAGAAGAAGAAGAACAAGAACAAGAACAAGAACAAGAAGATATGGAATTCATATAGCGCCGAATTTTGTAAAGCAAACAAATCAAATCTCTTGCTTTGAAATCATTCACGCACATGCAACCATTCACAACTAAGGATAACAAATCATACATTCACACACACACACACACACACACACAGTGTTAACACGCTAAGGCAAGGTGATGGAGATGGAGGAGACTGATTAAATATAGGGACAGGTGTGAGGTGTAATGATGGAGGAAGATCCTAGGTAGGAAAGAAATCTGTCTTGAGGCTGGTTCTGAAAGTGTCAAATGAAGGATTTGGGCGAAGAGAGAGAGGGAGGTCATTCCAGATTGATGGACGCGAAATAGTGAAAGAACGACGGCCGACAGTGGATTATTTCCAAAGAAGTCCACACTTGTTATGGTTGCGCGTCTTTAGTACGACTTGCGACACCAGAACTACTACATAAAACCAAGTAACAACAGCAACAACAACAACAACAATAATAATAATAATAATAATAATAATAATAAATGGAATTTATAGAGCGCTATATCTTGCAATTACAAATACAACAGAACAAGACGATCAATCACACTACAAAACATAATCAATAACAGCAGTGGCATTAATGACCACCACCACAAGAACAACCACATATCACAGTAACATCACAATACACAAAAAACGTCACCACAGTTTCAAAACGCACACGACAGTAACAAAAGACCATACAAGCTCACCTGAGGTATGGGCGGAGGACTGGTGGGACTGGGGTGAAGACGGGGTCATGCAGGTCAAAGACTTTCGGTGCTTCCGGCTGTTCCGTCGTGATATCGTCTGCTCTTTCTGCAAACAGAAATGGAGGGGAAAAATGAACGAGTATTTATCATTGCAATCTTACCTTTTTTTTTACAGCGAAACTGCTCTTCCTCATAACAACGCAAGAAAGAGACAAAAAAATCAAAGGTAAAAGGTGCCCCATAACCTATGTGGTCGTTGTGGAGCGAAGCATCAGAGACCTCAGCTTTTCCAGGGGCCAGCATATTGAGGGCGGCGCCCATCTCCTCTCCCTCGCTGCTTTACCTTCCCTGAGCCTAAAGAGGGCAGGTACCCATTTACAGCTGGGGGAACTGGGGGGGACTGTACTGAAGCCAAGGCGCGCAAACAGTCACCCACCCAGTTGGCAACCACGCTCGACGCTGCTTAACCTTAGCTGGGGGGAAAGCGAGTGCTCTGACCACTGAGCTATCCCGTTCACACGCTGTGGGTTTAATTTTGTATACATGTTCGTTTTTGTTGCAAGCATTTTTCTTTCGTTCCTCGGCTTGAATTTCGAGACTCATCAATGATGATGATCAATAAGGAAGGAAGGTGGCAGGATGGTTAAGATGTTCGCCTGCCAACAAGTCAACCGTGAGGTTCTGGGTTCGATTCCCAGCCTCGCCCTTTCTTCCCAGATTGACAAAAAAATCGAACTGAATGTCAAAGTCCTTCGGATGAGACTATAAACCAAGGCCCCGTGTGCGAACGCATGCAGAACATCTTGCGCACGCGTTAAATCCTGTTCCGCTTTTCGAAAGAGTAGGCCATTGTGTGCCGGTGGGAACAGATGACATTTACAAAACCGCATACACACGGGGACTAGATGTAAAAAAAAGCACATGAGTGCTTATTCCATTATCCTCGATATAAAAGAATAAATAAATGATGAGATTTTGAGTATGCGACCAATTTTTGCCCGCCATACAGGTAGCTGCATTCCGACTTCGGGGATGATTCTAAACACGACACGTTTCTGCAAGCGCACGGGTTAAGCAGTTGCATACGCAAAAAATCTCACCATTGGTGAACCTCGGAGTTCTAGCCAAGGAATGAAAAATAAAATCCTGGGTTATTTTCTTCCTTCAAAGACTAACCCACTTAGATTGCCTTCTTATTGTTTGTTTTGTTGTTGTTTTTTGTTGTTTGTTGTTGTTGCTTCGTTATTACGTCTGTTCATTCAAAGTGATATCAGACGAGATATTACACGTACGTATTAAGTGGGACTGGGATATCTCAGTGGTCAGAGCACTCGCTTTCCCCCAGCCAAGGTTAAGCAGTGCCGAGCGTGGTTACTACCGCTTGGATGGGTGACTGTTTGCGCGCCTTGGCTTCAGTACAGTCCCCCAGTTCACCCTCTTCTGGGTCAGGGAAGGTAAAGCAGCGAAGGAGAGGAGATGAGCGCCGCCCTCAATATGCTGGCCCCTAGAGAAGTTGAGGTCTCTGACGCCTCGCTCCTCTACGACCTTATAGGTTATGGGACACTACCTTTACCTATTAATTTCACAAAGTGGTATCAGTCGTTTTGTTTGGTTTTACCAGCAAAATTGCCAAACATTTCTGATGGCTGCAATCTTATACGAACTGAATCAAATCTTGAGATTTTATATTTTTTCCCCGCAAGATCTAGGGTAATGGGACATGTGAAGAAATCCAGCTTCGAATGAATGGCAGAGCACGAAACCCTCCCTTCCCACACAAATCTCCCATCAGGCTTAAGCCATAAGACGCCACTTCCTGCCTGTGCAGACGACACAGACAGAGGGAATTTGCACACACGCATGAAAAAATAGGTCTCAGTTCCTAGGCAAAACACGTGACGAAGAAGACTCGCATTACACACATCACACGCTGAGAAAGACAATCACAAGATGGTGGTTTGGTTGGGTGGAGGGTTTTTTTTTTGTTTTTTTATATAGCCGTCGTCTGATGACATTTCCGTGACATTTGTTGCTCTGATTAATACACTTTCTTGACACCTGGCATTTAAAGGGCTACCTGGCTTTGTTGGGAGCAGTCTTGTTATGTGCGTGCATGCATGCGCGCGCGCGAGTGTGTGTGTGTGCATTTGCTCAGTTAGTGTCTGAGCTCTCCTGTGGTGATGCCGGGGGCCTGGCAGTATAAATACCATCCCCACCTTCTGGAAAACCTGTGCCAGGCATTCCCTCTTTTCTATCCCTCTCTTCGTTTCTGGCTTGTTCCTTTTTCTTCCTTCTTGTCTATTTTCTGCCTTCTTGGTCCATTCTCCTGCCCTATTCTTCCCAAAAAGACTTAAAATATAATTTTTTCTTCCACGCCGAAGTCAGATGCGCTAGGCCTGACTTGTCAGGCGCTTAACGGTAGTGCAACGCATTTTTTGCTCATATGACTGACAGCAATAGTTGATGTCTGAGCGTTTGATGAAGAAGAAGAAGAAGAAGAAGAAGAAGAAGAAGAAGAAGAAGAAGAAGAAGAAGAAGAAGAAGAAGAAGAAGAGAAGAAGAAGAAGAAGAAGCACCTTAGCTAGTTTGTACTACAAGAAAAAGTGAACATTTTGTTACTTTAGTTTGAAAAGCTGTGTAGTATAGGATGTATCTATGATTTCGTTTGTTTAATTATGAAAAAATGAGGTAAGGATATCAAAGTCAACGTCAAAACGTCTTTAATGTTTCCAAGAGAACTTAATTGAGTGCAGTGTATACACATACACATTTCAAGGTAAAGGTGTCCCATAACCTATATGGTCGTAGGGGAGCGAGGGGTCAGAGACCTCACTTCTCTAGGGCCAGCATATTGAGGGTGGCGCCCATCTCCTCTCCCTCGCTGCTTTACCTTCCCTGACCCTAAAGAGGCAGGTAGCCATTTACAGCTGGGTGAACTAGGCAACTGTACTGAAGCCAAGGCCTTCCAAGTGGTAACCACGCTCGATGCTGCTTAACGTAGCTCGGGGAAAGCGAGTGCTCTGACCACTGAGCCATCCCGTCCCCGATTTCAAGTACCACTTTCAAAAAAACGTAACTATAGAAGATAGTTGTGAAATGCATAGGTAGCAGCAACAGCAAACCATACAGCTATTAAATGGTGCGATTGAGCGCGCGCACGCACACATACACACGCGCGCGCGCGAGGAACAGGCATGTTTAAATAAACAAGAATAACTTGTGCCCCAAAGCAAAGGCACATATTTCTGTGCCACTGCTGCTAATGTCACCCGCTAATATCATCATTATCATCATCATCACTATCATCATCATCTTCTTCTTCTTCTTTTTCTACGTCGTCTTCATCAGCACCCCCATCATCATCAACATCATCATCACCACCACTACCACCAAACCCTCATCACCCCCTCTTTTCCTTAATTTCTCTATTTCTCCTCTCCCTCCCTTTCCCCTCCCTTCCTTTATTCTTCTATATCTCTCCCTCCCTCTCTCCCATCTCCCCTTCCTTCCTTTATTCCTCTATTTCTCCCTCCCTCCTCCTTCTCCCTCTTTTTTCCTTCCTTTATTTCTCTATTTTTGACCCCTCCTTACTCTACCTCTCCCCCATTCCACCCTCCCCCACTCCTCCTTCCCTCCTTTCCTTTTCCTTCATTTCTCTATTTCTCTTCCTCTCCCTCCCTCCCTTCTCCTCCATCTTCCTTCCTTTATTCCTCCTTCCCCCCTCCCTCTCCCTTTCCCTTCCTTGATTCCCTATTTCTCCAACTCCTTCCCCACCCACCTCCTCCTCCTCCCCCCCGTCTCCCCCCCCCCCCCTCTCATCTCTCTCTCTCCCTCTCAACCGCCCCGGCCATCTTTTTCTAACTAAAAGAACGGAGGCGACGTAACTGTGGTTCCCTCTTCTGTTTGACCATTACTGTCCACAGGTTACCAAGGTTATGGGCTACCTGACCCCCCCCCCCCTAACTACCCTTCCTCCCCCCACATACCCTTCCTCCCCCCTAACTGCTCTCCCCCCTAACTACCCTCCCCCCCAACTATCCTCCCCCCTAACTAAAACCTCCCCTCCTCCCTAACTACCCCTACATCACCCCCCCCCCCTTTCCCCTTAACTCCCCTCCCCTCCCCCTAACTACCCTCCCCTTAACTACCCCCCTCCCCCAAACTCCCTCACCCCTTAACTACCCTCACCTCCCCTAACTACCCTCCCCCTTAACTACCCCTCCCCCACACCCCCCTAACTACCCTCCCCCTTAACTACCCTCCCTCCCCCTAACTACCCTCCCCCCTAACTACCCTCCCTCCCCCTAACTACCCCCCTCCCCCTTAACTACCCTCCCTCCCCCTAACTACCCTCACCCCTTAACTACCCTCCCTCCCCCTAACTACCCTCCCTTAACTACCCTCCCTCCCCTAACTACCCTCCCTCCCCCTAACTACCCTCCCCCCTTAACTACCTCCCCCTAACTACCCTCCCTCCCCCTAACTACCCTCCCCCTTAACTACCTCCCTCCCCCTAACTACCCTCCCTCCCCCTAACTACCCTCCCTCCCCCTAACTACCCCCTCCCTCCCTCCCCCCTAACTACCCTCCCCCTTCCCCTTAACTACCCTCCCCCTTACCCCTTAACTACCCTCCCTCCCCCTAACTACCCTCCCCCTTAACTACCCTCCCTCCCCCTAACTACCCTTCCCCTCCGCCCTAACTACCCTCCCCCTTCCCCTTAACTACCCTCCCTCCCCCTAACTACCCTCCCTCCCCCTAACTACCCTCCCTCCCCCTAACTACCCTCCCTTCCCCCTAACTACCCTTCCCCTCCGCCCTAACTACCCTCCCCCTTCCCCCTAACTACCCCCCCCCCCCCTAACTACCCCCCCCCTTAACTACCCTCCCCCCCTAACTACCCTCCCCCCTCCCCCCCTAACTAACCCCCCCTAACTAACCCCCCCCCCCTTAACTACCCTCCCCCTAACTACCCTCCCCCTAACTACCCTCCCCACCCCCACACCCCCTTGGCTACCTCCCCCCCTCACCCACCTCACCCCCCTTTGTGTATTTCTCTGTGTGTGGAACAAGAGTTAGGTGGCAAAAAAAAAAAAGGGGTGGGGGGGTTCGGTTAAAAGGAAGGAAGAAATGAAGGAAGAGAAGATGGGAGGGAGGGAAGGAGATAGATGGGAGAGAGTGGGGGTGTGGCAGGGAGAGAGAGGGGGAGAGACAGAGAGAGAGTGACAGAGACAGAAAGAAAGGAAGGAAGGAAGGAAGGAATAAAGAAATAAAGAAAGACAGGAAGGAAGGAAGAAAGAAAAGAAAGAAAGAGAAAAGAGAATAGAAAAAAGAAAGAAAGAAAGAAAGGAAGAAAGGAAGGAAGAGAAAAAGAAAGAAAGAAAAAAAGAAAGAAAGAAGAAGAAAATAAAAGAAAAAAGAAAAAAACAAACAAAAGAAACAAAGAAAGAAAGAAAGAATAAGCAAACAATCGAAAGAAACAAAACAAAAGAAAGATAGACAGACAGACAGACAGACAGACAGACACAGACAGACAGACAGACAGACAGACAGACAGAAAGAAAGAAAGAAAGAAAGAAAGAAAATAAAAAAACCAAACGAAAAAAAGAACGAAAGACAGACAGAAAGAGACAGGCAGACAGACAGACAGAAAGAGACAGACAGAAAGACAGACAGAACAGACCAAAAAAAAAAAGAAAGAAAAAAACAACCGAAAGACTCAGCAGTCTCCTCACTCCCCCCACCCCCACCCCTACCCCCACCCCAGTCCCCACCCCCTCCTCTCGCCTTTACAAGACTGCATCTGACATTCCCGGAGGAGGGAGGAGGGGGGAGGGAGAGGGGGAATGGAGGAGGGATCCGAGGGGGGATGGGGTTAGGGGTGAGATGTAATATGATTTGCATGTATGTCTTCTCCGTTTACCAGACACTGTAAAACCGATGCAGGGGTGGTGGTGGTGGTGGTGTGGTGGTGGGTGGTTGTGGTGGTGTTGGTGGTGGTGGTGGGTTTTTGGTGGTGGTGGTGGTTGTTGGTGGTGGTGGGGTTGGTGGTGGTGGTGGTTGGTGGTGGTGGTGGTGGTTGGTGTGGTGGTGGTGGGTGTGGTTCCTGTTGTTATTGTGGTGGTGGTGGTGGTTCCTGTTGTTTGTGGTTGTTGTTCTGGTGGTGGTGGTGGGGGTGGTGTTCCTGTTGTTGTGATGGTGGTGTGGTGTTTGGTGTGGGGGTGTGGTGGGGGTGGTGGTTGGTGGTGGTGGTTTGGGGGTGGTGTTGGTGTGGTGGTGGTGGTGGTGGTGGGGTGGTGGTGGTGGTGGTTGTGTGTTGTTGTGTGGTGGTGGTTGTGTGTTTGTCAATTGTTGTGGGTGTGTGTTGCTGTGAATAGTTGTTGTTGTTGTTGCTGTGGTGGTGGTGATGGTTTGGTGGTGATGTTGCTGTGGTTGTTGGTGGGTTGTTGTTGCTGTTGTTGTTGTTGGGTTGTTGTAGTTGTTGTGGTGGTGATGGTGGTGGTTGTTGTGGTTGTTGTGGTGGTGGTGGTGGTGGTGCTGGTGCTGGTGGGAGAGGTGGGTAATCATTTTCTCTTTAATTTTTACGTGTTTGTCAACAGATACCAAGCACATCACCAAAGGGAAAACTCATTTTTAAGGAAGAATATAAAGAAGGAATTAAAGGAAAGGGAGGAGGGGGG
>CM054150.1:3390475-3397975 GCA_028751875.1 Rapana venosa | reverse complement strand
TTCTTTCTATATTCCCTTCCATCTTTCCTTTCTTCGTTTTTTTTCTTCCCTCCTAACGTCTTTCCGCTAGTTCCCATTTGTGCACACACCCCTTCCCCTTCAATACACGCGCGCGCACGCGCACACACACACACACACACACACACACACACACACACACACACACACAGACATGACACAACATACACACACTCACACACATTCTTATTATTCTTGTCTAATATCACTTCATGTGTAAAGATGTTAAATAAAAGAAAGAACCCACGCACATACACACACACGCACACACCACACACACAACCTACACACACAGACATGACACCACATAAACACACTAATAATAATAATAATAATAATATATGGAATTTATATAGCGCTGAATCTTGTAAAAAAACAACAACCAACAACAAACAAATTGAAGCGCTCATCTTATTTTGTCTAATATCACTTCATGTGTAAAGATGTTAAATCAAAGAACCCACGCACACATACACACAGCACACGACACCACACACACACACACACACAAACAAATACACGCACACACACACACACACACACACACACACAACACACACACACACACACACACACACACACACATTTCCATCTATCTCGCATTCTAGATTACAATAAAAATTGATGTCGTTTGTTTGGTTTGGTTTTTGTTGTTGGGGTTTTGTTGGTGTGGGTTTTTTTGGGGAGGGGGGGGGGGGGGGTCTGTCTGTCTGTCTGTCTGTCGGTCTGTTTGTTTGTTTGTTTGCTTGCTTACTTCCTTGCTTGTTTGTAAGATATGTGTAATACATGTTTCAATATTGTGTGTCCCCTTCTCGTGCCTCCTTGTTTGCGTGTCTACCCGTCATATGCATTTGTCTATCTGTCTGTCTATGAGTAAGTCTGTCTGTCTGTCTATGAGTATGTCTGTCTATCTGTCTATCTGTCTGTTTTGTCTGTCTATCTATGAGTAAGTCTATCTGTCAGCCTGTCTGCCTGTCTTTTATGTTCTGGAAAAAAGAACGGTTAGCCATGCAAAATGTTTATTCAACGTGTAAAATGTACGATCTGACATCAGGTGTTTCGTGAGGGAGTCAGAGTGCACATTCTAGGTGACCCCCTCCCTCCCCAGGGTGTGGGGTCGGAATGCAGCTACCTTCATGGTGGGAGAAAATCTGTGGCATACGCCAAATATAGCCGAGGAGGGAGAAACAAAGGAAAGAAAAATGTTTGAAGTATTTTTTTGGATTTCAGCTCTCATGGAATGGACTATACTTAAGGCTCTGACACCAGGACATATTTTTTTAATTTATTTTTATTGTATTCTTTTATATCGAGGATAATGGACTAAGCACTGATGTGCTTTTTTACATCCAGTCCCCGTGTGTATGCGTTTTTTTGTAAATTTTGTCATCTCTTCCCACCGGCACACAATGGCCTACTCTTACGAAAAGCGGAACAGGATTTTAACGTGTGCGCAAGATGGTCTGCGTGCGTTCGCACACGGGGGCCTCGGTTTATAGTCTCATCCGAAGGACTTTTGGGGAGAGTGGAGTCTGCACTGATGTTAACTCCAGGGGAAAATATCCACTTGAACGGGAATCGAACCCGGGTCGTCAGATTGCGAGTGCAACGTTCTGACCACTAGACTATCCCGTCCCCACGTGAGGGTGTTAAGCTGGGGAACGCCCAACAACAACAGCAGCAACAACAGCAGCAGTAACAACAACAAAAACAACAGCAGCAGCAACAACAACAGCAACAACAACAACAGCAGCAACAACAACAACAACAACAACAGCAAAAACAGCAGCAGCAGCAACAGCAGCAGCAACAACAGCAGCAACAACAACAACAACAACAACAACAGCAGCAGCTGCAGCAGCAGCAACAACAACAACAACAACAACAACAACAACAACAGCAACTGTCAAGGTTATCTTGGACTTTCGCACCTCCGGTGATTTTATAGGCATAATCTTAAGCAGCTAGGCACTTTGACGGGTCTCAAGACAGCTTAACATTAATTCTTCTTCTTCTTCTCCTCCTCCTCTTTTCGTCTTCTTCTTCTATTTCTTCTTCTTCTCCTCCTCCTCTTTTCGTCTTCTTCTTCTATTTCTTCTTCTTGCTCTCCTCCTTGTTCTCCTCCTTCTTCTTTTCCTCTTCTTCCTCCTCCTTTTCCTCCTCCTCCTCCTTCGTCTTCTTCTATTTCTCTTCTTCTTCTTCTTCTTCTTCTCTTCCTCCACCACCTCTTCCTCCCCTTTCTTCTTCTTCTTCGCAAATCTCCTCCTCCTCCTTCTTCTTCTTCTTCTTCTTCTATTTCTTCTTCTTGTTCTTCTCCTCCTCCTCCTCCTTCTTCTCCTCTTCCTTCTCCTCCTCCCCCTTCTTCTCCTCTTCCCCCTTCTTCTTCTCCTCCTCCTCCTCTTTCCTCCTCTTCTTCTTCTTCTTCTTCTTTCTATTTCTTCTTGTTCTTCTCTTCCTCCTCCTTCTTCTCCTCCTCCTCCGTCTTCTCCTCCTCCTTCCCCCTTCTTCTTCTCCTCTTCCCTCTTCTTCTTCTCCTCCTCCTCCTCTCCGCCTTCTCCTCTTCTCCTCCCTCTTCTTCGTTGAACGCTCAGACAGAAATTATTACTGTCTGTCCTATGAGCAAAAATGCACTGACAAGTCAGGCCCAGCGCATCCGACTTCTCGAAACAGAGAAAGAGAGAGGAGGGGGAGAGAGGGAGGAGAGGGAGAGAGAGAGAGGTGGAGAGGGAGGGAGGGAGAGAGAGACAGAAAGAAAGCGAGCGAGGGAGAGAGAGAAAGAGAGGGAGAGAGGGGGACAGAGAGAAAGAGAAAGAGAGAGGGAGAGGGAGAGAGAGAGATAGAGAAAGAAAGAGAGAGAAAGAGAGAGAGAGAGAGAGAGAGAGAGAGAGAGAGGAGGGGGGGGGGGGGTAGGAGACTAGGGAACGGAAGTCCATTTAAAAACAAAGGAGAGAAAAAACAAACAAACAAACAAACCTAGCTGACATCACGAGTTGTTTACAATTAAGCCTCAGTCACTCAAAACCCACAAGAAACTCAAAAGGACAAGAACTATGACATGACAATATCGAGCAAAAACCAAAACCAAACAAAACCCAAATTTAAAAATTAAAACCCAACACAAAAAAGTCCAAACCAAAAGAAAAAATACTAAAAACTTTTTTTAAATCTTACCAAGAAACAAAACCAAAAAACACCACCACCACCATCAAAACAACAAAAGATATATATATATATATATATATATATATATATAAATATATATATATATATATATATATATATATATATATAATAATTAGTCTTGACAGTCTGGTATTGAATCCGTGTCTCCTTTCTTCCTTGGTTTCCGACCTTATACAGTTTCTGCCACCACCCTTCCTCCAACCCCAACCCCATCTCACTCTCTCTCTTGCTCCCCCCCCCCCCTCTCTCTCTCTCTCTCTCTCTCTCTCTCTCTCTCTCTCTCTCTCTCTCCGTCTGTGTTTTCATAATCACTGTGACACTTTAACTTTCGTCATATGTAGGTAGTGGTATGTTTTACAACACTTGTCATGTGCCCAGTCCCTATGCCCAATGTGCTTTTTGTATTGTGGCCTAAGGCCGATGTACAGTAAACGTCTGAAGTTTGAATTCTCTCTCTGTCTCTCTCTCCATCCTTTTCCTCTCTCTCTCTCTCTCTCTCTCTCTCTCTCTCTCTCTCTCTCTCTCTCTCTCTCTCTCTCTCTCTCTTTCTCTCTCTCTTGGAAGGTGGCAGGATGGTTAAGACGTTTGCCTGCCAACAAGAAAACCGTGAGGTTCTGGGTTCCATTCCCAGCCTTGCTCTTTCTTCCCAGTTTGACCAAAAAAATCGAACTGAATGTCAAAGTCCTTCGGATGAGACTATAAACCGAGGTCCCATGTGAGTCCATTTAAAAACAAAGGAGAGAAAAAACAAACAAACAAACAAACCTAGCTGACATCACGAGTTGTTTACAATTAAGCCTCAGTCACTCAAAACCCACGAGAAACTCAAAAGGACAAGAACTATGACATGACAATATCGAGCAAAAACCAAAACCAAACAAAACCCAAATTTAAAAATTAAAACCCAACACAAAAAAGTCCAAACCAAAACAAAAAAACTTTTTTAAAATCTTACCAAGAAACAAAACAAAAAACACCACCAACACCACCACCATCAAAACAACAAAAGAGAGAGAGAGAGAGAGAGAGAGAGAGAGAGAGAGAGAGAGAGAGAGATATATATATATATATATACACTAGTCATGACAGTCTGGCATTGAATCTGTCTCTCCTTTCTTCCTTGGTTTCCGACCTTATACAGTTTCTGCCACCACCCTTCCCTCCAACCCAACCCCCATCCCCACCCTCTCTCTCTCTCTCTCTCACTCTCTCTCTCTTGCTCCCTCCCCCACCCTCTCTCTCTCTCTCTCTCTCTCTCTCCGTCTGTGTTTTCATAATCACTGTGACACTTTAACTTTCGTTATATGTTGGTAGTGGTATGTTTTACAACACTTGTCATGTGCCCAGTCCCTATGCCCAATTTGCTTTTGTATTGTGGCCTAAGGCCGATGTACAGTAAAAGTCTGAAGTTTGAACTAACTCTCTCTCTCTCTCTCTCTCTCTCTCTCTCTCTCTCACTCTCTCTCTCTCTTGCTCCCTCCCCCACCCTCTCTCTCTCTCTCTCTCTCTCCGTCTGTGTTTTCATAATCACTGTGACACTTTAACTTTCGTTATATGTTGGTAGTGGTATGTTTTACAACACTTGTCATGTGCCCAGTCCGTATGCCCAATGTGCTTTTTGTATTGTGGCCTAAGGCATCGTACAGTTAAAGTCTGAAGTTTGAACTCTCTCTCTCTGTCTCTCTGTCTCTGTCTCTGTCTCTGTCTGTCTCTCTCTCTCGCTCTCTCTCTCTCTTCTCTCTCTCTCTCTCTCTCTCTCTCTCTCTCTCTCTCCACCCTTCTCTCTCTCAGTTTCTCTCTCTCTCTCTCTCTCTCTCTCTCTCTCTCTCTCTCTCTCTCTCTCTCCACCCTTCTCTCTCTCATTCTCTCTCTCTCTCTCTCTCTCTCTCTCTCTCTCCTCTCTCTCTCTCTCTCTCTCTCTCTCTCTCTCTCTCTCTCTCTTGAAGGTGGCAGGATGGTTTAGACGTTTGCCTGCCAACAACAAAACCGTGAGGTTCTGGATTCCATTCCCAGCCTCGCCCTTTCTTCCCAGTTTGACAAAAAAAATCGAACTGAATGTCAAAGTCCTTCGGATAAGACCATAAACCGAGGCCCTGTGTGCGAACGCACGCAGAACATCTTGCGCACACGTTAAATCCTGTTCCGCTTTTCGTAAGAGTAGGCCATTGTGTGCCGGTGGGAACAGATGACAGAATTGACAAAACCGCATATACACGGGGACTGGATGTAAAAAAGCACATAAGTGCTTATTCCATTATCCTCGATATAAAAGAATAAAATAAAATAAATAAATAAATCTCTTTCTCTCCCTCCCTCCCTCTCTCTTCCTCTCTCTCCAGAGAAGGGCCAGTTGAAAAAAAAAGTTCATACTTATCCTTAACCCTTGGAAATAAAGATTCTCTCTCTCTCTCTCTCTCTCTCTCTCTCTCTCTCTCTCTCTCTCTCTCTCTCTCTCTCTCTCCTCTCTCTCTCACTCACTCATTTTCTGGGCAACGGCCATATAAAAAGAAAAGTCAATACTTATCTGTAACCCTTGGGAATAAAGATTCTCTCTTTCTCCGTCTCTCTAACCCCTTCCCTCTCTCTCTCTCTCTCCTCCCCCTTTCTCTCCCTCCCCCTTCACTTTCCCTCCACCATCTCTCTCTCCCTCCCTCCCTCTTCCCCCTCTCTCTCTCGCTCTCTTCCTCCCTCCCTCCCTCCCTCTCCATTCCCCCTCCCTCCCCCTCTTTCTCTTCCCCTCTCCTCCCTCCCCCTCCCTCTCCTTCTCTCTCCTCCCCCTCTCTTTCCCTCCCTCCCTCTCCCTCCCTCTCCATCTCCCCCTCCCTCCCCCTCTCTCTCCTCCCCTCTCTCTTCCCCCTCTCTCTCTCCATCCCTCCCCCTCCTTCCTCTCTCTCTCTCTCCCCTCCACTACAATATAGGTATAATGTCTCCGTCTCTCTGTCTCTTTCACCAGACGGTATGGACTGGGTTACCCTTGAAAGGCTTCTTTCTCCCTCTTTCCCTTTAGCATAATGATCAGTCAGTCAGTCGGTCAGCCTTTAGCATAATGATCAGTCAGTCAGTCAGTCAGCCTTTAGCATAATGATCAGTCAGTCAGTCGGTCAGCCTTTAGCATAATGATCAGTCAGTCAGTCAGTCAGCCTTTAGCATAATGATCAGTCAGTCAGTCGGTCAGCCTTTAGCATAATGATCAGTCAGTCAAGTCAGTCAGCCTTTAGCATAATGATCAGTCAGTCAGTCAGTCAGCCTTTAGCATAATGATCAGTCAGTCAGTCGGTCAGCCTTTAGCATAATGATCAGTCAGTCAGTCAGTCAGCCTTTAGCATAATGATCAGTCAGTCGGTCGGTCAGCCTTTAGCATAATGATCAGTCAGTCAGTCAGTCAGCCTTTAGCATAATGATCAGTCAGTCAGTCGGTCAGCCTTTAGCATAATGATCAGTCAGTCAGTCAGTCAGCCTTTAGCATAATGATCAGTCAGTCAGTCGGTCAGCCTTTAGCATAATGATCAGTCAGTCAGTCAGTCAGCCTTTAGCATAATGATCAGTCAGTCAGTCGGTCAGCCTTTAGCATAATGATCAGTCAGTCAGTCGGTCAGCCTTTAGCATAATGATCAGTCAGTCAGTCGGTCAGCCTTTAGCATAATGATCAGTCAGTCAGTCGGTCAGCCTTTAGCATAATGATCAGTCAGTCAGTCGGTCAGCCTTTAGCATAATGATCAGTCAGTCAGTCGGTCAGCCTTTAGCATAATGATCAGTCAGTCAGTCAGTCAGCCTTTAGCATAATGATCAGTCAGTCAGTCGGTCAGCCTTTAGCATAATGATCAGTCAGTCAGTCAGTCAGCCTTTAGCATAATGATCAGTCAGTCAGTCAGTCAGCCTTTAGCATAATGATCAGTCAGTCAGTCAGTCAGCCTTTAGCATAATGATCAGTCAGTCAGTCGGTCAGCCTTTAGCATAATGATCAGTCAGTCAGTCAGTCAGCCTTTAGCATAATGATCAGTCAGTCAGTCAGTCAGCCTTTAGCATAATGATCAGTCAGTCAGTCAGTCAGCCTTTAGCATAATGATCAGTCAGTCAGTCGGTCAGCCTTTAGCATAATGATCAGTCAGTCAGTCAGTCAGCCAGTCTCTGTGCCAGAAGCCCTCGTCTGTACCTTTGTCCATCACCAACAGTAGGGCGTAGTGGGTTAATGCGCTGAATTCAGGGTTGGAAGATCGCAGGTTCGAATCCCGTGCGAGTCATAGGGTTGGATGTGGGGGGTTTTTAAACTCTAATTCGCTCTTGTTATCATTATTAGTA
>CM054150.1:3382975-3385475 GCA_028751875.1 Rapana venosa | reverse complement strand
CATGTGTTTTTTTACATCCAGTCCCCGTGTGTACACGGTTTTGTAAATTATGTCATCTGTTCCCACCGGCACACAATGGCCTAATCTTACGAAAAGCGGAACAGGATTTAACGAGTGCGCAAGATGTTCTGCGTGCGTTTTGCACACGGGGCCTCGGTTTATAGTGTCATCCGAAGGACTTTTGGGGAGAGTGGAGTCTGCACTGATGTTAACTCCTGGGGAAAATATCCCCTTGAACTGGAATCGAACCCGGGTCGTCAGATTGCCAGCGCAATGTTTCTAACCACTAGGCTATCCTGTCTCCCTTACAGGACTTGTGCACGTCAAAAGAACCCACGACAGTTGAAAATCGGAAAAGATCAGGGAGGTACCTACCTCCTGACTGTCCTGGCAAATTTGGAAGGCTCAATTCTCAACTGTGTCTCCGAAGTCGGAATTTGGCTGCCTGAATGGTGAAGGGAAAAAAACTCACCACTGCTGAACCTCAGAGCTCTAGCCCAGGAACGAAAAAAAAATGTTAAAAAATCAACTTTTAACCTAAACTCTCCCCCCCCCCCCCCACTCAATCTACTAGGCCTTGAGTGGTGGTCTGGGTGCTAGTCTTCGGGTGAGATTATTAATAAAGTGATGTCCTTCGGATGAGACTATAAACCGAGGCCCCGTGTGCGAACGCATGCAGAACATCTTGGGCACACGTTAAATCCTGTTCCGCTTTTCCAAAGAGTAGGCCATTGTGTGCCGGTGGGAACAGATGACAAAATTTACAAAACCGCATACACACGGGGACTGGATGTAAAAAAGCACATGAGTGCTTATTCCATTATCCTCGATATAAAATAATAAATAAATAAATAAAAAATAAATGTCAAGTCTGAAACATGTGTTTAGAAGAATCTAGGGAAACAGGAGAGTTGTCCCTGGGGAAAAAATGATGTAGGAAAAAAGGTCATTCTCGTAGTAGAACAAATTCATATGAAGATAGAATTGTGTGAGTGTGTGGGGGGGGGGGGGGGGTGTTGTGTGTGTGTGATTTAGATTCAGATTCAGAAAACTGTATTACCATTTAAGTCAAGTAGACTTATTTGACACACCAACAAAACAAACAAACATCAGTTATAATCATCTATTTGGCTCAAAATGATGTACACTAAAATATGTGTGTGTTTGTGTTGTGTGTGTGTGTGTGTGTGTGTGTGTGTGTGTGGTGTGTGTGTGTGTGTGGGGTGTGTGTGTGTGTGTGTGTGTTGTGTGTGTGTGTGTCTGTGAGCGTGTATGCGAACATGTGTGTGTGTGCGCGCGCGCACGTTTGTTTGTGTGTTTGTCTGTGTTTGTGTCTGTCTGTCAGTATCTCTGTCTCTGTGTCTATGTCTTGATGTGTGTCTGCATGTCTCTCTGTCTCTCTGTGACTCTGCTCCTGTTTGTTCGATTCATTTTACGTCTCTTCACAAATTGTTTAGAGTGTAGTGTAGTGTAGTGTAGTGTAGTGTAGTGTAGTGTATGTGTGTAGTGTAGTGTAGTGTAGTGTTAGTGTAGTGCAGTGTAGTGCAGTGTAGTGCAGTGTAGGGCAGTCTAGTGTAGTGTAGTGTAGTGTGGTGTAGTGTAGTGTAGTGTAGTGTGGTGTGCTGTGGTGTGGTGTGGTGTGGTGTGCTGTGGTGTGGTGAGGTGTGGTGTGCTGTGGTGTGGTGTGGTGTCGTGTGGTGGGGTGTGGTGTCGTGTGGTGTGGTGTCGTGCAGTGCAATGCAGTGCAGTACAGTGCAGTGCAGTGCAGTGCAATGTAGTGTATTGTAGTGTAGTGTAGTGCAGTGTAGTGTAGTGCAGTGTAGGGCAGTGTAGTGTAGTGTAGTGTAGTGTAGTGTAGTGCAGTGCAGTGTATTGCAGTGTAGTGTATTGTAGTGTAGTGTAGTGCAGTGTAGTGTGGTGTAGTGTAGTGTAGTGTAGTGTAGTGTAGTGTAGTGTAGTGTAGTGTAGTGTAGTGTAGTGTAGTGTAGTGTAGTGTATGTGTAGTGTAGTGTAGTGTAGTGTAGTGTAGTGTAGTGTAGTGTAGTGTAGTGTAGTGTTTGTATCTCTGCGTCTGTGCGTTAACTTTGTGTATGCAAGTGTCTGCCTGCATATCTGTGTTCCTGCGTGTCTCTGTATCTCTGTGTCTCTGTCTGTGTCTGCCTGTGCACTGTGTCTCTCTGTAGTCAAACCCACCCGACAGTGAACAAACAATAAATATCTGAAGAAGAGAAAAGCGACAAAGGATCCCGTCGTCTAGAGGTAACGCGCCTGCCTAGAAAGCGAAAAGTCCGAGTCGGAAGTGTGCGGTGGTTCGAATCCCGTCTGGCCCGAAATTTTCCCCCCATCCATTAGACCAAGAGTGGTGATCTGGGTGTTAGTCTTTCGGATGAAACGATAAACCGAGGTCCCGTGTGTTACACAAAGTTATTCAGCGCACGTAAAAGAACCCACGGCAACAAGAGATGTCCCTGGCAACATTTTGTAGAAAAAAAGCCACGCT
>CM054150.1:3357975-3362975 GCA_028751875.1 Rapana venosa | reverse complement strand
GAACACACACCAACGCGCTTGCGATTTTGAAATACAATTTCTTTGTCATCCATTCTAACCGGCAGAAGGGGTTTTAACGTGTGCGCAAAATGTTCTGCGAGCGTTCGCACACGGGACCTCGATGTATAGTCTCATCTGAAGGACTTTCAGGGGAGTGATGTTAACTTCAAGGGGGGAGGGGGGGGGGGGGGGGAATCCCCTTCAACGGGTGTCTCAGTGGTGGCTCGAACTCGGGTTTGAACCCAGGCTGTCAAACCACGAGCAACAACGCTCTAACCACTAGGCTATCCCAACCCACCCCACCCCAACCCCCGTCCCCCTTGTGTATCTAAATTTATCAACATTTATATTCGACACACCTAGCCTGAATTGAGCCGTCATTCTTGTGAAATGCATGTCAGTGCCAAGCTTTAAATACAGCCTGACGTCATGAAAGAGTATAAATTGTCTGTATGGTCTATGTTTATCAGGAGATTGTATAATAAGATTGTTCAATCGGTGCTGATCAATTAATCTCTGGCAGAAAATAAGCAACGATCTGTTTCAGATCTCCAACACATTGATTTTGCCAGAATATGCAAAGCTGCATTTGTGTGGCCAGGTTTGTCTTCCTTAACATCTAAATCAAAATATGTGTGAGAGGGAGGGAGGGAGGGAGAGAGAGAGACAGAGAGACAATGACAATGACAATTTTATTTATTTCGAGGATAATGAATAAGCACCTATGTGCTTTTTTACATCTAGTCCCCGATAGAGAGATAACGATAACGTGAGTGTGTGTGTGTTCATTTATCATTTTATTTGTTATGTTATTTCGAGGATAATGGAATAAGCACTCAAAACCGCATACACACGGGGACTGGATGTAAAAAGCACATAAGTGCTTATTCCATTATCCTCGATATAAAAGAATAAAATAAAATAAATAAATATTTTTAACACATCCAGTCCCCGTGTCCATGCAGTTTTGTAATTTGTTGTCATCCGTTCCGACCGGGACGCAATGGCCTACTCTTCCGAAAAGCGGAACATGTTTTAACGTGTACGCAAGATGTTCTGCGTGCAAGTGTGTGCGTGTGTGCGAGAGAGAGACAGACAGAGAGACAGAGATAGACTTCTTTCGCATAACTTATTGTTCTCTTATCGTTGCAAGTGTGTGTGTGTGTGTGTGTGTGTGTGTGTGTGTGTGTGTGTGTGTGTGTGTGTGTGTGTGTGTGTGTGTGTGTGTGTGTGTGTTGTGTGTGCGAGAAGGAGAGACAAAGAGACAGAGAGCAACACAGACAGACAGAGACAGAGAGAGACAGAGAGATATTCCCTTCGCATAATAGCAGACTGTCCTCTTCTCCAATGTAGTATACTACAGTTGCTCTCTTTCTGGGCCTCTTGATTCTTCCCCCTTAGTACTGATGGTAAAGACTATGGATCGTGAGTCTCATTTATTACCTCTAATCACTCCAGCCTGAACTGGTATTACCACTGAAATTACACTCATGTGCTTTTTTTTACATCCAGTTCCCGTGTGTATACGGTTTTGTCAATTTTGTCATCCGTTCCCACCGGCACACAATGGCCTACTCTCTCGAAAAGCGGAACAGGATTTAACGTGCGCGCAAGACATTCTGCATAGCGTTCGCACACGGGGCCTCGGTTTTATAGTCTCCTCCGAAGGACCTCTAAGACCACTGCCTCACCCCCGGTGACCATCGTCAAAACTCTGCAGCTCGACTGTTCCTAAGAAAGAAAAAATCTGAACACATCACTCCTCTTCTGCGATCTTTTCACTGGCTGCCTGTCTCACAAAGACTGGAGTATAAAATCAATACCCTCTGTTTCAAATATCTCCACAAATCTGCATCCTCTTATCTCTGTAACTGTCTTCACCTGTACACTCCATCCCGTTCCCTTCGTTCAGCCGCAGATACTTTGTGCTTTCGAACACCCAGATTCAAACAAACCACTGTTGGCCGTCGCTCCTTCTCTGTTTCTGGTCCATCCACCTGGAATGACCTCTCTCTTTCACTTCACCAAAAGCCTTCACTTGATACCTTCAAATCCAGCCTCAAAACACACTTATTTCCTACCTGAGACTTTCCCCCCAAATATCTGTCCCTAATTTACAACAGCATCTTTCACCTTCTAAGTGTTGTTTCGAGTGAGTGTGTGTGTGTGTGTGTGTGTGTGCGTGCGTGCGTGCGTGCGTGCGTGCGTGCGTGCGTGCGTGCGTGCGTGCGTGCGTGCGTGCGTGCGTGCGTGCGTGCGTGCATGCGTGCATGCATGCATTCGTGCGCGCGCATGGATTTGAAATCTGTTGTTCATTATGTTTAAGGAGAGTTGCATTCCTGTAAATGATTGAGTGCAAGCGCTTCGATTTGTTTGTTGTTTTTTCTACAAGATTCAGCGCTATATAAATTCCATATATTATTATTATTATTATTATCGTTCTGATCTGACAAGACAGCAAGCTCACCTGGGCGGGAGGCAGGAGGGTTCTGACCGAGTCGGCATCAAAGGGGTCGTCAGAGAAGGAGGTGATGCGGACGCGCAGAGTACACCCTCGGCGGCGGACGATGACGGGTACCTCCTCCTCGTACACCATGGACTCGTTATGCTCCAGGGGTGGCTGGCAGACGTCCTGCTCGGAGGAGTCCGGGGGACACAGGCGGACCCTGCTGTGGGAGGGGGACTCGGGCATCCTGTGCTGGGCGTGCTGAAGAAGACCCTGGGTGTGATGGAGACTCTGGGAGGGCGGTCCACCCTGGGTGCTCTGGAGGATACCCTGGGCGCGCTGAACGCCCTGGGTAGGTTGTGCACCCTGGGTGCTCTGGAGAATACCCTGCGTGCGCTGGACACCCTGGGTAGGTTGTGCACCCTGGGTGCTCTGGAGAATACCCTGCGTGCGCTGGACGCCCTGGGTAGGTTGTGCACCCTGGGTGCTCTGGAGGATACCCTGAGTGTGCTGGATGCCCTTGGTATGCTGGAGCACCCCCCTGGGGTGTTGGGCCCCCTGGGTGTTCTGCGCACCCTGCTGAAGACTGTGATGGACGCCTTTCGTGTGCTGCAGTACGCCTTTGGGATGTTGGACACCCGGGGGAGTCTGAGTGTACTGGACACCCTGGGTATGGTGTACACTCTGGACACCCTGAAGAATACCCTGGGTATACTGGACACCCTTGGTGTGCTGGAGTACGCCCTTGGGGTGCTGAACACCCTGGCTACTCGGGGTATGCTGGGCCTCTTTGGTGTGCCGAGGTACACCTTTGGGGAGATGACCACCCTGGATACTCGGGGTATGCTGGACCTCTTGGGTATGTTGGGGTACATCCTTGAGGTGTGGAACACCCTGAGTATTCTGGCCCTCCTGTGTACCCTGGACATGCTGAGCGCTCTTGGCATGTTGCAGGGTGTCCTGGGTGGGTTGCACACCCTTGGTGAACGAAAGGTGTAACAGCTTCTTCGCAGACTCAGAGTCTCCAGATCTGTGCTGATGTTGAAGGAGATCCCTCTCCTTTGAAGGAGACTGCGTCTTCTCAGGGTTAGTTTCTTTACTCGTAAGTTCAGGCACAACTTTGCTGGGTAGAGACTGTACACAAATATTGGGCAAGGAAACAGCCCCACTCGCTGACTTGTCCGCTTTACTTTCAGTACCAGCCATCGCTTCTTCTCTAGCTTTTCCTACCGAGGCAGAGACAATTCTTCATACAAGCACTTGGCCAGAGCACTGGCGCGAGCAGGTTTGGCTTCTGCCTTCTGTTTCGGAGCAGCGGCTGGGGGACTACTCTGACCATGTTTCTGAACAGACGGGGAAGACCGCGACCGTCTCTGCAGAGTCGGAGAAGACGCGCACGGGACAGGTTTGCTGGACTGAAGCACTGGGATTCTGTTTTTCCGCGGCTGTTTGTCAGCGGCAGGACAAGACACTGCACGCGCGCCTGAGGTCGTTTTACTTTTCCGTCCAGTCACGGGGGAGGCTGGTTTGGCGTTCTGTGAGGTCCGGGACTGGACAGAAGGGCCAGGCTTCCCGTCAGTGGCGCGTTGGTGGAGGTTCAGGATGAGGGATGGAAGTGGCTTGCGTGATGGAGATTGCTTCTTTTCCATCGCGACCCGAACACGGTCAAGCATTCACTTTGATCTTCGCATCGGCAATCTGGGTTAGTTTTCTGCCCTGATTGACACAAACGCGGGCTTCATCCCAGCCTTAACAAACTGGAAGACTTGCCATTGTCCTAATCAATGCTGTCACGCCTTTTTTTTCATGAACGACACAGCCAACCAAATCCATGAAGAAACGTAGCACATCAAAGATCCAGTGTGCGCGCTCATCCCTGATCTTTCACCGTCACACTGCCCTAAAGCGCTGGGTGAAGGAAAGTTCAGAGCTGTAAATATCTCACCCAACGCTGCAGCCCGCTTTATCACAGCTCGCTATTATCTCCCCCTCAACTGTCCACCCGCTGGGTGGCTAAGATAACACACTGATCCGACCCAGAGATACGGGGAGGGGGGAGGGGGGTAGAGGCACACACACAAGCTGGGCGGTCAGGTTTTCCCTGTCCACAACCAAAGTGTTTCACGCATCGTTTCCATCTGGTTTGTTCCTGGCTGCTGTCGGCCTACCCTCCTCTGAGCAAGTGTTTACACCCCATCCTCACCACTGCAGCATCACACAACCGCCTAGCAGGCTTCTCTGTGTCTGTCTGTCTGGTCGCTGTGACAACCCGGCCCTGTTGTGACTTCGGGGCGCTAAAGGCAGAGTCGTGGACAGCTTAGGGCGTGAACGCGTGTCACGTGCAGTGGTGACGGCTAGATGATCCTAGCTAATGAAGCCTTTGACATCTGCAGCCACCTGAGCCAGCCTGCAACAAGTGACACACATAATAACAACGATGATGATAATGCGTGGAATTTATACAGCGCTGGATCTTGAGAAGCAAAACGAGTGACAGCGCTTGCATTCGAACCATTCACACGCATGCTACTGTACACAAAAGGGAACAGGTGAC
>CM054150.1:3350475-3352975 GCA_028751875.1 Rapana venosa | reverse complement strand
AAAACAAACAGACACAATATCACAACTTGTGAAAAGACGTTAAATGAATTTGAACACACACACACACTTACACTCACTCACTCACTCACGCTCTCACACACACTCACACACACTCACTCACTCACACGCGGGCGCGCGCACACACACACACACACACGCACGCACGCACGCACGCACGCACACGCACGCACACACACACACACACACACACACACACACACACACACACAACACACACATACACAAACGGGGACAAATCGATTCAGTGTTCCTGGAGTCGTTATTCCAGATCAGCCCACTGTTGCGGTTTTCTGTTACATCCTTCTCTTACATCCTTCTCTTACAGCCTTCTCTTACATCCTTCTCTTACGTCCTTCTCTTACATCCTTCTCTTACATCCTTTTCTTACATCCTTCTCTTACATCCTTCTCTTACATCCTTCTCTTACAGCCTTCTCTTACAGCCTTCTCTTACATCCTTTTCTTACATCCTTCTCTTACAGCCTTCTGTTACATCCTTCTCTTAAAGCCTTTTGTTACATCCTTCTGTTACATCCTTCGCTTACATCCTTCTCTTACGTCCTTCTCTTACATCCTTCTCTTACATCCTTCTCTTACATCCTTTTCTTACATCCTTCTCTTACAGCCTTCTGTTACATCCTTCTCTTAAAGCCTTTTGTTACATCCTTCTGTTACATCCTTCGCTTACATCCTTCTCTTACATCCTTCTTTTACATCCTTTTCTTACAGCCTTCTCTTACAGCCTTCTCTTACAGCCTTCTCTTACAGCCTTCTCTTACATCCTTCTCTTAAAGCCTTTTGTTACATCCTTCTGTTACATCCTTCTGTTACATCCTTCTCTTACATCCTTCTCTTACATCCTTCTCTTACATCCTTTTCTTACAGCCTTCTCCTACATCCTTCTCTTACAACCTTCTCTTACAGCCTTCTGTTACAGCCTTCTGTTACATCCTTCTGTTACATCCTTCTGTTACATCCTTCTCTTACATCCTTCTCTTACATCCTTCTCTTTCAGCCTTCTCTTACAGCCTTCTCTTACAACCTTCTCTTACAACCTGGTACTTCCTACTGTTACAGCCTTCTGTTGCACTCTTTTGTTACAGCCTTCTGTTGCACTCTTTTGTTACAGCCTTCTGTTACTTTCTGTTACAGTATGCTTTTACATACTTTTGTTACAGCTTTATGTTACAGCCTTATGTTGCAATCTTCTGTTACAGGCTTCTGTTACATTCTTCTGTTACAGGCTTCTGTTGCATTCTTTTGTTACAGCCTTCTGTTACATTCTTCTGTTACATTCTTCTGTTGCATTCTTTTGTTACAACCTTCTGTTGTATTCTTTTGTTACATCCTTCTGTTCATTCTTTTGTTACAGCCTTCTGTTACATTCTTCTGTTGCATTTTCTGTTACAGCCTTCTGTTACATTCTTCTGTTGCAATCTTTTGTTACAGCCTTCTGTTACATCCTTCTGTTACATCCTTCTGTTACATCCTTCTCTTACATCCTTCTCTTACATCCTTCTCTTACATCCTTTTCTTACAGCCTTCTCTTACATCCTTCTCTTACAACCTTCTCTTACAGCCTTCTGTTACAGCCTTCTGTTACATCCTTCTGTTACATCCTTCTGTTACATCCTTCTGTTACATCCTTCTCTTACATCCTTCTCTTACATCCTTCTCTTTCAGCCTTCTCTTACAGCGTTCTCTTACAACCATCTCTTACAACCTGGTACTTCCTACTGTTACAGCCTTCTGTTGCACTCTTTTGTTACAGCCTTCTGTTGCACTCTTTTGTTACAGCCTTCTGTTACTTTCTGTTACAGTATGCTTTTACATACTTTTGTTACAGCTTTATGTTACAGCCTTATGTTGCAATCTTCTGTTACAGGCTTCTGTTACATTCTTCTGTTACAGGCTTCTGTTGCATTCTTTTGTTACAGCCTTCTGTTACATTCTTCTGTTACATTCTTCTGTTGCATTCTTTTGTTACAACCTTCTGTTGTATTCTTTTGTTACATCCTTCTGTTCATTCTTTTGTTACAGCCTTCTGTTACATTCTTCTGTTGCATTTTCTGTTACAGCCTTCTGTTACATTCTTCTGTTGCAATCTTTTGTTACAGCCTTCTGTTACATTCTTCTGTTACAATCTTCTATTGCATTCTTTTATTACATTCTTCTGTTGCATTCTTTTGTTACATCCTTCTGTTACATTCTTCTGTTACATCCTTCTGTTACATTCCTCTGTTACATTCGTCTGTTGCATTTTTTTGTTACATTCTTCTGTTACATCCTTCTGTTACATTCTTCTCTTGCATTCTTTTGTTACAGCCTTCTGTTACAGTATGCTTCTACAGACTTTTGTAACAGCCTTTTTTACATCCTTCTGTTGCATTCTTCTGTTACAGCCTTCTGTTACTCTCTGTTACAGTATGCTTCTACAGACTTTTGTAACAGCCTTTTTTACATCCTTCTGTTGCATTCTT
>CM054150.1:3340475-3347975 GCA_028751875.1 Rapana venosa | reverse complement strand
AGCGGATGACAAAGTTAAAAAAAAGAAAAATTAACCCAGCATGCACACAGGTGTCGTGTTTAGACACCATCCCGGAGGTCGGTCGGATCTTAAGAGCTGTATACAGCATCGTTCTGGCAACTCCTGCGACGGCACTGGAACCATGTGTGTCGGCGATTGCCTTTCCAATGGACCATTCCAGCGAAGTTTACGCATCCGTCTGTCTCGTAAGACTATGGAGTTGCGCTCTAGGTGTTTAAACTCCAGAGCGCAAAGCCTGGGTAAGTAAGTATGGAGGGCAAGCTGTTACCCATGCAGCAGACCCCTCCCCCCCCCCCCCCTCGACAAATCATTAACTTGATAAGTATGAGAATGTGTGTGTGTGTGTGAGTGTGAGTGTGAGTGTGTGTGTGTGTTGTGTGTGAGTGATGTGAGTGTGTGTGTTGTGTGTGTGTTTGTGTGTGTGTGTTGGGACTGCAGCATAATGATTTTTACTCCCTTGTCAAAGTTTAAATCTCCTTAGGGAACTGCCTTCAATAATTGCATTTTCCCCCTTATTAAAATAACATAATATATCGACTTTCTATCCGATCTCTAAGGAGATGGGAGAGAGGGGGGAGGGGCAGTCTGAGAGAGACAGAGACAGAGAGAGAGGGGGGCAGTCTGAGAGACAGAGACAGAGAGAGAGGGGGGGCAGTCTGAGAGAGACAGAGATAGAGAGAGGGGGAGGGGCAGTCTGAGAGAGACAGAGACACAGAGAGAGGGGGCAGTCTGAGAGAGACAGAGACAGAGAGAGAGGGGGCATCTGAGAGAGACAGAGACACAGAGAGAGGGGGGCAGTCTGAGAGAGACAGAGACAGAGAGAGAGGGGGGGATAGAGGGGAGAGAGATGGAGGGAGAGAGAGAGGGAGGGCAGTCAGAGACAGAGTGAGAGAGATGGGTGGAGGGCAGTCTGAGAGAAAAACACAGAGAGAGATGGAGGGAGAGAGATAGAGAGGGAGGGAGAGAGATAGAGAGGGAGGGAGAGAGAGGGTGGAGAGGGAGAGAGGGCAGTCTGAGAGAGACAGAGACAGAGAGAGCGAGAGAGATGGGGGGCGGGGTCTGAGAGAGACAGAGTGAAAGAGTGAGAGAGAAGGAGGGGCAGTCTGAGAGAGACAGAGAGTGAGAGAGATGGGGTGCAGTCTGAGAGAAGCAGAGATAGAGAGTGAGAGAGAGAGAGAGAGGGGGGGAGGGCAGTCTGAGAGAGACAGAGTGAGAGAGATGGGTGCAGTCTGAGAGAGACAGAGAGAGAGAGTGAGGAGAGAGAGGGGGGGGAGGGCAGTCTGAGAGAGACAGAGAGGGAGAGAGAACGAGAGACTGTGGCTATAGGGAGAGACAGAGAGAGGTCTAACTTGAAACCAAACGATTTATTTTATTCATGGAAAGGCCGTTGACCCATACATGGAGAAGGTAGCCGACTGAATACGAATACGAAATCTTTACTATCTCAAAAGGGCGAGAAAGTCATGTGGGTAACTAGCAAAGCCTAGCTAAAAACGATCAACAAGTAAACATGGAATAGCGTAAATCAGCATCACAGACCCAGGCAACCATTTCCCCCCGCTTCAACACTTTTTCATCCACATATTATGGACACATGCTTAAAAACGTGCAATCATGGACGCATGCGCGCGTGCTTTGTGTATTAATGCGTTAAGAGAGAGAGAGAGAGAGAGAGAGAGAGAGAGAGAGAGAGAGAGAGAGAGAGAGAGAGAGAGAGAGAGAGAGAGAGAGAGAGAGAAAGCCAAGCAAAAAACAAAATCAAGTAACATAAGCACAAAAACTCCAACAACCACAACAACTAAAACCCTGTTTCCAATGTCTCCACAAATCTGCACCCTCTTATCTCTGTAACTGTCTTCACCTGTACACTTCATCCCGTTCCCTTCGTTCAACCACAGATACAGTTGTGTTTTTGAACACCCAGATTCAAACAAACCATTGTTGGCCATCGCTCTTTCTCTGTTTCTGGTCCGTCCACTTGGAACGACCTCCCTCTCCCACTTCGCCAAAAGCCTTCATTTGATACCTTCAAATCTAGCCTCAAAACGCACTTTATTTTCTACTTGAGATCTTCCCCTGTTATCTGTTCCTACTTTTCAATAGCTACCTTCACATCCACCACCCCACCTAAGCGTGTTGAGTGTATAAATTTGATATTTGTTATCCTAATATTTGTGGACGGTTGCATGCGTGTGAATGATTTGAATGCAAGCGCTTCGATTTGTTTACTTTACAAGATTCAGCGCAATATAAACCCCATACATCATCATCATCATCATCATCATCATCATTATTATTATTATTATTATTATTATTAAAACAAAAGTGGATTTGTAACAAGACTCGTCAGTATCCAGCTCTGTAACTTAAGATAACAAGATATCTGTTATTCTTAAAAGCTTTACACAAATATTAAGCAAGACTGCGCACATTCTCAGGATAACTAGTTGCCCAAAATACACATAGTCTGGGCTGTCTACTATATTTTACTGGGATGTATTTTTCCCTAACATCCTCTAATACTAGACAACACGTCACAAAAGGGTACCTCATTCTCTCTCTGTGTGCTTGTTTACATCATGCGCATAAGAACCTGTGGTAAGAGAGACACGATACAGAGATTGAGACAGAGAGACAGACAGACACAGAGAGAGGGAGGTTGAGAGACAGTGTGTGTGTGTTTGTGCGCGCGCGTGCGCGCGCGCGCGCGCGCGTGTGTGTGTGTGTGTGTGTGTGTGTGTTTGTGTGTGTGAGATTCAGATTTAGAATGTTTTATTGCCACGTAAGTCATGTACACTTATTTGACACAACAAAAAAACCAACAAACATTGTGTGTGTGTGTGTGTGTTGTGTGTGTGTGGTGTGTGTGTGTGTGTGTGTGTGTGTGTGTGTGTGTGTGCAGTCCTCATACTTAATTTTCTGTATAATTTATAAATTGTTGATTCAAAATCAGAGAGAGAGAGAGATTGAGACATACAGACACTGAGACAGACAGAGAGACTGAGAGACAGACAGACAGACACTGAGACAGATAGACAGACAGGGCAAGAACAGTGTATACATGCAGGTATATCCATGTTTGTATATATACACACTCTCGCACTTAAGATTCTTTACATATGTGCGTGCGTCGTGCGTGCGTGCGTGCGTGCGTGCGTGCGTGCGTGCGTGCGTGTGTGTGTGTGTGTGTGTGTGTGTGTGTGTGTGTGTGTGTGTGTGTGTGTGTGTGTGCACCCATATTTGCGCATGCATGCACATTCTCATACTTATAAATGTCTTGCATGATTTATACACTGTCGATTCAAAATCATGTTCATAAAACTCAAAACAGTTTCCCTAGCAAAACAAGCAAAAATGCAACAAAAACAAAACAGGAAAAACCAACCTTTCAAAGTTGTAAGATGTAAAATCGACTGAAAACACGACGATCACCACAGTCGTTTAGAACTGATTGCATGCATCACCCAAGCGTACTTCTTGATTTGATATCAACACGCCATGGGAACTCTTTTCATCACATTGTACACACCAACATCAACCGACTTTAAATCAAAAATAGCCACCTACCGCTCAAGGCTTGCTGCTTCATGGACCAGATGACAAAATTTACACAACTGCATACACAAAGGGACTGGATGTAAAAAAAAAACGCGCTTGAGTGATTATCCCATTATCTTCGAAATAAAAGAACTAAAAATATGATGAACTTGTGCAGCTGGTAACGCAAATGGGCTGCAGTATACAAGGTTGTGTGGTGTTGTCGTGGAAACTGACAGCATCGAACCAGAGGAGAAGTGCTGGTAAATTACTTCAGCTGATTGGAGTCCAGGTCATTGATCTGATCAATACACTGCTTTCCTGTTTTGTTTTGGTTTTCTTACAAATCGCTGACATGCCACAACCTACTCTATTCTTAGCAACGCTATCTGCCGCACGTTCCTATACCGGAAGCTGCTTTGAAGTTGCCCGGATGTTTGTGAAAAGAATGCGTGTTGTGTGTGAGCTCGCGAGTGAGCGAGCGCGAGCGTGCGGGCATGTGTGTGTTCTGTGTGTGTGTGTGTGTGTGTGTGTATGTGCGCGCGCGCACTCTGTGTGTGTATAATTGTAATATATATCAAATCAATCGTTTGAATGGTCTAAAACAGAAAAAATAACATAAAGAAGAGGCCTAGTGGTAACAGTCCAATCTCGTGCCTGTAGACTATTCACATGGGTCGTGTCACTTCGATTCTGACACTATCCACTCCTTATCCCTGCGTTCGAAAGTTTAAGTATTAAGGTAAGGTCCATTCCGTTAGTGATTTACGAAACAACTCACAAATGAAGAAGACACACGCTATGCTAAGCCTAGATGGCTTTCAGCGTATAAAACTAATCGCTACTGAAACATCGTGCTTTTTTTTTTAATTTATCGACGTGGTGACACCCCGAGTGGGCCTCTTAGGGTGGTAAGTTTCTTTTTATTTCTCATGGGAATGATTTTGCATGGTGTAGGGGCAGTCAAATCAAGTCAAAAACACTTTAATCATTCCATGAAGGGCAATTACAATACTGACAGGCACATTGATACACATCAAAAATCTCAAAGACACAAAAGCTATATTTAATGGTTAAGATATGCAAAAAATTGTCTATAAAAATGTTATTTTATTTATTTAGTTATTCTTTTAATTCGAGGATGATTAAATAAGCACTCATGAGCATTTTGCACATCTAGTCCCTGTGTGTATGCAGTTTTGTAAATGTTGTCATCCTTTCCCACCCAGCACATAATGGCCTACTCTTTCGAAAAGCGGAACAGAGTTTAGTGAGTGCCTGTGTATAAGATGTTCTGTTAAATCCTTGTAACAGTTAGTTTGATTTCAGTTTTTGGAGTTAAAGACATGTTTTATCATCAGCATGATATACCCACTGTTAACAACTTTTCACTCCAATGCCATGAAAAAAATGTTTTCCACTGATTTTATTAAAAATTCTGTTGAAAATTGCTATACAACTTTTTCTTCAAAACTGAAGAAAAGAAAATATTTTAGAACAAACAGTTGCATACTACAATGTTTTTGGTACAAAAGATATATTGAAGATAAAATAATAGATTGAATGTAAATAATATTTTTTTCAATATGAAATAACATCAGCCCTCTCTCCTTATTTCTAAAATTTATTTGGATTTTCAGAGAGATCTCATCATCTCTAAGGGATTTTTACACAGTGTAAATGCACTTGCATTGTATGTATCTTTGTTGTGAAATAACGTGTCATAGGTAACTATGTATAATTTTGATTAAATAGAAAAATTAGTCTTTGTTTTCTTATCTGCCACAACAAATGCACAAATTTAAATAAAAAACGAAAATAATTACACCTATTGCTTGAGGTAGGCCTACGCATTATTTTTAGAGCGGCGCCTAAGTGGGATGACATGCGGTATACTGCAATCTCTAAATCGATTAACTCCGCTGGGAGTATACAACAACCAAACCTTATAAACAATTCTTGTGGGATTTTCCAGAGCCCTTCTGAACAGTATCCATTTGTGGCAGGCAATAGGAACATAATGATGGATCAAGGTGATAGTTGTGTTTAGAGTTCTGTCACATCTAATATCTGTAGTGGCAGTAGCTTCGGAAAGAAATTAAATGTTGCTGTTTAGCACGGGCTTACAGTCATACTAAAAAGGTAAAGGTGTCCCCATAACCTATGTGGTCGTAGGGGAGCGAGGCGTCAGAGACCTCAACTTCTCCAGGGGACAGCATATTGAGAGCGGCGCCCATCTCCTCTCCCTTGCTGCTTTACCTTCCCTGACCCTAAAGAGGCAGGTACCAGTTTACAGCTGGGGGGACTGTACTGAAGCCAAGGCGCGCAAACGGTCACCCATCCAAGTGGTAACCACGCTCGATGCTGCTTAACCTTAGCTTGGGGGAAAGCGAGTGCTCTGACCACTGAGCTACCCTGTAACAGCAATATAAGGAAAGGTGACCGCGGACGGTATCAAACGTAGATGTTATTTTTCGGATTTTTTTTATGAGCTAGAGCTCCCAGGTTCACCAATGGTGAGATTTTGCGTATGTGACCGTTATTACACCCCCCATTAAGGTAGCTGCATTCTGACTTCGGGGATGAGTTTTTGACTGATTTTTTTTTTTTTTTTTTTTGGGGGGGGGGCACAAGCGAGGCAGTAATTTTGCCTCTGGTCTCAGCAATCTTTTGTTACATGTTTTTTTCTCAGTTATTTGATGCACCAGCCTCCCCAGTACACTACTATCTTACAGCAAGTTACAACACCTAGGCCTACAATTATATACATCACTTACAGCTTTTTGGAAGAGTAGGCCATTGTGTGCCGGTGGGAACGGATGACAAAATTTACAAAACTGCATACACATGGGGACTGGAGGGGGAAAAAAGCACACGAGGTTTTATTCCATTATCCTCGAAATTTAAAGAATAAATAAATACAGCTGCTGATACGTCTACTAGTAGTTTACACACCTCCACCACCACCACCCCCCACCCACCCCCCCTCCGCCCCGTCAACCCAGCAGCGATTGACACCAACTCCACTTATTTTACACAGCAGTTTACACCATCTACACCCGTTTTCACCATCTACACCCATTTTTCACCATGTGCACCCATTTTCATCGCCACCTACACCCACTATCACCACTTACACCCGTTTTCACCACCTACACCCATTTTCACCACCTACGCCAATTTTCACCTCACCAACTTCAACAATTTTCATCATCAACACCAATCTTCACCACCACCTACACCAATTTTCACCACCTACACCAGTTTACACCATAGACACCAATTTTCACCACCTACTTCAGTTTGCACCACCTACGCACGCCCATTCACCACCTACTTCCGTTTTCACCACCTACAACCATTTTCATCACCAACACCAGTCTTCACTACCACCTATACCAATTTTCACCAACGACACCAATTTTCACCATCGACACCAATTTTCACCATCGACACCAATTTTCACCATCACCTACGCCAATTTTTTCACCCAGGCACAGCAATCAGGGGGCGACAATCGCAAGTTATTCAGAAAGCGGAGGCAGGAGGAGTGGTTCTTCCTGAGGTTTTTGCACCTATTTGACACCAGGCTGAACGCAATCAAATTGTACCAGAGTTGGGTTCTGAGGTCATTTCACATCTGTCTCTATCGACAGTGAAGATTAGACAGTGCGCAGAAACATAGTGTATCCAGGGTCAAGAGATTGATTTTTCTTGTTTACTCTCCCAGAAGAAATGAAACGCGCTTACAGGCAGGAGAGAAGGAACGGGGTGGCGCTGCTCTTGCGGCGACGCGCTCTTTCTCGGGAAGAGAAGCCTGAATTTTCATGCAGAGAAATCTACTCTGTGTGTGTGTGTGTGTGTGTGTGTGTGTGTGTGTGTGTGTGTGTGTGTGTGTGTTTTGTGTGGTGTGTGTGTTGTGTTGTGTGTGTGTGTTGTGTT
>CM054150.1:3322975-3327975 GCA_028751875.1 Rapana venosa | reverse complement strand
CTTCTTTGCAATTCTTCTTCGCATTTCTTCTTCTTCGCAATTCTTCTTCGTCGTTGTCGTCGAACGCTCAAACAGCAATTATTGTTATCTGTCATATGAGCAAAAACTCGTCGCGCTGCCGTTAAGCGCCTGACAAGTCAGACCCAGCACATTCGACTTCGGCATGAGAGAGAACATCTTTTCAGTCTTTCTGGAGAGAGAAAAAAAGGCAGGAGATTGGACCAAGAAGGCAGAAAATAGACCAGAAGGAGGTGACAGGAAAAAAAAGGAACAAGGCAGAAACAAAAACAGGGAATTCCTAGCACAGATATTCCGGAAGGTGGGGATGCTATTTATACTGACAGCCCCCCACCCCCACCTTACCCCCACTCCCGGCATCCCCACGGGAAAGATCTCAGTTTAAGGATGTTGATTCTCAATGGCTTGGGCTGCACACCGGTATTAAAATATCACTCTTTTCCTTCTGTTTTTCTATGTGACTCTTATATTCATACCGCACGTACTAAGGCATCCACAGAAATAAAAACCACTTTCTGTGAAAGACTAGCCTCTGACTCAAAACTCATATGATTTTGAGCAAATTTGATAGGTTTGGACTTTTTAAATTTTTCAGCAAACACTGTACCCCCTCAGTCCTTTGTCATCTGCTAGCTTCCTTACCGCAATATGCATGCGCGGGGTCAACGCTGTAGGAATACAGGTAATCCTCATTTAATGATTATTTCCAACTTTCTCGTGACTACCTGGTATCGCTCTATGTCCTCAATCCCAAAAACAAGTGCACAGTCCATTTTTTCATGCTTAATTTTTTTTTTATCTGTGAAGATCACCAACATGTTTTTTCCACTCGCACTCTATAGAAGATACTACATGACCCCCAAATTAATACCGGTGTGTGTAGCCTGGTGTGTTTCCCTTCTATTTCTTGCCCTTGGCAATAGAAAGGTTTTAGAAGGAAGGTCTTTTCCTTGGCCATAGTGGAAAAGCGTGTGTCTTGACAAGCCAGGCTGCAATATTCTTTTTGTCCTTACAGCGTTGTGACATCCTGTGACTAACGTCATAGAAGACTCCTCTCTCTCTCTCTCTCTCTCTCTCTCTCTCTCTCTCTCTCTCTCTCTCTCTCTCTCTCTCTCATTTCTACCGGACACCAAATTTGGTCAACAATTGAACAGATGTTTCGAAATCTTGGACATGAAATAGAAGTTTGAGCAAGATTTTCTGTGATGTGAGGATTTACCAAATTCATGCCTCGGGGTATGATTTTTTTGTGTTCATCGATTCGTTTGTTAGTGTTTTTGTTTGTTTGTTTGTTTGTTTGAATGTTTATTTGATTTGCTATGGTTTGTCATTCATTTCTGATGGCAGATTTCCCCCTCATGGAAAACCTGGCTTTGCTCTCTGGGAAAATCTAATCGTCGTAATTGATAACGATAGCGTTAACACGCTGTCAATGGGTACCTGCTCTCTTTAGAGTCAGGGAAGGTAAAGCAGCGAAGGAGAGGAGATTGGCGCCGCCCTCGATTGATGCTGGCCCCTAGAGAAGTTGAGGTCTCTGATGCCTCTAATACTACTACTACTACTACTACTACTACTACTGATGATGATGATGATGATGATGATGATGATGATGATGATGATACTAATAATAATTATTATTATATTATTATGATCATTATTATTATTATTATCATCGTTATTATCGTTATTATTATTATTATTATTATTATACAAAAACACTCGTTACTAGTAAAGACTCTGTGGGGTGAGCAAACTTAAGCATGAAAGTAAACATTGGCTTTCTCTCTCTCTCTCTCTCTCTCTCTCTCTCTCTCTCTCTCTCTCTCTCTCTCTCTCTCTCTCTCTCTCTATCTCCCTGTGTGTGTTTCTGCCTCTTTAATCCCTCTCTGTCTCTCTTTTTCTCTGTCTCTGTCTCTCTCTTTCTCTCCCTTTCGCCTGTTAAAATGTTGTATGATGCTTATACAAATTCATATTCAACTTTATACTTGTGTTAACATCATGTGTATCCCCTTCAGAAAGGGGCCTAGGCCTAAATCTGAATAAACGTTTCGCATTCGCATTCTCTCTCCCCCCGTCTCTGTCTCTGTCTCTCTCTCTCTCTCTCCATCACTCTTTCTTTCTCTCTCTCTTTTTGCGTCTCTTTTCTTTTTTCTCTCTCTCTCTTCTCTCTCTCTCCTCTTCTCTCTCTCTCTCTCTCTCTCTCTCTCTCTCTCTTGTCCCTCTTTCTCTCTGTCTTTCTGTCTGTCTCTCTGTCTGTCTGTCTGTGTCTTTATCTCTGTCTGTCTGTCCGTCCCTCTCTCTCTCTCTCTCTCGCTCCTTCCTCTCTCTCTCTCTCTCTCTGCTTCTGTCTGTCTGTCTGTCTGTCTGTCTGTCTGTCTGTCTGTCTGTCTGTGCAATCATGAGTTCTGTCGTACTTCAAGATAGAAACCGTCGATTTGCCATTAGCAGACAAGCCATCCTATGAATAATGATGGTGTGTGGAGAGAGGGAGAGAGGGAGAGAGAGAGAGAGAGAGAGAGAGAGAGAGAGAGAGAGAGAGAGAGAGACAACAAAGACAGAGAGACAGAGAGAGACAGAGACAGACATACAGAGAGACAGAGAGACAGACAGAAAGACAAAGACAGATAGACAGAAAGACAGAGAGATTAAAAAATAGAGGCAGAGACACAGAAATACAGAGACAGAGAGAAATAGATAGAGACAGAGATTTAAAAAGAGAGGCAGAGACACAGAGAGACAAAGACAAACAGGGAGACAGAGACAGAGACAGACAGACAAACAGATAGAGACACAGAGAGAGAGAGAGACAGACAGAGACATAGAAAGAAAGAGAGACAGACAGAGACAAAGATATTTTTAAAAAGAGAAGCAGAGACAGAGAGGGAGAGACAGACAGACAAAGAGAAAGAGAGAGAGAGACTGACAAAGACGCAAAGAGAGATAGAGACAGACAGACAGACAGAGAATGATAGAGACAGAGACAGAGAATAGACACAGAGAGAAAAAGAGAGACAGAAACAGAGAGAGAGAGCGCGAGAGGGAGAGACAGAGAGAAAGTGTGTGTGAGTATTGCCTTATGAATAATGCTAATACCTCCGTTGTGCTTTTCCTGATTCGCATATGCGTCTGTCCACACGTATGCACATATTGCATGTATGCACGCACACACGCACACACACACACACACACACACACACACACACACACACATCTACCCCTACCCCAAACCCACTCAATATTATGATGTAAATAAACTAGAATCAGTTTTTCCTGTTTATCTTCTTTAAAAATGAAGGGAATACATTTTCTTCTTCTTCTTCTTTACTTTCTTCTTCTTCTTCTTTACATTCTTCTTCTTCTTCTTTTTCTTTGCATTCTTCTTCTTCTTCTTTGCATTCTTCTTCTTCTTTGCATTCTTCTTCTTCTTCTTGGCATTCTTTTTCTTCTTCTTCTTCTTCTTCTTCTTTGCATTCTTCTTCTTCTTTGCATTCTTCTTCTTTGCATTCTTCGTCTTTGCATTCTTCGTCTTTGCTTTCTTCTTTGCATTCTTCTTCTTTGCATTCTTCTTCTTTGCATTCTTCTTCTTTGCATTCTTCTTCTTTGTATTCTTCTTCTCCTTTTTCTTCTTCGCATTCTACCCATTCTACTTTTTCTTCTCCTTCGCCATCATCATGGTAGTAGTTGAACGCTCAGACATCAACTATTGTTGTCTGTCATATAAGCGAAAATGCACTCCAGTTGTTTTCATCCCAGTTTTTTAAAAAAAGTTAAAGGTGTCCCATAACCTATGTGGTTGCAGAAGAGCCAGGCGTCAGAGACCTCAACTTCTCCAGGGGCCAGCATATTGAGGACGGCGCCCATCTCCTCTCCCTTGCTGCTTTACCTTTCCTGACCCTAAAGAGGGCAGGTATCCATTTACAGCTGGGTGAACTGTACTGAAGCCAAGGCGCGCAAACGGTCACCCATCCAAGTGGTAACCAGCTGCTTAACATTGGCTTCAGGAAAGTGAGTGCTCTGACCACTGAGCTATCCCGACCCCATGGAGTATAGGGAATAAGAAAGGAGGGGTGTGAGATAAAAGGGGGGGGGGCAGACAGAGTGGATACAAAGAGAAAGAGAGGGGGTGGAAACTGGAGAGAGAGGGACGAGAGAGAGAGAGAGAGGGGTGGAGACTAGAGAGAGAGAGAGGGGTGGAGACTGAGAGAGAGAGAGAGGGGGGGGGTGGAGACTGAGAGAGAGAGAGAGGGGGGTGGAGACTGAGAGAGAGAGAGGGGGGAGGTGGAGACTGAGGGAGAGAGAGAGGGGGGGTGGAGACTGAGAGAGAGAGAGGGGGAGGTGGAGACTGAGGAGAGAGATGGAGGGGGAGGTGGAGACTGAGAGAGAGAGAGAGGGGTGGAGACTAGAGAGAGAGAGAGAGGGGGAGGTGGAGACTGAGAGAGAGAGAGGGGGTGGAGACTGAGGAGAGAGAGGGGAGGTGGAGACTGAGAGAGAGAGAGAGGGGTGGAGACAGAGAGAGAGAGAGAGGGGTGGAGACTGAGAGAGAGAGAGAGGGGTGGAGACTGAAGAGAGAGGGGGGGGAGGTGGAGACTGAGATGAGAGAGAGGGGGAGGTGGAGACTGAGAGGAGAGAGGAGGGGGAGGTGGGGGGGACTGAGAGAGAGAGAGGGGGTGGAGACTGAGAGAGAGAGAGAGGGGGTGGAGACTGAGAGAGAGAGGAGGGGGAGTGAGACTGAGAGAGAGAGAGGGGGGGGTGGAGACTGAGAGAGAGAGAGAGGGGTGGAGACTGAGAGAGAGAGAGAGAGGGGGGGAGACTGAGAGAGAGAGGGGGGAGGTGGAGACTGAGAGAGAGAGAGGGGGGGGTGGAGACTGAGAGAGAGAGAGGGAGGGGGGTGGAGACTGAGAGAGAGAGAGAGGGGGGTGGAGACTGAGAGAGAGAGGGGGGGGGGAGACTGAGAGAGAGAGAGAGGGGGGTGGAGACTGAGA
>CM054150.1:3295475-3312975 GCA_028751875.1 Rapana venosa | reverse complement strand
TGGGAAAGTGATTAATGGGAAAATGGTCGATAGGAAAATGATTGCTGGGGAAAATGATTGATGGGAAAGTGATCAGTGGGAAAATGATTGATGGGGAAAATGGTCGATGGGGAAGTGATCGATGGGAAAGTGATCGATGGGGAAGTGATCGATGGGAAAGTGATCGATGGGAAAGTGATCGATGGGGAAATGATTATGGGAAAGTGATCAATGGGAGAGTGATTACTGGGAAAATGATTGATGGGAAAATGATCACTGGGAAAATTATTGATGTGGAAATGATTGATGGGAAAATGATCAATGGTAAAGAAATCAATCGGAAAATCATCAAGGGAAAATGATTGATGGAAAAATGATTGATGGGAAAATGATCGATGGGAAAATGATTGATGGGGAAATGATCAATGGGGAAATGATTGATGGGAAAGTGATCAATGGGAAAGTGATTAATGGGAAAATGATCAATGGGAAAGTGATTACTGGGAAAATGACAGATGGGGAAAAATGTTATGGGAAAATGATTGAAGGGAAAGTGTTTGATGGGGAAAATGATTGATGGGGAAAATGATCGATGGGAAAGTGATTGATGGGGAAATGACTGATGGGAAAGTACTGGAGGAGGCAGAGACACACAAAGAGATAAAGATGGACGCAGAGACAGAGAACAAAAATACAGACAGACATGAAAGGACACTACTGCATTGTGTGCCTACAGTGGTGGGTGTGTGTGGGAGGGGGGGTGCGTGCGTGCGTGGGTGCGTGCGTAGATGCGTGCGTGCGTGCGTGCGTGTGTGTGTATGTGTGCGTATGACTTTGGTTTGAAGTTATATTGGAATGTTAACTGGATCGGTGGTCTAGAGGTAATGCGCCTGCCTAAAAAGCGAAGAGCCCGGGTCGGAAGTGTGCGGTGGTTTGAATCCCGTTTGGGCCCGAAAATTTTCCCCCCATCCATTAGACCCTGAGAGGTGGTCTGGGTGCTAGTCTTTCGGATGAAACGATAAACCGAGGTCCCGTGTGTTACACATAATTATTTAGCGCACGTAAAAGGACCCACGGCAACAAGAGAGTTGTCCCTGGCAAAATTATGTAGAAAAAAGCCTCTCTGATAGGGAAACAGGTACAGTTGCAGTCATAAATAATGGGTGGCGCTGCTCTTGTGGCGACGCGTTCTCCCCGGGAAGAGCAGCCTGAATTTCACGCAGAGAAATCTGTGTGGTATGAAAATGAAATAAGTTGGTCAAAGTATTTTTGACTTGAAATCGACTGAATTAAATTGATCAATGAACTGAGACAAAATCCTCAAAAACAGACTGACAAAACATCTGATCTCATCTCATCTGCTCCCTTAACCCCCTCCGGGGTCGTAGGGGCACTGCAGTGACGAACGTTGCACCAGTTGGCTCCATTTGCGGCGGTTGTGGGCAAGTGCCTGGGTTGTGGAGAAGGTCCTCCCTGTCCATTCAGTGACGTTGTCTGCCCATTTCTTCTTCGGCCTGCCTCGCCTTCTCTTCCCCTGCACTGTTTCTTGCAGTATGGTCTTGGAGAGCCCATCTGATCTTGTCACATGTCCATACCAACTGAGCTTTCTTTTCTTGACTGTGGTCAGCAGGTCTTCGTTTTAAACACTACGAAGACAAAACATAGTGTAATAGAAAAGGAAAAACAGACGCACGGGCGGACAGACAGCGAGCATAAGAAACAGACCTTGGTAGATATGTCTACTTACGCACGCGCGCATACACACACATATACATACAGATGGTGCACACACGCATACAAAACGCGCATACACACGCACATACACACACATCGCACGCGCACACACACACACGCACGCACACACACGCATGTACGCATGCACATACACACACACGAGAATTGATAACAAAAATTTATAAAATTGCATACATAAGGGGACTTGATGTAAAAAACAAAAAGCACATAGTTCTTATTCCATTATCCTCGAAATAAAAGAATTAATGAAATAAAAAAATAAGCACACACATATACACACACAATACAACACACACACACACACACACACACACACACACACACACACACACACACACACACACACACACACACACACACACACACACACAAAACACATACACACACAGCCAACACAACAAAACAACAAAACACAACGCGCGCGTGCGCACACACACACGCACCGCACACACACCACACACACACACACACACCGGGAACGGATGACAAAAATTTTTTAAAACTGCATACACGCGGGGACTGGTTGTAAAAAAGCACATGAGTGCTTATTCCATTATCCTCGAAATAAAAGATTTAATAAAATTTAAATTAAACACACGCACATACACACACACACACACACACACACACACACACACACACACAACACACACACACACACACACACACACACACACACCACACCACAACACAAACAACACAAACACCACATACACTAACCACACACATACACCACACACAACACACACACCATCTGGAAATAAAATTTTGAGTTTACTTCACACACACACACACACACACACACACCACACACACACACACACACACACACACACACAACACACACACCACACATTCACACACAACACACACACACACACACACACACACATTCACACACAGCACACACACACACACACACACACACACACACACACCACACACACACACACACACACACAAACAACAACAACAACAACAACAACAACGCAACACACACACACCATTTGGAAATAAAAATTTGACTTGATTTGACTTCACACACACACACACACACACACACTCACATACGCGCGCGCGCGCGCGCGCACACACACACACACACTCAAACACATTAACACACAACACAACACAACACACACACACACACACACACACACACACACACACACACACACACACACACACACACACACGCCCGCGCGCGCGCACACACTCAAACTCAAACACAACACAACGCAACACAACACACACACACACACACACACACACACACACACACACACACACACACACACACACACACACACACACAGAGGGAGGATGGTTGACATGTAGATACATGTAGAAGAATGTCGTTGTTCCAGAAACAAGGGACTCAGAAGCAACAGCTATAAATTCTCTCCACCACAGCTAAAATCAATAGTACGAGACAGAGACGGGGAAGAAAAGAAATGCCAGACAAACATAAAGGGGACACAGAGAGAGGCGGGGGATTGGGGGGGGGGGGGGGGGAGGGAGGGAGGAGGGGGAGGGGGGAAGGGAGAGGGAGAGAGAGGGGGGGATATTTTATTTTTCATTTATTCTTTTATATCGAGGATAATGGAATAAGCACTCATGTGCTTTTTTACATTTAGTCCCCGTGTGTATGCGGTTTTGTAAATTTTGTCATCTGTTTCCACCGGCACACAATGGCCTACTCTTCCAAAAGCGGAACAGGATTTAATGTGTGCGCAAGATGTTCTGCATGCGTTCGAACACGGGACATTCAGTTCGATTTTTTTTGTCAAACTGGGAAGAAAGGGCGAGGCTGGGAATCGAACCCAGAACCTCACGGTTAACTTGTTGGCAGGCGAACGTCTTAACCATCCTGCCACCTTCCTTCCTGGTGATAGAGAGAGAGAGAGGGGGGGGGGGGGAGAAAAAGAGAGGGGGGAAATGAAGGGAGGGAGGGAGGGAGGAGGGGGGTAAATAATGTCAATACTAACAGGGACTGAAAAGCAAGAGTTCATCGCAAAATGATAAGCAAACAGTATTAAAGACTCAAGACTAATCTTAAAGTATACAAATTGCTTTAAAAGGCACAAATCTACACTTGTGAAAGGCAGGTGAAATTTCAAGAAATACTACAACACATAATCCCCAATTGACACGAACATTAATGTTCAAACAGATACATCGATCATAATTATTTTGGGGAAAAAAGATATAAATATGTGTTCAATAAGCAAACCATACCCAACTGGCTCGAACAGTAATATCAAAGCAGATACATTGATTACATTTAAACAAATTTAAAGAGAGAGATGAGGGTGAGCTCCCCTGTGACAAGCTACACTGTCAGCGCTCATGTCCCATGATGCACCAGTAAACTGACAAGTTACTCAGAGTACAAAATGATGCTGCAGTTCCGACCGACACTTTTCATTCTTCAATCTACAGTACCACTTGTCCACAAAGCTGAAACTCGTTCCCTCTCCCCTGTGGTAAAGAAAACCAGACTGACGAGCACATCCTTCAGAGGTGCACGCTATACAGCGACCTGAGGAAGATTGTGTGGCTGACGGAGATAACCCTGCAAACCAAGCTGTACGGCCCACGAGAGGAGCTGGAAAAGACTTGCCTTTAACTTTTCCCAGGCACATCAGATGGTGTAAAAAGAGAACGAGAGAAGAAGAAGAATTCTCCTGCAGCCAAGACCAGTCCAGAGCGACAAACTGAACAGAACTACGCGTTATCGACGTTGGGCATTTTGACCTGCTTCTTTTCATTGAACCATCCATCTATACCCACAAAAAAAAAAAAAAAAGGAATAAATGAATAATACTGGATACTTTTTTTTAAAAGAAACGCACGCACGCAAACACACACACACACACACACACACACACACACACACACACACACTCTCTCTCTCTCTCTCTCTCTCTCTCCAACCCCCTTCATGTATGGGCCAATGGCCTTTTTGTGAATAAATCATTGAGTTCTCTCTCTCTCTCTCTCTCTCTCTCTCTCTCTCTCTCTCTCTCTCTCTCTCACACACACACACACACACACACACACACACACCAAGAGAAGAACCAGTGGAATGGGTTGGGTGTTTTTTTTTAATCATTTAAACACATACACACCAACACCCATTCCCCCACCCATCCACCCACCACAAATAAACACACATAAAAGAAACCCCAACAGAAAAAAGGATACAAAGTGAAAACGTATCATGTTAACGAATAAAAAATCAGCCACAATTCTCACAGCATCAAAAATATATACAACAAATCATACAAGGAGCAAAAAAAAACTCAAACCAACCAACCAAAACAAAAAATCCCCAGTACAAACAAAACTAACTTTTAAGAAAACTATACAGCACATGGGTGTTTGCACACGCGCGCGCGCGCGCACACACACACACACACTCGCTCGCACACTCACACACACACACACACACTCGCTCGCACACTCACACACATACACGTACACACACACACACACACACACACACACACACACGCACACACACACACGTGCGCGCTCACGCACGCACACACACACACACACTCACACTTACGACCGCACACGCGCGTGCACATGCGTGCACACGTATACACACAAGCGCGTGTGCGCGCACACGCACACATACATACACACACACACACACGTACGCACACATGCACAATGATATCAGCCTACCGCACAGACCACATGTAACATTGTATTTATTTCAGTTACAACAATGTAGATATGTATGTATGTATGTTTAGATGGCTGGATGGATGCCTGTACATATGTATGTATGTATGAATGTATGTATGTATGGGCCTACACACACACGCGTAGACATTATTTTGAGCGTCTTGTTGCCCACGAAATAATATAGAAAAAAAAATAATTCATAAACTACCGCATGAATGCTTGGAAAACTAAATATTCAAAAGTGCTCTCTGCACTTATTCTGCTTATTCTGTCCATCATATATTGTTTGATTGCTCTGTACTCAGTGCCTCATATAAAACAAAGGAATAGATCTAAGTGAAAAATATGGAAATGCTCAGTGTTCTGTATAAATTAATTCGAGTCGCGGAAAGTATTTGCCAGTCACCATTAGAAGAGATGCTGTAAATATAATCTTTAACTTGTTAGCACCCTCCCACTCAACCACCTTAAAAAACCCAACTCTGGACATTTTGAACGTAACGTACAATTGTCTAAATCACCTAGACATAGTAAATGTTCATTAAACTGATGAGAAGAGGAAGAACGCCCTTTCTTTTGATGGAAGAGGTTGTCTCCCTTCGCTGCTAGGCTCGCCGACAAATCACGTGATCGGAAGCGTGGCAGAAGTACATTGCTTGGAATCAGTACACAAGATGCTTTCATCAAAAATGACGGTCAAACTGCTGCTAATCGTTGTTTTAAGCTTTGCTGCTGAGGGGTCAGAACGGCCAAGAGGAGTTTCCCCTGCAAGTAAGTGTTTCAGTGCTACTTAGAAGGGAAAAGGAACAGCTGTAGGTTTCTATTGACTCATTGAGATGTCGTTCAGGATTCCGGCAAGCGAGTATTGTTACTATATGTTAGGCCTAGTCCTTGTCCCGGACATTGTGGGACAGCCTCCTGTGTCGAGGATGACCTACCAGGAAGATGGGAAAAGGATCAAACACATTATTGACAGATTTTTTCATTTGTCTTTTGTGATCATTATCAGCTATCAATCGGAAAGTGTTTATCAAGCGTTTGACCCCTCCCCACCTGCCCCCCCCCCCCCTCCCTCCCCCCACCACACCACATGTACATGATGCAGATCTGCACACACACACACACACACACACACACACACACACACACACACACACACATACTGACAAGAGACAGACTATACTAAATAGTACTGTAGTATAAAACACACACACACACACAATGCCCCCTCTGGTCAATTTTTTTGTGTGCACATGCACATCACACACCAACAATAATTTGAGTAAAGATCATTTTGACTTGACTTCACACACACACATACACAAGTAGTTTAAAATACATAAATTTATATGCTTCTTTTCAATGCTTTACAACACACACACACACACACACACACACACACACACACACACACACACACACACACACACACACACACTATCCTTGATATGAAAGAAAAAAATAAAATGAATACTTTGAACAGTGACACACAATGACACATACACACATGTATGTGTTCCTGTATTTTTTTTCTTAAGTATGAACGTGAAAGAATGGATGATAACGATATTGTAGCTTTCCGTATTTTGTTTCTATGTCATTCCAGTTTACTGTATGATGTTGACATGTTATGATGTTGTCTTCTCATTTTTTTTCTCTGTCAGCCTCTTTATCTCAGTTTTTCTACTCTTCCCTATTAAACACTCAGTTTTGGCCAGTCCAGATGTTAGTGTGATATGCCTCACTGCCTGTACAGTGCACCACTGTACCACCACTTCAGTCTTCAGTTTATAATGCTGTTTCACTAAGCCAGCATCTCTTCATATGATATAATCAGTTCTGGTTTACACTTCCTCATTGGTTCGCTGTGGTTATGTGATCCCTGTACTACTGGATCTATAGTGACCATATCAAGAACTTTGCGAAAGCATTTAATCTCCATTGCCTGTATCCTTCTTTCAATTGTGTTATGGTCCACATTTCACATGCATATAATATATATGGGTCACTCTTTTGAAACCTGTGCAGAAGAGGGGTGTCACATTCAATAAAAGATAAAAATCATTCTAATTAATTTTGGGGTGTGTAACTTTACATAGGGGACGGGATAGCTCAGTGGTCGGAGCACTCGCTTTCCCCCAGCCAAGTTAAGCAGCGTCGAGCGTGGTTACCACTTGGATGGGTGACCATTTGCGCGCCTTGGCTTCAGTACAGTTCCCCCAGTTCACCCAGCTGTAAATGGGTACCTGCCCTCTTTGGGGTCAGGGAAGGTAAAGCAGCGAGGGAGAGGAGATGGGCGCTGCCCTCAATATGCTGGCCCTAGAGAAGTGAGGTCTCTGACGCCTTGCTCCCCTACGACCTTATAGGTTATGGGACTCCTTTACCTTTACCTTTTAACTTTACATGTTTAATAAAAACAAATGGATTTGACCAGGGAGTGCATCAAGTTCTGATTCCACTTTCTTACAAATCCTTTCCAGGATGAAAGTGTAACTGAGCTCCTGTGTCAGTATATATGTCTGAATGCATGCAAGTCTTGCACATGTATAATTGTGGTAGAAACCTATCCACATTCTGAGGAAGAGTTTAATACAGGTTATTTATGGCCAGTCATTTGGATTCATGACACAGACATACCCAGCATTCAGTCTCGGCCTGAATTTTAGTAAAAGCCTGAAAGAAGATAGTTGAGCGCTGCAGCAGTGCAGGAATGCATACATTTTACCCTCACTCAAGAAGACCAAAACCAACACCCTCAAACACTCAACATTTGAGCTGCACCATAATGTCCATATCCAACATGGCTACTAATAATGGCTTAATGGCCTCCACCAAGCCATGTTCTTATTATGTAAAAAAATATGTAATTTACTGTTTTGTTCCTTAACTTCCTGTACCAAGCACAAGCACAGAAGATCAGACACTGAACACCCCGCTCATTAAGGAAACAGAGAGAAAGAGAGAGAAACTAAACTTTTGGTTATTTCAGTGAAAAATCAAGATCCGTGTCCAGAAATTAAATGAAAAAAGAATGTGGTGGCCATGCTGAATTGGTATGATTGACATTTTCAGCATGTGTACTTGCAGATGTGCAACCTTTTAGTTAAGTAAGCTTACTTTTGCAGTACTGTTACATGTAAGTGGAAAATAGAGAAAAAATCAAAAGCAGATAAAGGGAGGGGGAAAAAGCTGATAACACACACATGCATGCACGCGCGCGCGCACACACACACACACACACACAGTCACAAACACACACACACACACACACACAAAAACAAAAGAAGGGGGAAATTACCCTTCCTCCCCACCCAACCCGCCTGACCCTATTTTTCTGTGTTTATAAATACTGCTTTTGTAATGTTGAAAGTAAATCTTTGTGTCTTGTAAGTTTACATAATTGGCAAGCAGATTATGATCTGTATTAAACCATTATTTAATATATTGACAGCATGTGATGTGTGTGTGTCTTTGTTCTTCCGCTAGTGGTCCGAGGTTGATCAGTGGTGAGATTTTGTGTATGCGACCAGTTTTTACCCACCAGGAAATTTGTGTGTGAGTGTGATGTATGTCTGTGTATGATGTGTGTGTGACGGTGTGTGTGCTGTAATTTTTTTTTAATTATGACTTAGGATTTGCTTGGTTTTAATTTTATTTTTACTTAAAAATAAGGTTTTAAAAAAAAGTACAAAGCTGGTGTTTTTTTTAGTTTTACCCCCTTCATGTAAAGTGGAAATAGATTGGTAGAGTTAGACAGGATTTGTATGGTTGTAAATGCTGAAACTGTGTAAAAAAAAAAAAAAAAGGCTACTTGGGGGGGGGAGGGGGGGGGATTTTTTTTTTTAATGAATAAAGTTGTCTTTCAATATGTATACATGTTGTTTTTGGCTTGTATCTTACTCTCAGACAAATACACAAACTCTGATGGGATTTTTTTTATTGTTTTAAAGCCCCAAAATATACTTCATTATGAGTCTTTATGACTGTAAAATATATATCAGTGGAGTTTTTTTGGTTTTTTTTATATTCTTTTATATCGAGGATAATGGAAAAAGCACTTGTGTGCTTTTTTTTACATCCAGTCCCCGTGTGTATGCGGTTTTGTAAATTGTCATCTGGTCCCACCGGCACACAATGGTCTACTCTTACGAAAAGCGGAGCAGGATTTTAACATGTGCGCAAGATGTTCTGTGTGCGTTCGCACACGGGGCCTCGCTTTATAGTCTCATCCGAAGGACTTTTGGGGAGAGTGGAGTCAGCACTGGTGTTTAACTCCAGGGAAAAATATCCCCCTTGAACAGGAATCGAACCCGGGTCGTCAGATTGTGAGCGCAATGTTCTAACCACTAGGCTATCCTGTCTGCCCTCCTGTATCGCTATGCTTGTTTTGTCTTCTGATTATCGTGGCACTAACAAAGTCTTCTGATTATCGTGGCACTAACAAAGTCCTCTGATTATCGTGGCACTAACAAAGTCTTCTGATTATCGTGACACTAACAAAGTCTTCTGATTATCATGGCACTAACAAAGTCTTTTGATTATCGTGGCACTAACAAAGTCTTCTGATTATCGTGACACTAACAAAGTCTTCTGATTATCATGGCACTAACAAAGTCTTTTGATTATCGTGGCACTAACAAAGTCTTCTGATTATCGTGGCACTGACAAAGTCTTCTGATTATCGTGGCACTAACAAAGTTCAATGTTGCTCGTTGCAGAGGCCTCCATGTACCAGCCTGGGAAAGACTTCACCTGTCTGAATTCAGGAGAAACCGTCCCCCAGCATTTTGTGAACGATGACTACTGTGACTGTCAAGATGGCACAGATGAACCTGGTAAAAACAAGACGTTTGAATGAAACAGACAGACTGTGAAACAAACACACAAAGTTGAACTAAACAAAAATTATTTATACAGATTGTTTTTTGGTTGTGTTGTTGTTGGGTTGGGTTGTGGGGTTTTTTGGGGGGCGGTGTCTTTTTTAGGTTTTTTGTCTTTTTTGTGATATGAAAAGTTTGGGTTGGTTTTTTTTAAAGATTGTTTACTGTGTGTGATTTTTCTTCTGTCATAAGTTACATTTCTTTTCTCCCAATTTTCAGGTACTTGGCTGTTCAAACTTACTTCACATAGAATTTCAAAGGGCCACAAATTATTTGATTTTTAAAAAAAATCTATTACACACCTTGAGTTGATATTTCTTAGTAGGAACAGCACAGCTGTTTATCAAGCCATATGTACATTTATATCATTTTATTGGCGTTTGCTAACTGCCAGTTGTTATTTTATGATTGCATTCCTTAATTTTACATAGCACATGACACTTAATTTTAGTTTTTACACGTAGAACGTGACATTAAAAAAACAAACGTGTGAACAACAAACAAAGCAGAACAATATGTGGGACAAGCTAAAACAAAATGCAAAACCAAGAAAGAAAAAAGAAAACAAAGAAATGAATAAGGAAACTAAGAAACCAACAAATAAATGAAATAAGAAGGAAGGTGGCAGGATGGTTAAGATGTTCACCTGCCTAACAAGTAAACCATGAGGTTCTGGGTTCAATTCCCAGCCTCGCCCTTTCTTCTCAGTTTGACGGGGGGGGGGGGGGGGGGGGGAAATTGAACTGAATATGAAAAAGTCCTGCGGATGAGACTATTAATTGAGGTCCTGTGTGCGAATGCACGCAGAACATCTTGTATACACATTAAAAACCAGTTCCACCTTTCAGAAGACTAGGCCATTTCATGCCAGTAGGAATGGATGACAAAATCTATATATATAAAAAAAGCCAAAATAAAAAGACCACATGCACACAGATGTTGTGTTTAGACACTATCCCCGAAGTTGGAATGTGGCTACCTAATATCGTTTGGGGGAGGTTGGGGGGGGGGGGGACATTTGTATATAATGCAAAAATCTCACCATTAATATTGAACCTGGGAGATCTAGCCAAGGAATAGATACATACATACATACATAGATGCATACTTAGAAAGAAATAAACGAGATAAGAACAACAGCAGATCTGAAAATGAGTGAAATGCTGTTACGTTGACCTGTTGTGACTGTATTCTATTATATGATTTGTGTTTCACAGGCACTGCAGCATGTTCCAATGGTGTTTTCTACTGTGTGAACGAGGGCCATCGTGGCACTTACCTCACCTCCTCCAGGGTCAATGATGGAATCTGTGGTAAGCCTTTGTGGTATCGCTTCAGTGATTGTTGTTAGAGCCAGTTTTCAGACTTTTTTGTTAAGTCAAGTCAAAGTCAGAGTCAAAAACACTTTAATCATCCCATGAAGGGCAATTACAATACTTACAGGCAGATTGATACGTATCATAATCTCGAAAGACACAAAAAAGATACATTTCATATTGGTTTAAACATTCACACACACACACACACACACACACACACACGCACACACACACTCTCTCTCTCTCTCACTCTTTTACACTCACTTACACACACTCTCACACACACACACATGCTCGCTTGCTCACACACACACACACACACACACACACACACACACACACACACCAATGTAGGAGTACAGATGAACATCATAGCCGAGTGGTTAAAACTGTTCGACTTCAACCCCATGGGTCTGTCAGGTCGTTGGGTTCAAATATCGGCAGCATTTGGTGAATTGAGGGTGAGGGGTTTTACTATATCCCAGGTCAACTTCAAGTGCAGACCTGCCAGTACGTTAATTTCTTTCATGTATATATATACTTATGCACAAGTCAAGTCAAATTTTTATTTCCAAATGGTACATTGAATAAGCAATGCATTTGCGCTTTTTTGCATCAAACCATCTATCTAGAAACACAAACAACTTGATTAATAATGAAGATCAAATATGCAAGTTAAAGATCCCATAATTCATGTCAGCATTCGGAGGGTTACGGAAACACGAACATACCCAGCATACATCCCCGAAGTCGGAATGCGGCTACCTTCATGGTGGGCAAAACTTGTCACGTACTCAAAATCTCGTCATTGATGAACCTCGGACCTCTAGCCGATGAACAAGAAAGAAAAGAAAAGAATAAGTCCACAGGATTCCTGCTTGATGTTTTTTTTGTTCTCCTCAGATCCCATAGCAATGTAAGTGCTGAAGCTTTCACCGTGGTTTTCATTTGTTGCTATTCCCGAAGTCGGAATGTGGCTACCTCATGGCAGGCAAACACTGTCGCATGTAACGCAACATCTCACCATTTTGTGTGTCTTGGAGCTCTAGCTGAGGAACAAACAAAAAAAAAACCTAAGAAAAAAATATATCATTGATTGATGGATTTTTTTTTTCAATCATGTTTCACAGATTTTTTGTGTGGGGTGAGGGTGTTAAAAAAAAACACGATGTAATTTTGTTTAATCCCCTGAGCACATTCATAGGTCCATAACTGTATATATCTTACAAGTTGTTTGATATTGCTGCATAGTTATTGCTATTAGTATGTTAGTCCGTTGTTTTCAACGATGGTTTAATCAAGAACTGTGATAAAAACCCTATAGCAATAAGTAAAAAAAAATTTTAAGTGAAAAACGGTTTACAGTATTGATGGCCTGGAAACGTGAACATTTTAATCACAGGGCGCAAATCCAGCTTAACCTTTTCCCTGCGGGTAACCCGCTATTTTTTTAACATTGATTTTATTCTTTTATATCGAGGATAATGGAATAAGCACTTGTGTGCTTTTTTACATCCAGTCCCCGTGTGTATGCACTATAACTGCATATATCTTACAATTCATTTGATATTGCTGCATAGTTATTGCAATAATTTTTTTTTTTTAAGTGAAAACGTCTGGACTATTGCAATTCTCTTTTGTCTGGTCTGCCAGCATCATTTATCCACTCCCTTAAACGTATACAAAACTCCGCAGCTCGACTAGTTCTCAGAAAGAAAAAATCGAAGCACATTACCCCCCTCTTGCGATCTCTCCACTAGCTGCCTGTGCCACAGAGAGTAGAATATAAGATCAGTACTCTCTGTTACAAATGTCTCCACAAAACTGCACCCTCCTACCTCTGTGAATGTCTTAACCTGTACACTCCTTCACGTTCCCTCCGCTCTGCTGCAGATACCTTGTGCCTACGAATACCTAGATTCAACCAATCTACTGTTGGCCGCCGCTCTTTCTCTATTTCGGGTCCATCGACCTGGAATGAGCTCCCTCTCTCTCTTCGCCAGAAGCCTAGCTATGACACTTTTAAATCAAGCCTCAAGACATATTTATTTCAAACCTAAGATTTCTCCCCTCCTGTCTCATATCAGAACTATCCCACCCTTCACTAACCCATGTCCTATCACCCTGCTAAAGTATATGACCTGTGTGTGTGTGTGTGTGTGTGCTTTTGAAAAGCATTTGACTATTGCAATTTTATTTCATAGATTTGGTCTGCAGCGTACCATGTTTGTAATATCTGTTTGTACTATTGATTATTTGTCATTGGTTGTATGACTGTGTAAGATTAGGTCGAATGCATGCGCTTTGATTTGTCTTTGCAAGATATAGCGCTATATAAGTTCCTTTTTTTATTATTATTATTATGCGGTTTTGTAAATTCTGTCATCTGTTCCCACCGGCACACAATGGCCTACTCTTAAGAAAAGCGGAACAGGATTTAACATGTGCACAAGATATTCTGCGTGCATTCACAAACAGGGCCTCGGTTTATAGTCTCATCCGGACTTTGGGGGAGATTGGAGTCTGCACTGATGTTAACTCCAGGGGAAAATATCCCCTTGAACGGGAATCGAACCCGGGTCATCAGATTGCGAGCTCAATGTTCTAACCACTAGGCTATCCCGTCCCCCAACCAACCATCAACTAGCCCTTCCCTATGTATCACCCACTACTGGGTAACCATACGATACTAAAGTGCTTAGTGCACGTGTGCTGGGAAGGACAGGCTCTCTCCTTTAACGTAGGGATAGTGTTAACCTAGTCAAGGATCCAGGGCTGACTGTTAAATTTTAGCACACCCCTTCCATTTACCAAGTCCAAGTGTGGTCAGTTCCTGCTGTAATCAGCACCAGCTGGGATGGAATGGATAGTAGCTGAGAGTAGCTGAAAGTGGGGGAACCTGACAGCTGTGTAATAATGTCTTGTCTTTTTTTTTTCCAGACTGCTGTGATGGAAGTGACGAGTTTGACCAGCGCATTCAGTGCGTCAACCAGTGCGAGTAAGTTCATGGGCTAGGTATTGCTAATGTTTGGGTGCCTTTTTAAAAAAAAATCTTGTGATGTGTACTGGTAGACCAGGGTGTAGCTTACAAGGAATGACAGTAGAGTTGGTTTTATACCCTGTTTTAATCTGTATATAGTTGCACAGTTTCAGTCTGAGATTTAAAAGTTGACGAGGTGACAGCCCTGATATGGCCTCTGTGGTCGCGGGGCTATAAACAACAGGATTGGATTAGATTGTGATGGGCGTATACTAATGTTTGGATCCCGTTTGGGCCCCAAACTTTTCCCCCATCCATTAGACCTTGAGTGATGGTCTGGGCACAAGTCTTTCGGATGAGACGATAAACCGAGATCCCGTGTGTTACACAAAATTATTCAGCGCACGTAACAGAACCCACGGCAACAAAAGAGTTGTCCCTGGCAAAATTCTTAGAAAAAGCCACTGATAGGGAAACAAATACAGATGCAGACCAAAAGAAAAGAAAAGAAAAGAAGAGGGTGGTGCTGCTCTTGTGGCGATGCGCTCTCCTTGGGGAGAGCAGCCCAAATTTCACGCAGAGAAATCTCGTGACTTAAAGTGGTATAAAATAAAATAAATAAATATTGTAATTGTGGTGTTTTTCTGTGATTGATGTTTTTGTGTTAACTGTTTTTATGTATGGCTTGTAACCCACATGAATTTTTCTATTGGTGAAATAATGAAGCATTTGTATTGAATTGAACTTATGGTTTATTTGTGTATATTTTATTTGATCAGTTGTTTCTTTATTTTGTTGTTTTTAGTGTCTTTTTTATTATTCTAAAAAAAATTTGAAATTTGCAAAAAATAATTATGTGATTAGGTTTGGGTTTGGTTTTCTTCTTCTTTTTCTTTTTTGGGGGAAGGTGAGAAAGGGGGGAGGGTGGGCCTGCCTTTTGTATTATGTATTGTGTGGTAAACATGCATGCATGCTCACACACTGTACACACAAGCACTTACAATGCGTGCCTACGCATGTGCATGCACGCACACACACGCACGTAAACCAAGGCCCCGTGTGCAAATTCATACATGTTTGTACATATACAGAGGCACACACACACATACACAAATGCTCACATGCACACACACTCTCTCTCTCACACACACACACACGCACACACACCCACACACACACGCACGCACACACACACACACACACACACACACACACACAAAGTCAACAAAATCAACGTTTTTTCTTCTGTGTTCTCAGGGAAATGGGTCGGCAGGAGCGTGAGGAACGGGAGAAGTTCAGACTCCTGCAGGAGCAGGGCTACAAGGTCAAGCAGGAGTACATCCAGCAAGGCAAGCGAACCAAGGATGAGAAACGGGTAAGGCTTGCCCATGCTGTTTGGCCAAAAGCTGCTGCGCCAGTTATTGACGTCATGATTATAATAATAAGAAGAAGAAGAATATATGGAATTTATATAGCGTTGTAAAAAACAAACAAATATGATTGAGGGGATGGGATAGCCTAGTGGTTAGAACATTGCACTCGCTATCTGACGACCCAGGTTTGATTCCCGTTCAAGGGGATTTTTTCCCCTGGAGTTAACATCAGTGCAGACCCCACTCTCTCCAAAAGTCCTTCGGATGAAGCTATGAACGGAGGCCCCGTGTGCGAATGCACGCAGAACATCTTGCGCACATGTTAAATCCTGTTCCGCTTTTTGTAAGAGGAGGACATTGTGTGCCGGTGGGAAGTGATGGCAGAATTTACAGAACCACATACACACGGGGAATGAATGTAAAAAAGCACATAAGTGCTTATTTCATTATCCTCGATATAAAATAATAAAATTAAAATAAATGTCGGCTAATTGCCAAGGCCTACACTAAAATGTTATGTTGTAAAAATTATATGTTGAGATTGCCTTCAGCCATGACAAGCTCTTAACATAACAACCCGCACTATCCTTGAAAGGAGCAAAAAGAATCCTCTGAAGTCAGAGTATAGCTGCCTATATGGCGAGGTGCTCAGAAACAATCGTAGAGGCAAACTTCTCATTCAGTGTGCAGTTTCAATCTCACAGTGATTCCCAGGTGGGATGAGTGAGTCAGAGTGCACATTCTGGGTGATGACCCCCAGAGTGTTAAGCTGAGGAACACACAACAATAACTTAGCCTGTGTGGTTTTAGAAACTTCCCCCGTGGGGATGCTGGTGGCCTGTCAGTATAAACAGCATCCCCACCTGCTAGGAATTCCCTCTTTTCTATCCCTCTCTTTGTTTCTGTCTTGTTCCTTTTCTTCCCGTCACCTCCTTCATGTCTATTTTCTGCCTGCTTGGTCCATTCTTTCCAGAAAGACTTAGAAGATAATCATTTTATCTCTTGCCGGTTGGATGCGCTGGGCCTGACTTGTCAGGCGCTTAACGGCAGCGCAACACATTTTTGCTCATATGGCAGACAACAGTAGTTGCTTTCTGAGCGTTCAACAAAGAAGATCTTGTTTTGTATTAGCGCTTTGATTTGTTGCTTTACAAGATTCAGCGCTATATAAATTCCATACATTATTATTAGTACTTTGAAATATCTTTTGCGGGGAGGGGGGGGGAACAGTTTGATAAGTTAAATGGCATATAATCACTTACACTTACTTGTGGGTAATGAAATTGAGCGCTCATAATTTTGAGTGGTATCTGTCAAGTGGATGACTCATGACTGATGGTATTGGTCTGCCTATTTAAGCTTGGAACACAGTCAAGTGTTTTTTATGTTTGGATGTTTTAAAAATCTCTTTTGTTGTTTTTTTCTCTTGTGACTTTTTTATTATTAGTTGCTGTTGGCTTAAATTGGTTGGTTAGCTGCTTGCTTAGGGTTTTGGGGGGGCAAAGAGAGGGGTTT
>CM054150.1:3187975-3290475 GCA_028751875.1 Rapana venosa | reverse complement strand
AATGGCTCCTAGCAGAAAAGTGGGTCAGGTGCAAAGCAATTCATTTCATGATGGAGTGTCATCAATTATTACAAATTGAAATGTTAGACTCCAGGAATTGACGAAATGGGAAATTGACAAATTTTGGTTTGTAATTTAGGTGGTCAAGATGAGGGGTTATGTGTTTTAAAATGCTTTAAAAAAAATTTTTTTATTGCAAATGGGAACAAAATTACACCTTGCTACTTCAGTACAAGGTAAGGTAATGTGTCCCACAACCTATGTGGTCGTAGGGGAGCGAGGCATCAGAGACCTCAACTTCTCAAGGGGCCAGCATATTGAGGGCGGCGCCCATCTCCTCACCTTCGCTGCTTTACCTTCCCTGACCCTAAAGAGGGCACGTATCCATTTACAGCTGGGGGACTGTACTGAAGCCAAGGCGCGCAAACGGTCACCCATCCAAGTGGTAACCACGCTCAATGCTGCTTACCCTTAGCTGGGGGAAAGCAAGTGTGTGTGTATCAAAGCGGGGTTGTTTTTTTGTTTTTGTTTGGGGGGGGAAGGGGGGGTTGTATGGTGATTTTTGTTGTTCCTCGGCTAGAGCTCTGAGGTTCACCAATGGTGAGATTTTGCGTATGCGACCATTTTTGTCCACCATGAAGGTAGCCGCATTCCGACTTCGGGGATGTATGCTGGGTTTATATGTCTTTCTGTAACCCACCAACCGCTGACATGAACTTACGGAATCTTTATCATGCATATTTGATCTTCTGCATGTGTATATACATACAAAGAGAATTACAGCACTGGCAGGTCTGCACTTGAAGTTGACCTGGGAGATGGTAAAAATAGCCCCACCCCTTAATTCACCAGACGCTGCTGCCGAGATTCGAACCCACAACTTCATGGCCCCATGGGATTGAAGCTGAACGGTCTTAACCACTTGGATAATAGTCATGATTTATCTTCCCTGTGTGCAGAGTTGAAGGCACAGCGTAACGCAGAGCAGGACCAACAGAAGGCTGTGATAGTCTTCGCTGAACTGGATGTCAACAAAGACAATGTGTAAGGCTTTTTTTGGGTTTTTTGTTGTGGGTTTGTTGTTGTTGTTGTGTTGTTGTTGTTGTGTGGGTTTTTTTTGGGGGGGTATCCTCTTTTTCTCCAGTTTTCTTTCTTCTGTTTTTTCATTTTTCCTTATTTTTTGTCCCCTTCTTTTTTTAAAAATCCTTATCATTGCAAGGAAGCTTCTTTTTTGTTTTCAAAATCAAGTGTCATTTGTATGTGTCATTCATACTTTTAACATCTTTCGCACACGTTAAATCCTGTTCCGCTTTTCGGAAGAGTAGGCCATTGTGTGCCGGTGGAAACAGAAGACAAAATTTACAAAACCGCATACACACGGGGACTGGATGTAAAAAAAGCACATGAGTGCTTATTCCATTATCCTCAATATAAAAGAATAAATAAATAAATAAAATAAACATCGCTGACATGTACTTGGAGGCTGTAAGTGGGTCCTGCCCTCTTTTTAGGGTCAGGGGAGTTGAAGCAGCGAAGGAGTTTTTTTTTATATATATTTTTTTTATCCTGTAGTGAAAAAAAGGGTTTGTAAGCCTTAACTATGCGCATGGCCGTAGCGTATTTTATTGTTCAATGTAGGGGGGGGGGGGGGGGGGGTCTTTTTCTTTAAAGTTTTTTGTATTATTGTTATGAGTAGGTTTTGTAAATCAGTAAATGATGCTGTTTCTTCTCCTATCCACCCCCACCCCCCTTTTTTTTCTTTCTTTCCCACTCCCTCCCTCCTTTCCCCCCTCTTCCCCTCTCCTCCCTGTCTATCCATCTTCTCTCCCCCCCCCCCCCCCCCCCCACCCCCCCCCCCCCGTCCCCTTCAGATGATTACAAACATTTTCCAAATCAGAAAACAAAAATAAAGAAAGAATAAAAAGGAATCCCCTCCACCCCACCAGGAAGAATACCAAAATAATAACAATAATAATAAATGGAGTTTATATAGCGCTGTATCTTGCACAGACAAATCAAAGCGCTTGCACACAGCTCATTTTTACACAGTCATGCAACCAATAGAAATTATAGTTCTAACAAGTCCAAATGTACACACACAAAGGGTATACACTTTGGCAGGGTGATGGGATTTTTGGCTGTTGAAAAGCAGGGATAGCTATGAAATGAAACAGGCGAGGAAAATCTTAGGTTTGAAACAAATATGTCTTGAGGCCAGATTTAAAAGTGTCACAAGAAGGCCTTTGGCGAAGAGAGATAGGGAGGCCGTTCCAAATTGATGGACTAGAAACAGAGAAAGAGCGACGGCCAGAAATGTTCAGTATTGGTTTTTAAGATGAAAATAGCATGAAAAGATTGGTTCACATTTTCAAAATCAGAAAAAGAAAACAGAAATTAAGGATTTAAAGGAATTCCCTCCCACTCCACCTGGAAGAATAAAAAAAATGTTCAGTGTTGGTTTGCGGGATGAAAATGGCGTGAATATATCAGCTCCATTAACCATACTGGTGATGATTTTTTAAAACTTTTATTCAATCTTTTATTTCGAAGGTAAAGGAATAAGCTCTCATGTGCTTTTCTGTTTTACACCAATCCCCGTGTGTACGCAGTTTTGTAATTTGTTCCCACGGCATACAATGGCCTATTCTTCCATAAAGTGGAACAGGTATGCGCAAGATGTTCTGTGTGGTGTTCTGGAATAAGCTGTCATCTGCTTTGTTTACATCCAGTCCCCATGTGTATGCAAGGTTTTCAGTTTTGTCATCCATTCCCACCAGCACATGATGGCCTAATCCAAAAAGTGGAACAGGTGTGAATGTGTGCGGAAGATGTTCTGTATGATGTTCATAGTCTCATTGTAAAGGACTTTTGGAAGGGGGGAGGGGGTGTGGAGGTGGGGGGGGAGGGAGTCAACACTGATTTTGACTGCAGGGAAAAAAATCCCCTTGAACAGGATTCGAACTACAGGTCAGCAGATTTCGAGCACAATGCTCCAACCACAAGGAGGGACGGGGTAGCCTAGTGGTTAGAACATTGCGCTCACAATCTGACGACCCGGGTTCGATTCCCGTTCAAGGGGATATTTTCCTCTGGAGTTAACATCAGTGCAGACTCCACTCTCCCCAAAAGTCCTTCGGATGAGACTAGAAACCAAGGCCCCGGAATGCACGCAGAACATCTTGCGCACACGTTAAAATCCTGTTCCGCTTTTCGTAAGAGTAGGCCATTGTGTGCCGGTGGGAACAGATGACAATTTACAAAACCGCATACACACAGGGACTGGATGTAAAAAAGCACATGAGTGCTTATTCCATTATCCTCGATATATAAAATAAAATAATTTAAAAAACCACCAGGCTATCCTGTTGCTTCAGTGTGTAGTTATGCTATGAACAAGGAGAATGTGTTTGGATTTCTCACAGACTTACATACAAGAGCGCCATCAGGTCATATGAAGACCTCCTGACTTTCAGTGAAAAGACACAAACTAAAGTGGTTCAGGCACATCACACGAACATCTGGACTGGCCAAGACTTGTCCTACAGGGAACAGTACAAGGAGGCAGACGAAGAAGAGGCAGACAGAGAAAACGATGGGAAGACAACATCAGAGAGTGGACTGGCCTTGAGTGGAACAAATTGCTACAGAAAGCAGAGGACTGCTGGGAGGAGTGGAGGAAGCTGGTATATTCATCAGTGACTACGAGATAGGTGAAGGTGAAGATACATACATGTAATAGCCCTTCATGGGATGATGAAAGTGTTTTTGACTTGACTTGACTTGACTTGACTGGCTGTTAGTGAAGATAGTCCTCACATTCCCCATGATGATGGCCTGTGCTGTTCTGTGCAGAGTGGACTATGTGGAATTGCAGAAACACATGGAGTTTGACATCGACTCTGACGGCTCGGTCAGCATGGAGGAAGCAAAGGTATGCAGAAAGGCTGTATAGTATTGTGTTGTGTTGTATTGTACACAAGGCTGAACCACACTGTTACAGTGTATGCTTGTGAATCTGCTTGTGTGTGAACATTTAAAATCGAATCTAGACATATTTTCCCGAAGGCGGAATGTGGCTACCTTCATGGTGGGCAAAAAACGGTGGCGTACGCAACATCTCACCTTTGGTGAACCTCGGAGTTCTGGCCGAGGAACAGAAAGGGGAAATAAGTAGATGTAGCTGTTGGTGATTGAAGACGACACTGGAAGGATGTGTGCTGGGTACGTTCGCGTTTCCATTGTCCAGATCCACAAGCATACACTGTAACAGCGTGGTTCAGCCTTGTGTACAATACACCGAATGCTGACGTGAATTACGGCATCTTCATTATGCATATTGGATCTTCTGCATATGTGTACATGGAGGTGATTACGGCAGAGGCAGGTCTGCACATGAAGTTGACCTTCCCGATCGTAAAAATCCTCCACCCCTTCACTGCTTGACTGCCCCTGCCCGGAAATTTTCCAGGCTGAAATGTGGGCTTTTTATGATAATAATAATAATAATGTATGGAATTTATATAGCGCTGAATCTTGTAAAGCAACAAATCAAAGCGCTCAGATGACTTTTTTTACAATTTTTTTTTATTTATAATTTTTTATATATATTGAGGATAATGGAATAAGCACTAATGTGCTGCTTTTTTTTTACATCCAGTCCCCGTGTGTATGCGGTTTTGTAAATTTTGTCATCTGTTCCCACCGGCACACAATGGCCTACTCTTTCGAAAAGCGGAGCAGGATTTAACGTGTGCGCAAGATGTTCTGCATGCGTTCGCACACGGGGCCTCGGTTTATAGTCTCATCCGAAGGACAACAACCTGGACAATTTCTGGGGAATCTCCAGTAAATATAGTATCAGTGGGCAAAACATTAGGACTATTCTTCAAGTCGTTTCTGAGTTATAGCGACATGAACATAGCAAGTGGTGTAAAGTTTTTTTTTACTTCTCCCCAGCATATATATATACATATATATATATATATATATATATATATATATATATATATATATATATATAGGGTGCATTTGCACTCGGTAGTGAAGAGGCTTATTCACCAGACGCCGCCGAGATTCAAACCCACGACGTCATGAACCCTTAAAGTAAAAGTCGATCCGTCTCGACCACTGGGGCTATAGCGTCCGTCTTCAGCACATGATTCATGATGTCCGTGATTGTTGTGACAGGAATACCTGGACGACAACGAAGGGGTGGACCTGGAGACGTTCCAGACCAAGATCTACGCCAACATCAAAGACATCTACAAGCCGCTGACCCCTGAGGGACAACAGCCAGAGGAGGAACAGCCCCTGCCTGATGCCATCGCCACCCCACCACCCCCTCCACAGGTCAGGGGGGGGGGGGGGGGGGGGTTTACATTGCACAGTTGTGAAGATACAAAACATATGAACAATTTTGGAGAGAGACAGCCAGCCTGACAGGCAGACCGACAGACCGAGGGGTCCCAAATGGTCACAGAGCTCTATACAGGCATGACATGTATGGGTTGCTATGCAGTCTTAGACGGGTCAGCTTTATGTCTTACGGGTGGTGTGGGAGGTTTTCTTCATTCGTGACCCTCCACCCCGAAATGAGTCACTTTGCACCTGACCCACTTTTCTGCTAGGAGCCATTTTAGGCAGGTTGAAAGGGGCATAAACAAGGAGGAAGCTCAAAACAAAGAGAGATGGGAGAAGGCTCATCAATGTCAAACCTCCCCTGGGAGAAACATGACAAAAAAGGAGGAAGAAGAAGAAGAGGGTCAGGTTGTTGATTTTGAGATTTTGATTGATTGTAAAACTAAATGGGGATGGGATAGCTCAGTGGTCAGGCATCGCTCTCCCCCCCCCCCCCCCCCCCACCCCAGCTAAGGTTAAACAGCATCGAGTGTTGTTACCACTTGGATGGGTGACTGTTTGTGCGCCTTGGCTTCAGTACAGTTCCCCCAGCTGTAAATGGGTACCTGTCCTCTTTAGGGTCAGGGAAGGTAAAGCAGCGAGGGAGAGGAGATGGGTGCCGCCCTCAATATGCTGGCCCCTTGAGAAGTTGAGGTCTCTGATGCCTCGCTCCCCTATGACCACATAGGTTATGGGACACCTTTACCTTTATAAAAGTAAAGCTATTTTTCTACCTTGTACTGAAGTACCAAGGCATAATTTTGTTTCTTTTTGCTTTAAAAACGTGTTTAAAAACTCCCAAGCCCTCATTCTGACCACCTTTTATTGTGCAAAACTGGTCAGTGTCCCCTTTTGCCACTTTCTGCAGTCTACCATTTCAATTTGTAATAACTTTCCATAGAAGTGTCCGATTTTCAATCTGTTTTTTGTATTAAATAGCTTATTTACTGCAGTTTAATAACATGTTACAACTAAAAATTGATTTCTGGTGCAGTGCGACTCATTTTGTGGTTCAGAAGTGGGACAATATTTGAGAGAGAGAGAGAAATGCATGCTCAATTTTTATTCATGTCCATCACAATAGCAGTAGGAAAACAAAAATTCCCTATTCAGTATCCCCAAGACTATGCATGTGACTATATCACTTCATAGTTGCTGACAGGAAAAACTGAAAATCTGATCTTAAAAAAAAAACAAAAAAGAAGAAGTAGGACATTCATACAGTAAATAAAATATGCCTGTCAGTGGGATTGAGATAAGGCATCAGAACAGGCCTTTAGGGTATTGCATTTTTGAGTAACATATTAACAAAGATGTGATCATGAGTAAATGTGGATTGGTGGTCTAGAGGTAACGCACCTGCCTAGAAAGCGAAAAGTTTGGGTCGGAAGTGTGCGGTGGTTCGATCACCGTTTGGTCCAAGAACTTTTCCCCCATCCATTAGACCATGAGTGGTGGTCTGGGTGCTAGTCTTTCGGATGAGACATTAAACCGAGGTCCTGTCTGTTACACAAAGTTATTTAGCACACGTAAAAGAACCCACGGCAACAAGAGAGTTGTCTCAGGCAAAATTCTGTAAAAAAAAGTAAAATTTAAGGCCACTCTAATAGGGAAACCAAATACAGTTGCAGAAACGAAAAAGAAAAAAAAATAATGGGTGGCACTGCTCTTGTGGTGACGTGCTCTTCCCCAGGTAGAGTGGCCGGAATTTCACACAGAAAAATAATAATAGAAATAATCAATGGAACTCATATAGGGCTATATCTTGCAAAAACAAATCAAAGCGCTTGCATACAACACACCCATACACATACAACCAATACCAATTAACAGAGTTCACAAATTCAAATGTACACACACACACATGTGCGTGCGCATACACACACCCACGCGCGCACACACACACACGCACAGGTTATACACTTTGGCAGGGTGGTGGGGATTTCAGCCGTTGAAGGCAGGGACAAATTTGAGATGAAACAGGAGGGAAAAATCTGTTGTGGCTTAATTAAAGTGGTATAAAAATAAAAGATATTTAAAAAATATCAGTTTTCAATGTTTGTATTGGTTCTGTAATGGTCTGTACAGGAAACCAATGTGCCAAAGCAAGTGCCTACTCCTGATGGCTCTGATACGGAGAACGAGGAAGATGACTACGAAAAAGAAGAAGAGGAGGAGGAGGAGGAAGTGAGTTTTGAAAGAAGGGCGCGTGTGAGGGGGGGAGTGTGGGTGTGTGCGTGCGTGCATGCGTGTATTTGTGTGTGTATGTGAGAGAGATTGTGTTTAGAGAGATTGTGTGTACGTGTGTGTGTGTGTACGTACGTGTGCAAGTGTGCACACGTGTGTGTGCGTGCGTGTGTGTGTCTATGTTTGTATACACAGGCGAATTCCGTCTGAACCAAGGAAAATGTTTCCCCTACCTTTCATTTTATTTTTTTGTGAGAAAGACAGGAGTAGGCAACCATACCCATAGTGTTAGTTTTTTTATATAGTGAATTGACATTGTAAGTGATTGAAAGTTAAGTCAAAATTTCGTTTGTTGTAACATAGCTTCAGCAGTCAATTAGATGCCTGCTTTTTTGTTTTAATGACAATAAGAGTTCAGCAGAATCAAGCTCCTTTAACATGGCAGCATCCTACAAGAATAATTTCAGAACTGTTTCTGTTGTTTAATGTTTTTTACAATATTACGTTTTACGTTATTTATTTATCTATTCTTTATTTCAAGGATAATGGAAAAGCGCTCATGTGCCTTTAAACACACGTTAGCGCACACTTTAAAAACCCATTCCACTTTTTGGAATTGTAGGCCATTGTGTGCCAGTGGGAATGTGTGACAAAATTTTCAAAACTGCATACACAAGAGCAGTGCCACCCTTTTTTTTTTTTAAATCTTTTTCCTGTGTGCAACTGTATTTGTTTCCCTCTCAGAGGGGACTGGATGTATAAAAAAAAATTTAAAAACACAAGGGTGCTTATTCCATTATCCTCAAAATAAAAGAATAAACAAAATAAAAACAAACTAAGTTAAAGCTGAGAAACAACAACACACACACACACACACACAAAGAGAGAGAGAGAGAGAAAACCTCAGAAGACGGAAAAAAAACCAAAGACGCATGTTGGTGTGTTTGAAACTAGGAGGAGGATCGTGGGGAGGAGCAAGGCAAGGAAGAGAAGAAGGAGGAGGAGGACAAGGAGGAGATGCCTCCCTACGACGCTGAAACCCAGCAACTGATTGCAGGTCACCATTCTTATTTACGGGCTACATCTTGGGGGGGAGGGGGAGGTTCTGGACGATAGCCTCGTGGTTAGAGCGATGTGTTCGTGATCTGACAACACCAGGATCGAGCCAGCGTAAATCCGTGCCCGTTTAGGGAATATTTATTTATTTATACCACTTTAAGTCACGAGATTTCTCTGCGTGAAATTCAGGCTGCTCTCCCCGGGGAGAGCGCGTCGCCACAAGAGCGATGCCACCCTTCTAACCGCGTTACCTCTAGACCACCGATCAGCACAGCTCGCAAATCCAGCATAACTCGGTCAAGGGCGTAGTGCTAAAATCAGCGAGCGCGCCCCTTGCTATTACCCAGTCCAAGTGTGGTCAGTTTATTTATTATTTTATTTTATTTTATATATATTTATTCATACCACTTTTAAGTCACGGCAGAGATCTCTGCGTGAAATTCGGGCTGCTCTCCCCTGGGGAGAGCGTGTCGCCACAAGAGCAGCGCCACCCTTTTTTAAAAAATCTTTTGTCTGTGTGCAACTGTATTTGTTTCCCTATCAGAGTGGCTTTTTTTCTACACAATTTTGCCAGGGACAACTCTCTTGTTGCCGTGGGTTCTTTTACATGTGCTGAATAATCATGTGTAACACACGGAACCTCAGTTTATCGTCTCATCTGAGACACTAGCACCCAGACCACCACTCATGGTCTAATGGATGGGGGAAAAGTTTCGGGTCCAACCGGGATTCGAACCACCGCGCACTTCTAACCCGGACTTTTCGCTTTCTAGACGGGCGCGTTACCTCTAGACCACCGATCCACCAGAACTACATCTAAGGAAAACTGCAAGTGTTCCATGTTGCCATTGCTAACTCAATGGGGTCGCAGTGAAATGGATCCTGCCATTTTGTGGTGACACGTGATTTTGGCTATATTTGAAAAATTCAGCAGACTTACCCAACATAATAATGACATACACATTATACATCATGAAAAAGTTTATAATGTCTACTTTTTAGATTATTTCACAGTTTTTTGATAGATGACTGTATTGATTTTTTACACATTTTCAAAATATGTCACTGAATGATGAAAAATAAAAAGTTTTGAAAATTAGGGCTGTGTATCTTACATGGCTTGAACTGTTCATCAACTAGTCCCCTTGAAGCAATGTGATGATTTTTCACCAAGTAAAGTTCCCTGAAGCTGGCTGAATCCATCTGATGTCACTCTTTGTACAACAGATTTTTTTTTTATAAAGAAACATAACACTGGAGAGCCTGAAATCCCAAAGATATCACTTGCTGACATGTCAAACAAAATTAGCCAACAGACAAAAACTAGGCAAGCTTATGGTCAAGGAAAGCAACTGTGTTTAGAAAAATGATTGCCCTACAGGCCAGAGTCACTCACTCACTCAGTCCCATGTCTCAAAGGACGTAGGGGGGACATGAGAGAAGACGCGACAGAGATCTTTTTCCACGCTTCACGATCTTGTGTGGCTAGTTGAAGGTGTTGCACGGGTTGGTCGGTCCAGTCTTTGATGTTGTCAACCCATGATTTCTTTTGGCGGCCTCTTCTTCTCTTGCCTTCAACCGTTCCCTGCAAGATGGTTTTTGCTAAGGTGTTGTGTCTTGTGGTGTGACCAAACCACATCAGTTTTCTCCTCTTTATGGTGGAGAGCAGAGGTTCTTGGGGGCCCACACGCTTTTTGATTTCTTCTTTCACATAGTTGTTGGTCTTGTGTTCTTTGTATGATATTTTGAGGAGTACTTTCCCTTGAGTTAAACATCACTTTGTGGTTTTTTAAAAATTCGTAAGTTTGACGATTCTTAAACTTCGGCACATCACAGTAAAGGAGAGGAGTAGAAGTTCCATCCATAACCTATAAGGTCGTAGGGGAGCGAGGCATCAGAGACCTCACTTCTCTAGGGCCAGCATATTGAGGGCGGCGCCCATCTCCTCTCCCTCGCTGCTTTACCTTCCCTGACCCTAAAGAGGGCAGGTACCCATTTACAGCTGGGTGAACTGGGGGAACTGTACTGAAGCCAAGGCGCGCAAACGGTCACCCATCCAAGTGGTAACCACGCTCGACGCTGCTTAACTTGGCTGGGGGAAAGCGAGTGCTCCGACCACTGAGCTATCCCGTCCCCGTAAAGCTTCGGCACAACCTCAGTGAGTTAAGGCAGGAGATGGTGTGCAGCGTGTTGTGGTAACTTTGCGTGTGTTGGTGTTGTGTGCCCACAGCGGCGGATGCTGTCCGAGGCGAATACAACGAAGCAGACACCAAAGTGCGGGATGCCGAGAACGAGGTCAAGTAAGTAGAGATGGGTTTTATGTGTTTCTGATCACTTTTTCCCTTTTCTTGGGGGAAGGGGGGAGGAGACCTAGCAAAACCTGGGCTACCTGTATTGCAGATGATCTTAGAGAAAGGGGCATAAATAAGGAGGAAGCTCAAAACAGAGAGAGATGGAGAAGGCTCATCAACGTCAAACCTCCCCTGGGAGAAACATGACAAAAGAAGAAGAGGAGGGGGGTGTTGTTTAACTCGTGGCAGCCTGAGGTGACCCAGTACACAATTCAGGACTGTCAAGGGAAGTAATTTTTTTACAACTTTTAATAGTCACTACACACACGAATATATTTGTACTATCTTTTACTGCAAGAAATGTTATTTCCTGCATTCTATATTAAGTAAAGTACACACTGGGCCAAGCGTTTTTTGTATTCATGCAGTTGTTTACCCCAAACAAACAAAAATTAATCTCGATACCCGATGAGTTTTATTTATTTTAATTTTATTCTTTTATATCGAGGATAATAGAATAAGCACTTATGTGCTTGTTTACATCTAGTCCCCGTGTGTATGCGGTTTTGTGAATTCTGTCCTCTGTTCCCAGCGGCACACAATGGCCTACTCTTACAAAAAGCGGAACAGGATTTAACGTGTGCGCAAGATGTTCTGCGTGCATTTGCACACGGGGCCTTGGTTTGTAGTCTCATCCGAAGGACTTTTGGGGAGAGTGGAGTCTGCACTGATGTTAACTCCAGGGGAAAATATCCCCTTGAATGGGAATGGAACCCAGGTCGTCAGATTGCGAGCACAATGTTCTAACCACTAGGCTATCCCATCCCCCCACTGAATGAGTCAGAGTGCACATTCTGGGTGATGACTCCCTGAGTGTTAAGCTGGGGAACGCACAACACAGTTTGTCATAGTGCGTCATTGTAAATTTGACTGTGGGTGTTTCATTGACATAGCGGTGACTGTTTTTTGTTGTGCGTTCCCCAGCTTAACACTCTGGGGGTCATCACCCAGAATGTGCCACACTCTGACTCGCTCATCATCCCACCTGGGAATCACTGTTGAGATTGAAATTGCACACTGAATAAGAAATTTGCGTGTATGACTGTTTTTAAGTACCTTGCCATATAGGCAGCCATACTCCGACTTCAGAGGATTTTTTTTCTCTTTTAAAGGAGAGTGCAGGTTGTTATGTTAAGAGCTTGACATGGATGAAGTGCAATCTCAACACAACATTTTTACAACATAACAACATTTTAGTGTAGGCCTTGGCAATTAGCCGACATCGATAACTGACAACAGCTTTTGGCCTGGGCCAATATCAGTGACTTGGAATAATAAAACAACATTTTGAATGGAAAATGGTTCATGCTTTGATAGCGTTGAATTGTGATGATGGTGATGATGTGATGTGTTGTTTGTTCCAGTGGTTTGAAGAAATATCTGGATGTGGACTACGGCCCTGATGAGGAATACAGTTATCTGCGGGGCCAGTGCTTTGAGTTTACTGACCGCGAGTACACCTACAGGCTGTGTCCCTTTGACAGAGCCGTGCAGAAACCCAAGTCTGGAGGCATAGAGACCAGTTTAGGGTGAGAATTCTTGTGTGAGGGGGAAGGGGGTGGGGGGGGTATAGTGTGTATGTAGTTGTGTGTGTGAGAGAGAGAGTGTGTTTGTGTGTTTTGTTTGTTTTATTTATTTATTGTTTTTATTCTTTTATATCGAGGATAATGGAATAAGCGTTCATGTGGGTGGGGTTTTTTTACATCCAGTCCCCGTGTGTATGCGGTTTTGTAAATGTTGTCATCTGTTCCCACCGGCACACAGTGGCCTACTCTTACGAAAAGCGGATCAGGATTTAACAAGTGTGCAAGATCTTCAGCATGCGTTTGCACTCAGGGCCTTGGTTTATAGTCTCATCCGAAGGACTTTTGGGGGGAGTGGTGTCTCACTGATGTTAACTCTAGAGGAAAATATCCCCTTGAACGGGAATTGAACCTGGGTCGTCAGATTGTGAGCACAATGTTCTAACCACTAGGCTATCCTGTCCCCTTCTGTGTGTGTGTGTGTGTGTGTGTGTGTGTGTGTGTGTGTGTGTCCTTCAGTTTAATGTCTGTTCACATAATTGACATCAGACAATTAATAAAAAAGGAAAACCCCCTAAATGCAAACAAACAAGAAAGAAGAGTAGGTAGGGGAGAGGGGATTAGGTTACTTATAGAACTTTTACCCCCAGTCACAGAAAAAATTAGTTATACATAATCAAGTGAACACTGAACCCTGAACACTCAAACTCAACTATTTACAAATCAAGAAAGAGCACTAGATCAATGTCTCTATCTCATAAACAAGCTACTGACATGTTAATAAGTAAAGGTAAAGGTGTCCCATAACCTGTAAGGTTGTAGGGGAGCGAGGCGTCAGAGATCTCACTTCTCTAGGGCCAGCATATTGAGGGCGGTGCCCATCTCCTCTCCCTCGCTGCTTTACCTTCCCTGACCCTAAAGAGGGCAGGTACCCATTTTACAGCTGGGGGAACTGTACTGAAGCCAAGGCGGGCAAACGGTCACCCATCCAACTGGTAACCACGCTCGACGCTGCTTAACTTGGCTGGGAGAAAGCGAGTGCTCTGACCACTGAGCTATCCCATCTCCCCGACATGTTGATAAGCACTGTAGTAAACTGTCACTGGGACTCTTCTTCAGCAACAAGGCGATTTCACACAGCAATACACAATTGCTTAAAATCTCGACCAGAGAGTTCTCACTTCTTCTTCTTCTTCCTTTTTTGTCATGTTTCTCCCAGGGGAGGTTTGACATGGATGAGCCTTCTCCATCTCTCTCTGTTTTGAGCTTCCTCCTTATTTATGCCCCTTTCTCTAAGATCATCTGCAATATAGGCAGCCCAGGTTTTGCTAGGTCTTCCCTTTGGTCTCTTTCCATCCACTACGAAGTTCATTGCTCTTTTTATGATGTGGCGGTCTGCTTTGCGTTGAACGTGCCCAAACCAGTGCAGTCTATTGGTACTAGCTACAGACTTCAGATCATCAACTTAGCACAGAGTTCTCACGAGCGCGTGTTTTATCGTGTGTTTGCAAATAATATGAATGACAGGAAAACACACACAAAAATTGATGGTGACAGAAACAAACGCTTGCCTGGCAGACATCGTGCATTTGTTGCTTTGACACATGAGTTTTCAGTCTGTCTCCTGGGATCTGTGTCCAGTGTTGTGACAGACACAACGGACACTGAGAGTAGTCTGACCCTGTCTTCTACTGCATGCAATTAGGGGGTGTGGAGGGGGGGGGGGGGTTGCTCAGGGAATGACCATTTTCATTTCCATTTTCTACCACTTTTTAAGTTGGCAGATTTCTCTGCCTAAAATTCAAGCTGCTCTCCCCGGGGAGAGCGCATCGCCACAAGAGCAGCGCCACCCTTTTTTTTTCCCTGGCTGCAACTGTATTTGTTTCCCTATCAGAGTGGCTTTTTTTGGTACAGGGACAATTCTCTTGTTGTCGTGGGTTCTTTTACGTGCGCTAAGTAATTTTTGTGTCACACACGAGATCTTGGTTTATCGTCTCATCCAGAAGACTAGTACCCAGACCACACCACTCACGGTCTAAAGGATTGGGGGGAGGGGGGAAGGGAGTTTTGGGCCTTAATGGGGATCAAACCACTGCACATTTCCGACCTGGACTTTTCGCTTTCTAGGCAGGTGCGTTATCTCTAGACCACCGATCCCCAGTTTTCAGTCTGTCTCCTGGGATCTTTGTCCAGTGTTGTGATGGACATAATTGACACTGAGAGTCTGACCCTGTCTTCTACTGTATGTGATAGGGGGGTCAGCCGTCAGCGCCTGGGCTTTATCACAGTTCTTGATTAAACCATTGACGCTGGGGGCAACAGCAAAGTGAGAGGCTGTATGACCAGTGGCTTTTCCACTCATGGAATTCCACTTTACAGCTTAGTCTTTAGTGATCGACTATGACTCTCTGACTAGGAGGTTTGACTTCCTCAGTCCTTATGTGCTGCAGCCCTGGGGGCTAGTTGGCCTTTGGAGAACATCTCCAACGCTGACTGTCCTTATGCCCACTTGGCCGAGAGAGTGGGGATTACTGTGGGCAAGGCATCTCCACTATAATCAAATTTCTGCCCAATTTCCGAAACAGCAACTGCCTCCTCTGCTGTTTTGGAGGTCATCGTCGAAAACGACGGACTAACATATATGATAGGGGGGTGGTGGGGGGAGTGTTGCTCAGAGATGGATCTAGCTCACAGCTGTCAGGTTCCCCCACTTTCAGCTGCTCTCAGCTGCTGTCCATCCCATCCCAGCTGGTGCTGATTATAGCAGAAACTGACCGCGCTTGGACTTGGTAAAAGGAAGGGGCAGGGCGCTAACCTTACCACTGGTCCTGGAGTCTTGACTTAAGTTGTGCTGGATTCGCGTGCTGTGAGCTTCTAGACATCAGTGAGTGTTTGTTGCAGTGCTTGAGGACAGTTCTAGGAGAGGGCGACACGAAACGACTAGGTGCAGATGGGACTTTTTCCTTTTGCGTTTGGGGAGAGAGAGATGGGATGTCCTGGTTGGTTAGAGAGTTAGGCATTTTGCTTGTGATCTGCTGACCCGGGTTCAAATTCCGTTCAAGGGGATATTTTTCCCAGGAGTTCCCATCAGTGCCGACTCCACACTCCCCCAAAATCCTTCGGATGAGACTATAAACTGAGGTTCCATGTGCGAACACATGCAGAACATCTTGTGCACATGTTAAAACCTATTCCGCTTTTCAGAAGAGTAGGCCATTGCTTGCCAGTGGGAAGATGGCAAAATCTACAAAACTGCATACACACGGGGACTGGGTATTAAAAAGGGGGCATGAGTGCTTATTCCATTATCCTGGAAATAAAATGATAAACAAAAATGTTAAAAAAGTAAATGTCTCGTTTTTTTGTTTTTTTTTCCTCTATTTGATCAGTTATTCAGCTTTTTTTGTTTATTTCATCTTTTCTTTTTTGTGTGTTGTATTCAGAACGTGGGGTCACTGGTATGGGCCAGAGGAGGACAAGTACGACGCTATGAAATACGAAAACGGCCAGAGCTGTTGGAACGGACCCAACCGATCCTGCCATGTAAGTTGACCAGCCCAGTGAGTCACTCCTCTGGCTGCTGCTGGCTTTGTTCTGCACTTAGACCATAGCTCAAGAGGGAATGATAATAATGATGATAATAAATGGAATTTATATAGCGCTGGATCTTGCACAGACAAATCAAAACGCTTGCACTCAACTCATTCTTACACAGTCATGCTACCAATAGCAAGTAATAGTTCTAACAAGTCCAAATGTACACATACGCACACACACACACACACACGTTAAAAGCCTGTTCCGCCTTTCGAAAGAGTAGGCCATTGTGTGCTGGTAGGAACAGATGACAAAATTTACAAAACCGCATACACACGGGGACTGGATGTAAAAAAGCACATGAGTGCTTATTCCATTATCCTCGATATAAAAGAATAAAATATAAATAAAATAAAATACAACACACACACACACACACAGAGGTTAAATACACTTTGGCAGGGTGATGGGATTTGGGCTGTTGAAAAGCAGGGACGGCTATGAAATGAAACAGGAGGGGGGGAAATCTTCGGTTTGAAACAAATATGTCTTGAGGCCGGATTTAAAAGTGTCACAAGAAGGCCTTTGGCAGGTCTGCACGTAAAAGTTGACCTGGGAGATCGTAAAAATCCCCAGCACTTTAATTCACCAAACGCCGCCGAGAATTAAACCCAAGACTTCACACCCCCATGGAATCAAAGTCTTGACCACTCAGCTATAGCATTCGTCCATCCACCTTTTGTCCCTGGTGATGGTGGCTGTGTGTCATGTTGCAGGTGAATCTACACTGCGGCACGGAGAACAAGCTGACTGGGGCCAGTGAGCCCAGTCGCTGTGAATACCAGTTCGAGTTTACCACCCCTGCCCGCTGCAAGCAGTCCCAAGACACGCCGCCGTCAGGCCACCCGCATGAAGAACTGTAGATTCTAGGTCGGTCATTGCATTTCAGAAGTCATCATTCCACCCGTCATACCGTATAGGTTTTCAGTGGAAATATATATATATATACTAGACTGTCAGAGAGTTAGGGAAACAATCAAAGTTCACTTTTGAAAGAGAGATGTGTACAAGGTAAGGAAATATTTAACAATGATGATGATATCGTATGGTATTTATATAGCGCTGCATCTTGTAAAGCAAAACTAATCGAAGCGCGTACACGTTCAAGAAATAATTCTGTCTCAACTGTCAGGAATTCTTCAGTGAAGAAATACTAGTCTCAGTTCATAAATTTGGGTTGAAAGGTAAACAGCATTTCAAATATTAGTCAAATTCTGTATGTAAGTTTAGTTGGAAGTTAATTACCATTTCAAAATATTAGTCAAATTCTGTTTGTAATCTGTAAAAACTTGTCTTGACATCGAAAATGATGACTGATTATTTGTACTTTGGGTAGCAATTACCCTTGTCAGTCTGTAAATAGAAATGATGAAATGTAGTCTGGATGGAAAGTCAGTTTGTTTTGAAATGCATGTGTGTACCAATCAAAAAGATTTGTTTTAAAGTAAAGAACTACTAGTCTGTTAGAGTTAGGGAAACAATTACAGAAAAGCTCACTTTTGGAAGAGATATTCTTCTTCGTAGAATGCGCAGACAGCAACTGTGCTGTCTGTTATATTAGCGAAAATGCGTCATGCTGCCATTGAGCGCCTGGCAAGTCAGGCCCAGCGCATCCGACTTCAGCATGGAAGAGAACTGTTATCTTTTAAGTCTTTCTGGAAAAAAGGGCAGGAGAATGGACCAAGAAGGCAGAAAATAGACAAGAAGGAGGTTACAAGAAGAAAAGGAACAAGGCAGAAACAAAGAGAGTGATAGAAAAGAGGGAATTCCTAGCACAGATTTTCCAGAAGGTGGGGATGCTGTTTATACTGACAGGCCCCCCGGCATCCCCACGGGAGAAGTGAGATGTTAATGAGGTCGGGTCACAAACAAACTTAACACACACACACACACACTTATGGCCAGCAAAATCTGTTCCGATTGGTGGCATTTTGCAAGAACAATCAGCTTACATAGTCATTATTACCTTGGCTGTCATTATGGCACCGTGTCTGAACGCATACACCAACAAACATGTTAAATCTGGCATCCCTGATCAGGATTGCTCATACGAAACAGTTGTGTCATGTGTTTCGAATTATATGTGACGCTCCACCACATAATGAGTCGCATTGCGCCAGAGGTCAGTTTTTAGATATTGAGATGTTATTAATCTGTAATAAAAAGGCTGTTCAATACAAAAAACAGATTGTAAATCGTACAATTCTATGAAAAGTTATTACAAATTGAAATGCTAGACATGGGGGAAGTGACATAATGAGAAACAGACAAGTTTAGCATCGTAAAAGGTGGTCAGAATGAGGGCTTCGGTATTTTTAAACATATTTTGAAAGCGAAAGGAAACAACCTTTACGCTTTCATATTTCAGTGCAAGGTAGAATAATGCCTGTAGTTTTATAATCGAAATGATGGCTTTAGTTTAACAATCAATCGTAATCAAAATCCTGACCCCCACCTGCCTAAAATGGCTCCTAGCAGAAAAGTGGGTCAGGTGCAAAGCGACTCATTTTATGGTGGAGTGTCACATATACCCAATCTATAATGTTCAGATGGAGTGAGTTAAAATAGCTGTCATTGCAATGCTCTTGGTTAAGATTTGTTTTTGGTTTGGGTTGTTTTTTTACCATAATTTCTCAAGTCGTTTTAAACAAAGGATTTGTATGTTTAAAGCACTCACAGTTTTAGCAAGATGGGTATTTCAATTGAACTTCCTTTTGTTTTTTTTCTTCGTAATCAAATGTTCGGTGAATTTGTACCATGTATAAACTCATGTTCTTTTTTTTGGGGGGGGGTAGAATTTCTGTCTTTTTTCTTTGTTTCTGCATGCAAGTATGTTTTCCTTTTTTGATTTGACGAAAGTCTTTGTCAGTTTTTGTTGCTGTTGATGTCGTTGTTGTTGATAGTGGAGTATGTTTTCCTTTTTTGATTTGACGAAAGTCTTTGTCAGTTTTTGTTGCTGTTGATGTCGTTGTTGTTGATAGTGGGTTCCACTAAATACTCACTGATTCCCCATGTTCATAACCTTAGTTTCTGTCACCTGCTTTTGTGTCTCATACGGGATAGATGGGTAAGGGGGGCAGAGGTTGCATTTAAAAGAAGTTTATTCCTGAAGTTGGAATGTGGCTACCTACATATAGGGACATGGAGAGTAGGGGGGGGGGGGACAAAGGTCGCATACCCAAAAATCTCACCATTAGTGAACCTCGGAGCTCTAGCTGAGGAATTTGGGGGGATTTTTTTTCCGTTTTGACCGTTTGGTCATTATGCTGCTGACTAGTGTTAAGGTTTATAAATATTTTTTTATATTTGTGTGTGTTACCTCAGTAACGCATGTTTATATTAATAGTAAAGAGTGTAACGACCATGCTGGCTGGCATTGTCATATTTTATTTTATCCACATCCTCACTCAACCACGGCATAATGGACGAAACGCATTCCAGAGCAATAATAGACAAAAGTTGTGGTGCATTTTTTTGGTAAATGGGTGTTAAAAACAGCGTGTTGTCTCTCGGGATAGCTCAGTGGTCAGAGCACTCGCTTTCCCACAGCTAATGTTAAGCAGCATTGAGTGTGGTTACCACTTGGATGGGTGACCGTTTGCGCTCCTTAACTTCAGTACAGTCCCCCAGCTCTTTAGGGGTTCCTGCCTCTTTAGGGTCAGGGAAGGTAAAGTAGCAAGGGAGAGAGATGGGCGCCACCGCCCTCAATATGCTGGTCCCTGGAGAAGCTGAGGTCTCTGACGCCTCGCTCCCCTACGACCACATAGGTTATGGGACTCCTTTACCTTTAACAGATTGTTATACTAAGAGGTTGTCCTACGACCATATAGGTTACCTTTTACTTATTGTTTGACATCTGCTTTGGCAGTGTATTTATTCACGGGAATCATGTCATCACTCCCTGTGGGGATACCAGGGGATCTCTCAGTATAGATGGGGCTCTTTCATTTCCCTTATTTTGGGAGCAAAGTTACTTGTGTGTGACCAATTCAGTGGAGGAAGCTGGTCGCAAAATCTTCAGTGGTGCGGCCTCCTAGACTACGGGATAGGTGAGGTGAGGAGGAGTTTGGTATACAAACGTGTGATACAGTCACATTTTCGTAAAGCAATAAACGAAAACTTAAAAGACTGCTTTAGATTTAAAAGTGTTGCTATACAATCCATGTTGTTGAAAAACTGTTGGCATTATTGGGGTTTTGTTATCAAGAGATAATTGATAAAATTAATAAGAAATAACTGCTATTTTCACTTGGAGTGGAAAGAACTTTTTTTTTTTAAAGTAATGTCTTGTTTCAAAAGATTTGTTTTGTTGTATTTCTAAATACAGTACAAGTAATTATGTTTCGTTATTGCATGACAAAAATATACAAACCAAAAGAAAACTACATTAAATAGGTACTATGAATTATTAACATATTTTAAGTTCACGCTTACAGAACGCAAGATAGGTTTCCATCAATTTGAACGAAGCATACCTTTTGTTAAGATCACCTACAGATGTGGCGGTTGCGTTTGTTTTGTGTGTTTTTAAATCAAATGTGTGAGCACTTGAGTTAGTTTATTTCACATCTATTCACTACGTGTTACACATCATTCAGATCTTTGGTTATTTGCATCTATGAATAAATCGTCTACAAAAAATTGTTCTGGCGATTGATTATTCCAGAAAATAAATTTGGGGCGGAGAAAAGTTTGTCACTTTCATTTGAAGGTGTCGTTGGGCGTTTCCCAGCTTAACACCCTGGCGGTCACCCAGAATGCACTGTCTGTCTCACTCGTCAAACCTGGGAATCACTGAGACCATAAGTGACAACGGATGATAAGTTTGCCTGTATGGCTATTTGTCAAGTACCTTACCTTCCCCATGGGGATGCCGGGGGGCCTGTCAGTATAAATAGCACCCCCACCTTCTGGAAATTCTCTACTAGGAATTCCCTCTTTTCTATGCCTCTCTTTGTTTCTGCCTTGTTCTTTTTCTTCCTGTCACCTCCTTCTCGTCTTATTTTCTGCCTTCTTGGTCCATTCTCCTGCTGCCATTTTTCCAGAAAGATTTTCTCTCCGACTTGTCAGGCGCTTAACATCAGCACATTGCATTTTCGCTCATATGACAGATAACAGTTGCTGTCTGAGCGTTTGACGAACATAAAGTACCTTGCCCTTTAGGCAGCCACACTCGACTTCAGAGGATGTTTTCTCCTTGAGTAACAGGTTGTTTTGCTAAGAGCTTATCAAGGAGGAAGACAAAATCAGCATAACATCTCAAAGCATATAATTATTTTAATGTAGGCACTTACATTAACTGACAAAGCTTTTTGCCTGGGCCAGTTTGGTGCTTTTACACACGGGAACAGGATAGCTCAGTGGTCAGAGCACTCACTTTTCCCCAGCCAAGGTTAAGCACCATCGAGCGTGGTTACCAAGTGGATGGGTGACCGTTTGCGCGCCTTGGCTTCCGTACAGCCCCCTAGTTCACCCAGCTGTAAATGGGTACCTGCCCTCTTTAGGGTCAGGGAAGGTAAAGCAGCGAGGGAGAGGAGATGGGTGCCGCCCTCAATATGCTGGCCCCTGGAGAAGCTGAGGTCTCTGATGCCTCACTCCCCTACATCCACATAGGTTATGGGACACCTTTACCTTTAACAGATTGTTATACTAAGAGCTTGTCAAGGATGAAGACAATCTCTACATAACGTCACAAAGCATATAATTATGTTAATGTAGGAACTTTTCTTTAATGGCAATAACTGACAAAGCTACCCTTTTCAGAAATCATGCAGCAATATTATATGGCTGTTTAATATTATATGGCTATTTCCATTCTTTACCTTCTGACTTTTATCGTGGTGACTGCACAGCATGCCTATACAGCAGCACTCAGTCAAAGGTTCAGGCAGAGTGCTAAAATTAGCGCGCCCCGACCTTTTTACCCCACACCCCTCCCATTTCTTCACCCCTCCCCTTCCCCCTCCTCACAGCATCTCAAGCCTAGTAGCACTTACACATGCTCGCGCGGCAGATCTGGGCTAGGGCCTATAAGGATGGCAAAGCTTACATTACCTAAGACAAGCCCGCTGCGTGCGTGCGTGCGGCCTGCCTATCCTCTTAATACACACAGGCACTAAGCCTAGGCTAGATTGAGACAGCAAACAGTCAAGATTTTGCCAAAATTTGAGCCCTTCAAAACTGATGAACACGTATCCTAAATACAACAAAAGTTGATTCAGCTTTAAAAAATCAAACATTAACATTACATACCTGACTTTGCCAAAGTGAAATTTAAACAATTTCAGGAGGAAAATTGCGATCAATTTTGTCACTAGCACAGAAATGATCACTCTCAATACTAAACAAGGAAGAGCTATCTGGTGAGAACATCCAATCTATCTGTTATTTTGGTTTATAACGCCCACACAAAAATGGTATACTTGTTCAAATTCATGTCTCCACAACAACAAGAGAACACTGCACTAAATACACCTGAATGTAGCGCTGAAGAAAATGACAAACGTATCACAAAGCACTTAAAAGTTAGAAATTAAAATCCGTGTGGCCACTTTCTCCCGCTGAAACAGTGCATCTGGTCAGTGCCGGAGCTAAGAATAGCACATCAGGGGTCAAGTTCCAGCGTCTAAGTGCAGCAGAAAATGGGGGAAAACGACTGCCGTGACTGCTGAACATGGTGTCCAGAGATAACATTTTGCTTGAACTCTCAAATCAGTGGTGTTACTCCACTGGCCTCCACGAAAAAGGACAAGAAAGAGACAAGCACACTTTTCAACAGCAGCACTTCTCCATCACACGCAGTCCTGACAGAAGAATGAAAACGAGGCAAGCCAAACTTTATCTCTAAGAAATCAGCTTTTAATGAGTATCCAGCCTGAGGAGGCACACACGCACGCAAACACACATGCACACACCTCTCTCTCTCTCTCCACACACACACACACAACTAGGCACAATTACAAATTATGCTCATATACATGGGTATGTGCAGTTACATACACACGGGGACTGGATGTAAAAAAGCACATAGGTGCTTATTCCATTATCCTCGATATAAAAGAATAAATGAATAATAAATCAATAGGATTTTCTCTGGAGTTAACATCAGTACGGACTCCACTCTCCCCAAAAGTCCTTCGGATGAGACTATAAACTGAGGTCCCGTGTGCCAACGCACGCAGAACACCTTGCGCACATGTTAAAACCTGTTCCGCTTTTCGGATGAGTAGGCCATTGTGTGCCAGTGGAAACAGATGACAAAATTTACAAAACTGCATACACACAGGGGCTGGATTTAAAAATTCACATAAGTGCTTATTCTGTTATCCTCGATATAAAAGAATAAAAAAAATAATATTTAAAAAAAAACACACACACACACCTCTCTCTCTCTCTACACACACACACACAGAGCTAAGCACAATTACAAACATTAATTATGCTCTTACATATGGGTATGTGCAGTTACACACACATACACACACACACCTACACACACACACACATATATATATACACACACACACACTCACTCATACAAACACACACACACACTGATATTCCCATCTCCACCAAACTTTCCCCTCCTAAAGGTTTAAAAAAAACAACACCCAAACCCACACAACTTTTTCTATAAAACCCATTTCTCTTCTTCACATCACTGGTTCAGTGTGATAGTTCTTCGCTCTTGCACCATTTCGTCGTACAGATCTTTGGCCTGCACTTTGTACTTTTCAGCCAGCTTTTCGTTTTTGGCCACACCGTCCCCTTTCCTGTACATCTGACTGACATTGGAGCAGGCGTAGCAGTTGCCCAGGTCGCAGGCTTTCTTGGAGTATTCGAAGGCTTTGGCCATGTTCTTCGTGATCGTGGACGTCCCTGTGAGGAACCAGCCACTAAGCTGGAACAGAAAAAGCAGAAAATACCTTTTTTTATTTATTTATTCTTTTATATCGAGGATAATGTTCAGAATAATCGCTCATGTGCTTTTTTTTTCCCATCCAGTCCCCGTGTGTTTTGTAAATCTTGTCATCTGTTCCCACCGGCATACAATGGCCTACTCTTTTGAAAAGCGGAACAGGATTTAAACCTGTGCACAAGATGTTCTGCGTGTGTTCATACAAGGGGCCTTGGTTTATAGACTCATCTGAAGTACTTTCGGGAAGTACTGATCGTCTGATGTTCAGTTAACTCCAGGGGAAAAATCCCCTTGAACCGGATTCGAACCCGTGTTGTTACATTGCGAGCGCAATGTTCTAACCACTAGTCTATCCCCTTCCCCTCCTATCCTTATGGGTATGGAGTTTCTTCTTCTTCATGGAACATTCAAACAGCACCTATTTGTTGTTTGTTATATAAGCGAAAATGTGTCACGGTGCCATTAAGCGCCTGACAAGTCAGGCCCAGCGCATCCGACTTCGGCATAAGAGAGAACTGTTGTTTTTTAAGTCTTTCTGGGGGAAAAGGTACGAGGAGAATGGACCAAGAAGGCAGAAAATAGACAAGACAGAGGTGACAGGAAGAAAAAGAACAAGGCTCTGTGCCTAGGCTATTACAGTCATCATAAGGAGTACAGGGTGCGTGCTCTCTCTCTCTCTCTCTCTCTCTCTCTCTCTCTCTCTCTCTCTCTCTTTCTCTCTCTCTCGCTCTCTCTCTCTATCAGTCTATCTCTCTCTCTTTTTTTTTATGAGGGCTGGATGTAGAAGAAAAAAAGCCACCATTGTGCTTAATCTTTTTCTTCAATAAAAATGTTCAATCCTTCAAAAAATGTTCATTCATTCATTCATTTTCTCTCTCTCTCTCTCAAATGGTGTGTGTGTGTGTCTCTCTCTCTTTCTCTCTGCGTTCAACAGTGTTATCTTGAATTTTCAACTATCTTTATTGTTTGGTGATTGTATCCATATGTAACTTTAACGCTCTTGTGTGTGTGTGTGTGTTGTATACACCCTTTCATGAGGGGCAATGGCCTATACATGATTAAATTATCCGAATCCGCTCTCTCTACCCCCCACCCACACACACACACACACACACACAGTGCAGACTCCACTCGCCTCAAAAGTCCTTCGGATGAGACTATAAACTGAGGCCCCGTGTGCAAACGCACGCAGAACATCTTGCGCACGCGTTAGATCCTGTTCCGCTTTTCGTAAGAGTAGGCCACTGTGTGCCAGTGGGAACAGATGACAGAATTTACAAAACCGCATACACACGGGGACTGGATGTAAAAAAAAGCACATGAGGGCTTATTCCATTATCCTCGATATAAAAGAATAAAATAAAAATAAATTAAATAAAAATACTCACTCCCCCCACCCCAACACACTACACACACCCCCACATTCGCAACCCACTACACACACACTCACTCCAACCACTACACACACACTCATCCCCAACCACCTACACACACACACACACCTACCACCCACTCCACCCACCCCAACCATACAAACACCCTCCCACCCCAACCCACCTACACACACACCCCCTCCCACCCACCTAACACACACACACACCCACTCCCAACCCACTACACACACACCCACTCCCCAACCCACCTACCAACACACACCCTCCCACCTCCCACCCAACCACTACACACACCCTCTCCCACTCCCAACCACCTACACACCCCACACCACTCCCCAACCCACCTACACACACACACCCACTCCCAACCCACCTACACACACACACCCCCAACCCACCTACACACACCTCCACCCCAACCACTACACACACTCCCCACTCCCAACCCACCACACACACACACACCCTCCCACTCCACCTACACACACACACCCATCCCCAACCCACCTACACACACTACACCCACCACCACACACATCCCACTCCCCACCCACTACACCACACACCCCCACTCCCACCACACACACCTCACCCCACCTCCCCACCATCCCACTCCACCACACCACACACCATCCCACCCACACACTCTCACCCACCCTCCCACTCCCAACCACCCCCACACCCCCACACCCCACCCCACTCCCACAACCCAACCACACCCCCCCACTCCTCCCCCCAACACCCACACCCCACCCCCCCCCCAACCCCCCCACACCACCCCCCCAACCCCACCACCCCACCCCCCCCACCCCACACCCACTCCCCCCCCCCACCCCAACCCCCCCACTCCCCAACTCCCCACCCACACCCCCCTAGTACCCCACCTACCTGGTAGCAGCTGGTGGCATGGTTCTGCTGACAGGCCTGGCTGAGGAGCTGCACAGCTCTTGGTGGGTCGTGCGTGGCGGCGCCCATCTTGCCGCTGTGCAGGATGTGGGCCGCGCTGTAGCAGGCAGGCAGGTAGTGGGAGTCGCAGCCCTTGAGGAAGTAGCCCAGAGCCTCGTCCACGTCCTTCCCTACCTCGCCTGGGAGAGAGAGAAAGAAGAAAAAAAAAATTTTTTTTAAATGCAGCAGCGTCGGTCGTGGCAGCTTACTACTACCTCCTTGGAGCAAGGGTAAGGAGGAAAAAGGTAAAGGAGTCCCATAACCTATAAGGTCGTAGGGGAGCGAGGCGTCAGAGACCTCACTTCTCTAGGGCCAGCGTATTGAGGGCGGCGCCCATCTCCTCTCCCTCACTGCTTTACCTTCCCTGACCCTAAAAAGGGCAGGTACCCATTTTACAGCTGGGTGAACTGGGGGAACTGTACTGAAGCCAAGGCGCGCAAACGGTCACCCATCCAAGTGGTAACCACGCTCGACGCTGCTTAACTTGGCTGGGGGAAAGCGAGTGCTCCGACCACTGAGCTATCCCGTAATAGTGTATGGGATTTGATTTGTTGCTTTACAAGATTCAGCGCTATATAAATTCCATACATTATTATTATTATTGTATAGCGATGAATCTTATAAAGTAAACAAATCAAAGCAACAAATGGGTTCGAATCTCAAAGAGGATTTTCCCTATGGTGATTAACATCAGTGCCGACTCCACTCTTCCCTAAAAGTCATTTGAATGAGACTATAAACCGAGGTCCCATGTGCAAATGCATGTAGAATATCTTGTGCACACGTTAAAACCCATTCTGCTTTTCGGCAGAGTAGGCCATTGTGTGCTGGTGGGAACGGATGACAACACTTACAAAATTGCATACACACTGGGACTGGACAGGAAAAAAAAGCACATGAGTGCTTATTCCATTAACCTCGAAATAAAAGACTAAAATAAAATAAAATAAATAAATGAGGCTGAGGACTGGACACTGCAGACTCATACATCACATGTTTAACCAAGTTCCACATTGGTGATTCTGAGGCGTGCCCCTGTGGCACTTCTCACACAACAGTGGAACACCTCCTCCTCCAGACCTGTCCAACACACCAAAACCTGAGGGACCATATCTGGCCTACTGACCTGCCGATGAGGGACAAACTCTTCAGACCCCTGGAGGGCCTTCAGCGCACAGCAGCATTTGTCAGGGCCTCTGGAGTTGCTGTCTAAGCGTTCAACGACGAAGAAGAAGAAGTTGTCACAGCATATACTGTTCACCCAGCTGTAAATGGGAACCCGCCCTCTTTAGGGTCATAGAAGGTAAAGCAGCGAGGGAGAGGAGATGGGCGCCGCCCTCAATATGCTGGCCCCTAGAGAAGTTGAGGTCTCTGACGCCTCGCTCCCCTACGACCACATAGGTGATGGGACACCTTTACCTTCACCTTTTCTTTACCACAGCATTTGTTTCTTTGGAGGTTGGTTTTTGGTTTTTTTTGGGGGGGCGATTGTTTCCTCGGCTAGAGCTCCAAGGTTCACCAAAGGTGAGATTTTTGTGTTAAGTGACTTTTGGTTTTGCCACCATGATGATAGCTGCATTCCAACTTCAGAGATGTATGTTTGTGTTTCTGTAACCCACCAAATGCTGATGTGAATTACAGGATATGTAACCTACATGTTTGATCTTCTGCATGTGTGTGTATATATATATGCGAAGGGAATGAAGGCAATGGCAGGTCTGCACCTGAAGTTGACCTGGGAGATCATAACAAATCCCCACCCTTGATTCCCCAGATACCACCGAGATTTGAACCCACGACTTCATGGACCCATGGGATTGAAGTTGAACGAATCTGATTAAAACACACACACACACACACACACACACACAACACACACACACACACACACACACACACAAACTCTCTCACTTCATCTACTATCACAATTGTGAAAAAGAAACAGAATAAATTAGAGAACTAATTACACTTGTTAGGGGACAGGATAATTCAGTCATCAGAGCGTTCACTTTCCATAAGCTAAGGTTAAGCAGCATTGAGCGTGGTTACCAAATGGATGGGTGACCGTTTGCATGCCTTAGCTTCAGTACAGTCCCCTAGTTCACCTAGCTGTAAACGGGTACCTGCCTCTTTAGGGTCAGGGAAGGTAAAGCAGCGAGGGAGAGGAGATGGGTGCCACCCTCAATATGCTGGCCCTTGGAGAAGCTGAGGTCTCTGATGCCTCGCTCCCTATGTGGTCCTTGTGTGTGGACAAGTGGAGACAAGACTTTGTACAGGGAAGATGTTTGACTTTACTGCATGACGGCTGACATATTCAGGCAACTGCCACGCCACACATAATTAACATAGTAACACAGAGTTACGGATCTTGAATCATCTGCTACTGATAATAATAATAATGAATGGAATTTATAGATTGACACTATCCAAACATCTCCCTTTAAGAAAAATTTGTTTAAAGAACTTATAACTCTGTACTACAGACTCTGGACTTAGCTCACTGCCTAAAACTTTCCAAGTTGTCCCTGCAATCGCAACTGAAATCTTGTTAATGTAACACCTCTCACAAAAAGGTACTTTTTGTGTGTTTGCTATTACTAAGCACAAATGTAGCAACTGCACTTATCTCCCTTACACTGTAAGAGTGGTTCCTTATTTTACTAGAGATAGTTCCCTCATAGTTGTACAACAAGAGGGATCTCCCCTTGAGTTTAGTTCCCCTGACTTCCTGTCAGACAGTCATTCCTGTCAGGGTACACATAAGAGGTAGGTTCTGGGTCACGTAGTATCTTCTATCAAGTGCGAGACAGAAAAATGTTTGGTGGTTTTCATAGCTTTTTTTTTAAAGTATGAAAACAATGCACTGTGTACTTGTTTGGGGGGGTTGAGGCCATAGATTAACACCAGGTAGTGATGAGAATATGGGAAATGATCATCAAATGAGGATTGCTGGTGTTCCTACAGTGTTGACCCCGCGCATGCTTATATCATGGTCAGGCAACTAGCAGACATCAAAGGTAGAGAGTTTGCTGAAATTTTTTTTTAAAGTTCAAACCTACCAAATTTGTTCAAATTACCCTGAGTTTTGAATCAGGGGCTTGTCTTTCACAAAAAGTACTTTTTTTACTTCTGTGGATGCCTTAGTACGTGCAGTACGGATGCAAGAGTTATATATATGAAAACAGAAGGAAAACTGCCAGAAATTAACTGTTATGGTGTCGCAGGGGATGCTCAGAGCTCGGTGGTCTGAAGAGGGAGGACGGAGTGTTTGTCTGCCCCAGTTGTGTAAATGGGAAGGAAGGGGATGGTGCTAATACAGGAGGGGAGGAGCTGGATTTGGGGCAGGGGAAGATGGAGGTGGTGGACGAGTTCTACCGCCTGGGAGGGATGATGAGCTGCGAGGCAGATTCTGAGTTAGCTGTCAGAACCAGGATTGCGAGTGCTTGGAGGAAATGGAGAGAGTTGGTGGGGGTCTGCTCGGAAATCAGAAAATCCCACTGGAGAGACGCTGTCTGATATACAAGGCCTGCATCAGACCTGTTCTCCTGTATGGTTCGGAGACGTGGGTTTTCACAAAAACCGTCGAGCGTTTGTTGAGGGGCTGTGGGGGCCGAGTGCTGCGCTGCATGACAGGGATCGGACGGGAAGACGGGATCGCGGGTGGGGAGCTGTGGAGGGTGGGGAGCTGTGGAGGGTGGGGAGCTATGGAGGGTGGGGAGCTGTGGAGGGTGGGGAGCTGTGGAGGGTGTGCGGGGTTGATGGTCTGTGGCTGGTGCTGGTGGACTGCGCTGGTTTGGGGACGTTTGGGGGAGGGCGGACCACAGCATCGTAGGAGGAGCAGTGGGCTTTGTCATGGATGGAGGGAGGATGGGGGGGGAGACCGGGGGGAGGACCTGGCGAAACCTGGGCTGCCTGTGTTGCAGATGATCTTAGAGAAAGGGGCATAAATAAGGAGGAAGCTCAAGACACAGAGAGATGGAGAAGGCTCATCAATGTCAAACCTCCCCTGGGAGAAACATGACAAAAAAGGAAGAAGAAGAGTAACCTCAGGGCAGTGAGACAGAGAGGGTGTTTGCCTAAGACTCTCTTGAGTCTGATGTTCCCCATTAAAGTATGGTTTATCTTTTTAAGCTTACTTGATTCAAAATACTAAACTAAATAGTTTTGAAAGGTTTAGGAGATATATTTTTAATTTCATTTAGGGAGGTTTTAAGCGTGTGAACTTAGTAGTGATTATTTTGAACAAAGAAATCATGTGGAAAATGTGAGCTTAGTCACTGTCTTTGTTAACTTTTGGCAGAATATTGTTCAGCTAATAAAATGCTGACAATATTCAAATTATGGCTTATTACCATGTATGATATATGTGTGTGTGAATGCCTTGTATGGGTTTTGTAATTATGTTATCACTAAGAATGAAAACTTTTTATTTTTGCAAGGAATGACTTAGCAATTCTAAAGAATGTGCAATGACATTGGAATATCATCGGGAGTTATCTGAACTACATTTATGTTAATGTTTACACAGTTTCATATGATAGACCATCATCTATTCTCAAGTAAGTGAAACATGTGTGAGACTAGTTATTATACATGGTAATTTTAGTAATCATGTTAGATTTGCTTTGAGAACAATTATTCTCATAAGAGTTGGGAACTGGGTGAAGTCAGAGTACACTTTGAAGATTTGTTTCATTGTGACAAAGTCTGATTAGTGTTCATAGTGTTTGCTGGCTAACAAAGGGGGTATTCATATTACGTTATCAATAATATGTTACACCTGAAAATGTTGGTCTTGAGGTGATTTGCACCCCTGACCTGTGATAATGTTTGATTTCATAAAGAGATCAAACGGTTTATTGACTGTATGTTCCTTTCTATTTAACAGACATTGTTTTTGGACTTTTAGCTCTTTTCCTTCCCCCCGCCTTTATCACTCCCAGCCCAATAAGTAGGTGAGCCCTAATCCTCTTTAGGAATACTAAAGACAGCAGGAATAAGTCTAGGATTCCATTTCTGGTGCCGAATCAGGTGGGGCCAGGAATTGGAGTGGTGACCTATAGTTTCCTGCTTAGGACTCTCTGCATTAACTTTTGTGAAACACGGTCACTCTTCAATTAGATAACCATGTAAAAGGTAAAGGTGTCTATGTGGTCGTAGGGGAGTGAGGCATCAGAGACCTCAACTTCTCCAGGGGCCAGCATATTGAGGGCGGTGCCCATCTCCTCTCCCTCGCCGCTTTACCTTCCCTGACCCTAAAGAGGGCAGGTACCCATTTACAACTGGGGGGACTGGGGGACTGTATTGAAGCCAAGGCGCGCAAACGGTCACCCATCCAAGTGGTAACCACGCTTGATGCTGCTTAACCTTAGCTGTGAAAAGCGAGTGCTCTGATCGCTGAGATATCTTGTCCCCAATAACCATGTACAAGTTAATTAAACCATTTTGACACAAGTATATTTAGCCCTGTACTTGATTATTGTGTGTGGACAAATGGTGGCAAGACTTTGTACAGGGAAGACGTTAGATTTTACTTCAGGATAGCCGACATATTCAGACGACTCTCACGCCACACATAAATAATTAGTAACACAGAGTTATGGACCTTGAATCATCTAGTACTGATAATAATAATAATAATAATAATATATGGAATTTATATAGCGCTGAATTTTGTAAAACAAACAAATCGAAGCGCTTGCACTCAAATCATTTACACGCGTGCAACTTTCCTCAAATAACATAAGATATTTCAAATGTATGCAAACACACACACACACACACACACACACACACATATACACACACTTAGGTGGTGATGAAAGAGATGAAGGATGCTGTTGAAAAGTTGATATTGACAATATCCGAACACTCCCCAACGACCCCACAGGTTCTGGGAACATGTTTACCTTTTTACTTTTTACTAACTAAGTATAGCATTTATATTACTAACACTACTAGTACTCTTCTACTTCTACTACTACTACTACTACTACAACTGCTACTACTACTGCTACTGCTACTACTACTACTACAACAAAGCAACCACTATACCACACACATAGCCCATTAATAAAAAGTTGCTTGCTTACCTTTTCCAGTCATTTTGTAGTTTGCAAACTTGTAACAGCTGTGGCCATACTTGGAGTCCTCGCAGTTGGTCTTGTAGACAGTAGCGGCCTTGTCAAACTCCTTCTTCACACTTTCCAAAAAGTCTGCTAGGCGGTGACAACCTGTAGAAATAAGACAGTTGATTTTAAATTGACTGTTTCCTCCTGTGGGGATCCAGGGGGGCCTATCAGTATAAACTAAAGAGGACAGGTATCCATTTACAGCTGGGTGAACTGGGGGAACTGTACTAAAGCCAAGGTGCGCAAACGGTCACCCATCCAAGTGGTAACCACGCTCGACGCTGCTTAACTTGGCTGGGGGAAAGCGAGTGCTCCGACCACTGAGCTATCCCGTCCCCCTATTACATGATCAACATCAATTTGTGAAGGAACGTTATGTCGTTTACAATAGAATGCTAGGTAAGTTCAGTTTCCTACAGCTCATCTACTGCCCACAAAAAGTGGGTATTATGGTCAAATTTCATGATTACACATTATGGAAGATATGACAAAATGGCCAAGTTTGCCAAGAATGTGACTTAAAATATATTTAAAATCTTCATCCTTGATGTGCAGACTATAGACTGTATAGCTATACAATCTGGATTACAACAAATACACGTCAAACACTCTATCCATCCTCAAAGTCTGAATTCGACCTTCCTACCTTTAATGGTGGGGGGAAAGGTGCAAATATGTATATAATTATGCAAAATCTCACCATCAGTAAACCTCTGAGTCCTATCCGAAGATCAACAAACAAACAAAACAAAACAAAACACTCTATGGACTCAGTTTCTGTGCTAGCATATATAGCAATGGTGCACATCACAAACCCAACACGGCTACTGTCAACAAATAATAATTGTGTTCAATTCAAAATCGACATTACATAAACCGAACCTACGGCCATGGTCGTATTATGTTTAAATGTTTATTGTTTTTTATGTATGGCGAGTAACCCGCCGGAATTTCTCTGTCTTTGAGATAATAAAGCTTTTGAATTTGATTTGAATTTGAGTGGTCCCAGACAAAAAACTTGATATACACAATTATATTATCGCCAAAATACCACGAAGAATATATAAAGATTCACAACTTGCTGGGGTTTTTTTCTTTATCTTGATCGAGATTACAAAAGTTCCAAGAATGGCAGACTATGATAGAGATGATGTAACGAATGATTCGATCAGATGAATGTCACAACGAATATCACCTTCTGCACTTTTTTCTTTGTAGCACTGGAATCGATATTCAATTCCAACAGTTTTTATATACTCTTTGGCTTGTTCTTCGTCTTTCAGATCGTACATCATATTGATGGGAATGTGTGGACACTACCCGTTTCAATGCCGTAGTAAGTTTCGCTTCGTCCTGCGCAGCCGAACGTGTCCTTGAGAGTTACCTAACGTGTGACCCCTCCTCCCCCTTCCCCCACTGACACTTGGGCGGAAGCTGACCACAATCCCAGGTGGCGCTTGTGGTATTGACACAGAGATGCAAGCACTGCGATTTCAGAAGAGCGCTTGGTTCCTCGATTATTGACGTCAATTGGCAGACATGTAGCCTGAAAGAGGAAGATGTAAGTACAGTTTGATGTTTTCACAGTGAAATCGTGTACACGTTGTATATTTTATAAGTGAGAGAATCGAAGAAAGATAGGCGGCGCCAGTCTGGCTGTAGTCTTGTTTACATTCATGATGGGGGTTTGAGGCTGAGCAGAACGTCCAACTTGCACTTGGTAGGGCGGACGTTATTTGACTTCTCGGAGAAGTTGAAAAAGACTTAGTAAAGTTTCACATGAACTACACATCTTCAGAACCTTTTAGCGTTGCAAATAATGCTAAATTTTGTTAGCATCAGGGTTTGGTGAGCCAGACATAAATTACAGACTGTTTCGCAATAATGCGGTCACTGTCAGTTGTGATCCACCTGTTACCAGGGCAGCGGTGATAAACAGAACTGGTTCCAGTAATCAAGAATAAGTCAAAAATGATTATTTTCGCCTCAACGATTTTTATGTGCCTTGTGCTAGAATTTTTTCTAAATGCGCAGTGGGTTAAAAATGTGTGCGAAGGGGGTGCTGCCGAATCGCCCATGGCCGCATCGGCATCTTGTTGCAATCAAACTTACTTCTTTTTTTTTTTTAAAGGATAAAGGAAAGGATCTCCTTTGGTTTCGCTTAGGTAGATTTAGTTAAGGCAGCAGAGGTTTCATATTTGATTTCAGAAAACACATGTATCATTCACATTTGAAGTTTATTTTATAAAAAAAAAATCAATGGGTTGTAACTTGAAAGCACAGCAACAGCTGATTCACTTCATTCAGTGATTGTACTGTGTAGTGTAAACCAGTCACAGGTGACTGTCTGAAATCCTGTATGGTGTCCCTAGTGGTAGTATGCATCTTCTTTTTTTATTTTTTATTTTTGGGGGGGGGGGGGGGTTCATGTGTATTTTTGTTTTTTTTTAAATCTGTCTGCACTTGTATTTCCCTGTGATTTTTTTTTAAAGTTTGTCAAGGACAGTCTTTTGTTTCATGGTAATGACCCCAAACATTTTGAAAGACTTCCCGATTAGGCTTACACAACAATGCTGTCAACATGTTTTTTCTTGACCGGGTTTTGAAAAAAATCTTTGAATAAATGGATTTATTTTTTTATTGCTTTCATGCATGATTTAATTGGAGATTTAAAATTTATGGGGTGACAGCCGTGATATGGCCTTCGTGGTCAGCAGGGCTATGAACAACAGGATTGGATTGGATGTATGATTTTTTTTTTTTTTAGTTGGTTTTCATTTCAGGAGATAGTTTTTCTCAATTTTTTTTTTTAAAGCTTCTGTTTCAAGGGGCTGCACCTCCTGATCCCTGGGGATTTTTATGGGGGAGGGGTCACATCTCTCCCTTGAACTAATCCACTGAAGTCCACATTTTTACTCTAAACGGTTGATTGTTTTGCTCTGTTATTCATGCAGTGTGTACTTGGGATACATGTTCACTTTTAAATAGCCTTTAAGCCATTTTTTGTTTGCTATGATTATTTTGCACAACTAGAATTTAGATACTGGCTATGTTTTTGGAAAAAAAAATGCTCAGTTAAGGGTAGGTGTTTTTTTAAATCATCCCTGCGAACATATGAGTGTGTGGGGAGATGGGGGGGGGGGGGGGGGGGGGGGGGGGGGGGAGTAAAATACTCAGATAGCCTAGTGGTTCAAGCATTTGCTCTCCTGATCTGACACTGTGACAGCCCAGGATTGAGCCACCAAGCTTGTTTTATTTAACTTAAGGAATGTTATTACCCTTGAGTTAAAATCAGTAATTATCACTCTATTCCCCCAAAGCTCCCTTGGATGAGACTGTTAACTGAGGCCCTCGTGTGTGAAGGCATTCAGAACATCTTGTGCACGTTTAAAACCTGTTCTGCATCTTAGAAGAGTAGGCCATTGAGTGCCTGTAGGAATGGATGGCATTTTTTTTTACATGCATGCACATAGCTGTTGTGTTTAGATACCATCTCCAAAGTTGGAATGCACTACCATAATGGTGGGTAAAAAATATTGCACATGCAGACTGATGAGAATCTTACCATTGGTGAACCTCAGAGCTCTCCCTTAAGCTAAGAAAAAATAAATGAATAAGAAAAGTAAAATAAAATCAGAAAAATAGAAACTGTTGATCAGTTGACAGTTGTAAGCAAACATTGTTAATTATCTGCTTAAATTCAGTATGCAGTGGCACCGTTCTTAGTAGCAACAACCAACTTGATTCTGGAGAAATGAGTGATAGCAGATGCCATGTATAGAACTTTGGAGTAGAACCAAAAAAAATGTTTAGGTCTTTGCAGTGTGGTTATCAGCTATCATGCATTGTGTACAGCTTAGATCCTGTTAATGACAGAGTGGAAGCAAATGTGGTGATACTGATACTATAGTGATACTGATAGTAATACTATAGTGATACTGATAGTAATACAAAATAAACCACCAAAAAAAAGTTTAAATCATACAAGCAGTATAAAAAAAATTTGGGGTATTATTTAATCATGTTCATTGTAACGTGGTGATAGTAATACAAAATAAACCACAGAAAAGTTTAAATCAAACTAGCAGTATAAACACTGTTTTTTGGTATTTATATTAAATCATGTTAGTTGTTGAAGTAGCATTTGCAATGGCAGTAGTAATAACATTAATGGTGATAAGCATGGTGTTCATGATGAAAAGGCTCATTATGGAAATGATTGTAATGACAGTAATGATGATAACAATGAATAATTAAGGATCAAATGCTCTATTTACTAGTAGAGTACTGTGAGCTCCCTCATACCAGCAGCTTCAACTAGTACAAGCCACCATGATAAAGATCATTCTGACAACAAATGGCCCAAGACATGCTAGTATGATACAGGAATGTTTCACTGTGATACCCTTGTCTGACTGTGTAGACCTACAACAGTATCATCAGTTATCCTCTGTAAATTTCTTTTATCAATTTATTTATTTATTTTCCACTTTTAAGTCATGGCAGATTTCTCTGTGTGAAATTCGGGCTTTGCTCTCCCCTGTAATCGTAAATGCTCCATGACCACTACAGTTTTCATGCTTTTACTTGCCTAAGTAAAAGTGCCACATGACAGGAAAAAGTCATCATCGTGATAAGTATTTTCCTTACTAAGTTACTCTGTCTTTACAGCTTTCCATTATAATAGATGGTATTTTATCTTGCTTCCAGTTCTCATGAGCAACAGGATTCAGTCACAGTCCAGAGGGCGGGGGGGTAGCCTAACAGTTAGAGCTTCGCGCTCTTGATCTGACAGCCCGGGATCGAGCCACCACCTGGGCTCCCATTGAAAGGGATTTTCCCCATGGAGTTAACATCAATACCAACTCATCTCTCCCAAAAAATCCTTCAGATGAGACTATAAACTAAGGTCCTATTTGCTAACATATGCAAACCATCTTGTGCGCACGTTAAAATCTGCTCCGCCTCTCGGAAGAGTAGGCCATGCATGCTGGCAGGATTGGATGATAAAAATGTGTAAAATGCAATCACACTGCTGTGTTTAGAGATCATCCTGGTAGTCGGAATGTGGCTACCTTAATAGTGGGCAAAAGCAGTCACATGTATTAATGCAAAAATCTCACCATTGGTAAATCTCGGTGCTCTAGCCAGGAAATGGGGGGAGATCACAGGGTCCAATTGTCAGTATTTTGTTGTTTATTACTGTACCTCTACCCCTGGGGACGGGATAGCTCAGTGGTCAGAGCACTCGCTTTCCCCCAGCCAAGTTAAGCAGCATCAAGCGTGGTTACAACTTGGATGGGTGACCGTTTGCGCGCCTAGGCTTCAGTACAGTTCCCCCAGTTCACCCAGCTGTAAATGGGTACCTGCCCTCTTTAGGGTCAGGGAAGATAAAGCAGCGAGGGAGAAGAGATGGGTGCCGCCCTCAATATGCTGGCCCTAGAGAAGTGAGGTCTCTGACATCTCGCTCCCCTACGATCTTATAGGTTATGGGACTCCTTTACCTTTACCTTACCTACCCCTGGACCCAAATATTTACCCCTGATGAATCGATTCGAAGAACACTTTAACAGTCAGCATGAAATGGGTGTGGCAACAAAGGGTAGGTAAAGAGAGAAAGAACATTTTGTTATAGCGCTTCAACAAGTGCATTTCAGTGTACTGTATAGTTTAAGTGTTGTTTCGGTTTTAGCAAACCAGCCTCAGGGCATGTCAATTGTCATTGAGTATGCATTGTATGTAACTTTTTTGGGGGAGTCATTTGGTTGAAATATAATATTCATCACAATTATTCATTGCAAGGGACATGTGAATTAAATGGAAGGTTATACTTTCTAGTAAGTAGTTGAGCTAAGCATGGTATAGACTTAGGATGATATTGATAATTGATAATATCCTCTTTTATACTTTTTTTTGCCATATTAATAGTACATTCTTTTCATTCATAGTATTAAGTAGAGGGCAAAAATATTGATGTTTTCAGGGGGGGGGGGGGGGGGGGGGAAGCAGCAACATCTTTTGATTTTATATTTTCGCATGAAACTTTGTGTATTGCCAAGGGTCCTAATAGCAATAAAAAGAGTGAGGTGAGTTAAGTTGAAAATACTGAGTCAGTACAAGTTTACTGACATGAAATTGGTTATGCTAAATCACTGTATTATGAGCTCTGTAAAAAAAAAAATTTTGGTTGGGTTGGTGGGGGGGGGGGGGGGGGGGGGGGGGGGGGGGGAGTGTGTGTGTGTGCATGTAGAAATGAGTTCATAGTATATTATCACATACAGTACAAATGACATGTCAAGATTAGCCTAATTTCAACATGAGTCTGCAAGTTTGTCGAAGATTTTGGTGGTTGTTGTGTGTGTGTGAGAGAGAGAGAGGTCTGTGTTATTTTATTTTTATTTTTTGTTATTTTGAGGATAAGGGAATAAGCACTCATGTGCTTTTTTACATGCAGTCCTTGTGTGTATGCAGTTTTGTAAATTTTGTCATCCATTGCCATATCTTTGTGTGTGTGTTGGGGGGGGGGGGGGGGGGGAGCTACAATTCATTTAGAATATTTAATGAAAGAAGAAGAAAAAAGATGAATAAAACCAATAGATTTGTATTGTTTCCACCTGCTCTTTTGCTCGTTAGGTTTTGCTTTTGTAATCTGTTGTTGGTCTTATTCTCTCTCTCTCTTTTTTTTTTTTTTGGGGGGGGGGGGGGGGGGGGGGGTCCTTGTGTGTTTCTAACTTTCTTTTTAAGGGGTGGGGGGATTTTAATCATGTACCATAAGAACAAAAGTGGTTTGAAAAGCAACTGAAGAAACAATGAGTTCTATGATACTTCTTACAGACACGGGCGAGGTAGATTTGATACCCAGAGAGAAACCATATATAACAAGAGAATTCCCCAAAGTTGGAATATGGCTACCTTAATGGTGGGCAAAAAACCAAAAAAGACCAGTCACACTTGTAAAAAAATCTCACCATTGGTGAAGGAAGCTCTGAACTGCAGCCTCGGAACAGGAGGGAAAGTTGAGAAGTTGAAACGCCTTTCTACCTTATGCAGATCTAGGTTTACCAATTACACCTTTTTTATGGCTTTATGGATTTGTTTCAAGCTGTCTTTTTCCCGTGTTCCCACGAGTTTGCCCCTGGGCTACTTTATTTGGGGGTTTTGTTTTTTTAATCTGTGTGTGTGCTGCTGTAGAAAAAATTGTCCTTTGTAATTTTCAACCTTTTCTTCATGAGTACTTTCATGTCTCATTCTTGTAAGAGAAGGTGTTGTATGATCCGCCTCCCACCCCTCCAATAATAAATGTTAGAGCAAATGAGCTGTGTGAGATGAGTGGCAAGAATATATTATTTATCCAAAACATACGCACTCACTCTCTCTCTCTCTCTCTCTCTCTCTCTCTCTCTCTCTCTCTCTCTCTCTCTCTCTCTCTCTCTCTCTCTCTCTCTCTCTCACACACACACACACACACACACAGTGCACAGTGGCAATGAGTCGATATTTTATTATTTTAAAAATAAGTTCCTTTCAACCTTTTCTTCATGGATACCTTCACCTCTCATCTTGTAAGAGAAGGTGTTGTGTGATTCCCCTGCCCCTATGAATGCAAAAGATAATAATAATAATGTATGGAATTTATATAGCGCTAAATCTTGTAAAGCAACAAATCAAATGATAATTAAAAAATAAAACCAGCAGTTTGGGACAAAACAGTTTTTAAACACAGTAATACCAGAAGATGAAAAGAAAGTGTTGAATCGAAAGGGCAACTGCAAGTCAGAGATCCTAGGTTGTATCTCTTGTATTTAGTTATTGCTCAAGCGATAGTGAAAGTGCAAAAATAACCCAGCTTTAAAAAAATGTAACGCTCCACAATATTTAAAAACGTAGTAATATTGTTATATATATAGCTAGCATAAGGCTGGGTAAAAGTGGTTGTGCTTGTGTAAAAGTCTCCAGATCATTGATCAGTTGTAAACATACAATCAGTGTAAATCGACTCTGCAGGATCTGTCTTTGTGGACCAGCCTTAGCCTTTAGATAGTCTTGTGTGGATAGATCCATGTGGGCTGTTGGCTTGGGAAGTACAGCAGATTGTGAACATGTGTGTGTTAAGAGCGAATGACCTGTGTGAGATGAGTGGCAGTGAGTCAGTATTATATTATAAGATTTTGCAATTAAGATAATAATATTTTATCTGATCTAAAGCGATCATCATTTCCCAAGATTATCAGCTGTTCACTGAGGGAGAGAGTGGACTAAATGTGTACAAGCAGTTAAGTAGATTTTGTGTTCTTGAAAGTTATACCCTCAAAAAAATTTACAAACACACATTGTGTACATGTCCAAAACATGTGCTCTGTGCTAGCTTTGTCAGTGTGACAGGAACTACATTTGTCATCAGCCGATCAGGATGTACTTTCATAAATGGTAGTGTTGCATTTGTTGGAAGAATTCTGCGTATTATTTCATTGTATGAAACCATTTCACTTGAATTTTTCTTACACTTTGAGTCTTTAAAAAAAAAGCCAATTAATTTCAGTAATAAGGTTTTTTAATTTCATTTTTGACAATATTTGGGTACCTTTTTTTCTTTAAATCTCTTACAATAATATAATATAGTTTTGTCCCTTTTGCATGTGAATAAATAAGTTCTAATGCTTTGGAGAACATGGTTCAATTGTTTTTCTCAATCTGTGTGTTAAATTTACTTTAAAAGTTTTCTTTTTATCTTTTGAATAAGAATTCCATAGCTTTGAAAATTACTACTACTGTTGTATTTATTGGTAAATTCTTCATATGACAAGAACCCTTTCATCTTGCCTGCACAAATCTCCTATACTGTTTACGCTATGCTGTACCCATTCATTTCTTCTTAAAAGTGGATTGGTGGTCTAGAAAGCGAAACGTCCGGGTCGGAGTGTGCGGTGGTTTGGGCCCAAAACTTTTTCCCCATCCATTAGACCATGAGTGGTGGTCTGGGTGCTAGTCTTTCGGATGAGACAATAAACTGAGGTCCTGTGTGTTACATGTAATTATTTAGTACACATAAAAGAACCCATGGCAACAAGAGCATTGTCCCTCGCAAAATTCTGTAGAAAAAAAGCCACTCTGATAGGGAAACAAATACAGTTGCAGACAGGTAAAGGTAAAGGAGTCCCATAACCTATAAGGTCGTAGGGGAGCGAGGCGTCAGAGACCTCACTTCTCCAGGGGCCAGCATATTGAGGGCGGCGCCCATCTCCTCTCCCTCGCTGCTTTACCTTCCCTGACCCTAAAGAGGGCAGGTACCCATTTACAGCTGGGTGAACTGGGGGAACTGTACTGAAGCCAAGGCGCGCAAACGGTCACCCATCCAACTGGTAACCACGCTCGACGCTGCTTAACTTGGCTGGGGGGAAGCGAGTGCTCCGACGAAAAAAAATGGGTGGCACTGTTCTTGTGGCAACGTGATCTCCCCGGGGAGAGCAGCCCGGATTTCACATAGAGAAATCTGCTGTGACTTTAAGTGACCGTATAAATAAATTAAAAATAAATAAACGAGTAATTCTGAAAAACAACTCTGCCACAGAAAAACAATGCCAGAACAGTGAGAACTTCTCATGAAGTGGTAGGTTCAGTTTTGCCACAGAAAGTTTTGATCACTTGAAATGCATTCTAAGTGTTCTTCAAAAAGGTATGTTGCTCTTGTAATAGATTAAGAAAATACCCTGGCTGAAAGTTAAGTATATTTTCAACATCAGGATTATAATGTTTTAATGACAAATTTCCATTTATGGCTTGTAGTTGTGAGTTTTCTTATCTGATACAGTTTGAAAGCTTGAATGAAACGGTTTATATCAAGAAATCCTTTGCCTCCCTCTTTTATTCTCTTTCTTACAGTTTCCCTCTTAATATGATCCTGTTTGTTATTTTATTATCACTTTAAGTCACGGCAGATTTCGATGCATGAAATTAAGGCTGCTTTCCCCGGGGAGAGCGCATCGCAACAAGAGCAGTGCCACCCATTAATTTTTTTTTTCTTTTCCTGTCTGCAGCTGTTGTTTCCCTATCAGAGTGGCTTTTTTCTACAGAATTTTGCCAGGTACAACTCTCTTGTTGCCGTGGGTTCTTTCACGTGTATTAAATAATTGTAACACACAGGACCTTAGTTTACCTTCTCATCCGAAAGACTAGCACCCAGACCACCACTCATGGTCTAATGGATGGGGGGAAAGTTTCAGGCCCAAACAGGGATTGACCCACCGCACACTTCTGACCCAGACTTTTCGCTTTCTAGGCAGGCGCGTTACCTCTAGTCCGCCGATCCACCTTATCTCTATATCTCTATTCCACACAAATGTTAAACACAGTGTATTCAAAGTTTTTTGTATAAACTGATGAGGAGGACTGGGTGGAAGCATCCATAAATATTTTTGGGGAATAGTGTATTATTTTGGATAGTATCCATGGTTTTAAAATTGCTGTTCTTCCTAAGGGCGTCCAAATTCTTTAAACCCAAACTTTATGTCTGTCTGATTTCATTATTTGATATTTTGTCATTCATTTACATAGATGTTATATTCTGAAAGTCGGTCAGAATCTTTTTTTTAAGGTTTATTTTATTTTATTTTTTACATGTTTTCGATCTGTGAAAGGTTTGTTGGGGCTTTTTCTTTGATAATTGCTCACTTTGTGGCAAGCTGTTACATTAGGCTTGGTCGGGTACAACAGATGTTAGCGCGTTAGGCAAGATTGCTGAGGAAAGTTATTGTGAGCTGCTTTTTTTGTTTCTGTGTAAAACGTTTACAGTCATCATTTTACTTCACTTAAAGATATCATTTTGCAGTTAAGTGTTCCTCTCATCAGTCCAACCCACCAAAGGTGTATACATAAACGCATAAGTGCGCGATATTTAAAAAAAAATGTTCTTTCAACACCCAGTATACACATCATGAATGTGTTCAAACATGAGCACATTGTATAGAACTCGTGCGTGCATTCAGTGACTGTATGATATACACATGTCGATGGGGGAAAAAATGTTTGTTAGAAATGGGTTACAAGATGTATTTACATGATGTGTGTATTTGGTAATTTTTCATGTTTGGTGCGTCTTCTTTCCCCAGTGACCTGGACATCAAAAAGCAGTTCACCAATTATAGCCTATTCTAATACTGTCTGTAAAAAATTTTCATTCATAATATCTCTCTCTCACTTTCTCTCTCTCTCTCTCTCTCAAATGTTTTGTTAAAGGCTGGATGCCTTTTGATCAGATGAAAATTCAATTTATTTATGTGGGTTACTAAGATGTTGGATGTAAGGTAAAGGTGTCCCATAACCTGTGTGGTCGTAGGAGAGTGAGGCATCAGAGACCTTTAGGGGCCAGCATATTGAGGGTAGCACCCATCTCCTCTCCTCTCCTTCACTGCTTTACCTTCCCTGACCCTAAAGAGGCAGGTACCCATAAAAAAATTTTTACATCTGGGTGAACTGGGGGACCATACTGAAGCCAAGGCGCGCAAACGGTCACCCATCCAAGTGGTAACCACGCTCGATGCTGCTTAACCTTAGCTGGGGGAAAGCAAGTGCTCCGACCACTGAGCTATCCCGTCCCTTGGATGTAAGACAGAAATTGGGGGGGGGTATCTTTGTTTCAAGATTTTTTGCTGATGCGTTATCTATCTAACAGTTGCTGGTATCTATCCTTTGATTAAAAAGTACAAAGATAATTTTTCAGTCCAAAAGAGGAGATAATTTCTGCGAGTAATCCTTCTCCTTAGGGTTGCTGGGGGCCCGTTAGTGTTACTGTAAATAGTATCCCAACCTTCTGTAAGTTCCATGTTTGGAATTCCTTCTTTTCAGCTCCTTGTTTCTGCATTGTTCCTTTTCTTCCTGTCACCTCCTCCTTGTCTGTTCCCTGCCTTCTTGGTCCATTCTTCTGCCATTTTTCCAGAAAGACTTAAAAATAACAATTATCTCCCAAGCTGGGCCTGACTTGTCAGGCGCTTAATGGCAGCGCAGTGCATTTTCGCTCATATGACAGACAACAACAGTTGCTGTTCGAGCATTCAATGGAAAAAAAATGAAAAAAAAGTTGGAGTAATCTGAGGGGTGTCACTAAGCAATGATTTTTTTTCTTTTTTTTTTTTTTTTGGGGGGGAGGGGGGGGTGGAGGGTGTACTTTTGTTTTTAATGTACATGGCTATTATTTGGCTTAGAGTCAAAGTTAAGAGTTTGGAGTAAATCACCAACCAACATATCTTGCAATTGCATGTCTCCCTGGTGACTTATTTGGTCAAGTGTGTGCTGATGAGGATGAAGTTAAGAGTTTAATTAACCAAGCATTGTTCATAAATGGATGATTTATAGACAGAGATAATGCTTTTGATCAGTTTACACAACCCCCTCCCACCTCCACTCACACAGACACACACACGCACGCATTCGCACACACACACATATACCCACACACACTTTAGAACATTGCACTCACAATCTGACGACCCGGGTTCGATTCCCGTTCAAGGGGATATTTTTCCCTGGAGTTAACATCAGTGCAGACTCCACTCTTCCCAAAAGTCCTTCAGATGAGACTATAAACCGAGGCCCTGTGTGCGAACGCACGCAGAAGATATTGTGCACATGCTAAATCCTGTTCCACTTTTCGTAAAAGTAAGCCATTGTGTGCCGTGAGAACAGATGACAAAATTTACAAAACCGCATACACACGGGGACTAGATGTAAAAAAGCACAGAAGTGCTTATTCCATTATCCTCGATATAAAATAATTTTTTTTATATTTTAAAACACACACACACACACACACACAACATGCTCACACACACACACCATATGCATGCATGCCCACACTCGCACACACTCACTCCACACCACACACTCCTCTCTCTCTCTCTCTCTCTCTCTCTCTCTCTCTCTCTCTCTCTCTCTCTCTCTCGTTCTTCAGACTGGCATTAATAACACTGACGCTGAATGTGTGCAGGATCTGTGGCAAGGATAGCAGTTTCTCTCAGAGACCCTACAGAGATCAGAACGACTGAAGACAGGAGGGAGAGCGGAGCACACGGCTCTGACAGCCGGCTGATGGAGGAAGGGGGGAGACGCGCACAGGGCGCCATGTCCTTCGAGACGGAATTCGAAGAGTGGCTGAGGATGGAGAGCGGGGATGCCGAGAGGGGAGAGGAGGACAAGCACCGACAGGGGGAGGAGGAGGGTGCCAGCGAGGAGGAGGAGGATCGTGTGGAGGAGGAGGAGGAGATGCCGGTGATCCAGAGGGAGGTGTGGAGGGAAGAGGACATCGAGGACATGCCCGTCCTGCAAAAGATGGTGGACCTGCCCCCCGGAGGGGAAGACAGGAAGCTGGGGTCCCCCCCTCCCCCGTCCCTCCAGATCACCCACTCTCTCACTGACGGCTTCAAAACGGAGAGGCAGACGAAACACCGCTGTAAACACCAGGTCACGGACCAAGGTTTGAAAGCTGCGGCGGGGGGGGGTAAGGACGACGATGCCCACGGCTACCCGCTGTTACAACGTGGACCGCAGCTCCTGGAGGGAAAGCTGCCCGCGCCCAAAGCACAGGGGAAGGAGCCCGGCAGGGGATCAGCAAGCTGACGTGTCAGAACGTGCAGGAGTCCGCGGGCAAGGAAAAGGCTCTCCTCCCTTGCCAGGCCAAGTCCGCGCTGACGGAGCTGACCCACCTGAATCAGGTGGACTCCCCAATCGCAGCCAGAGGCCCCGAGGTGGATGTGGTTCGCAGCCCGGAGTTCGACTTGCCCATGGAGCCCGACTCCACGTCGGAATTTTTAACGGCGTGCAACAGGTTGTTGCGGGCGCGCAAGGGGAGCGAAGCCAGCAGGGGCGAGGCCTCCCCCTGGGGAGAGGTGTCCCCGTGCAACATGGGGTGCATGGGGCTGCGGACGCCCAACAGGAACAGCATCGAGGTGCTGGCCAGGATAGAAGAGAGTGCGGCGGAGTGTGACAGTACCTCCATGTTCATGAACTCACCCAGTGCAATCTCACCGGCTAGTCAGGGAGAAATCGAGGAGCGCGTGTATCCGGTGTTGGCCGACCACGAAGACAGTGCCAGCCCGTCGCATTTCGTGTGCCGCTGTCGCAGCTTGCCTCCGTCGGCAGAGCTGATGAGCAAGGAGCGCAGCCCTGCGGTCAGCACGTCCTCCCAGCTGACGGTCAGCAGCATATCCCACTCGGTCAGTTGTCCGAGCAAGTCCAAGCCGTGGACCCCGCTAGTCAGCCGCGCGTGCAGTGTGGATGATGACCAGGCGCCCGATCTGGAGAAAATGGCCCCCAGTCTGGACCTGATGACCACGCCGAGCGAAGGGCAGCGGAGTGACCATGACAGTCCTCCCGTGTTGACCCTGCCGGAGCAAGAGGCACTGTTAAAGCAGTTGACCACAGAACATTCCCAGGACAAAGACATTCCTGTCGAGGGGGTTCAGCAGGAAGCTCCTCCGCTCATCAGGTATGGACCCGAGCCCCCTGAGGCCAGCCGTGGTAGCCGGCCCTCTCCCTGCACAAAATACAGTGACAGCCCCCCGGTTTTAAGCAGCAATGACTTTCATTCTCAGGAAAAGTGCCGAGACAGTCCTCCAGTGTTGAGTTTGCACAAGCAAGAGGAGAGCTGCAAGCCCAGCAAAAGCAAGCGGCGCAACGAAGTGTGCGACTTCACCAGCAACATAGACTGGGAGACGGCCGTCGTGGAAACGGTCAGCCCGCCAGACCTCAGCAAGTACGACGGTGAGTATAAACCCGGCATCATCATCAAAATTAGGACCAAGGGCAGGACAGAGGCGCCGTCTGCACAGCCGACCGCAAAGCCCCAATCTGTGCCGAGAACAGCGAAGAAGAAAAGACACATGGTGGACAACACGGAAATACTGTCCCGGCTTAGAAAGAGGCATAAATCTGGGGAGGAAGACCAAGCCGTGGCAGACAGCGTGGAACAGCAGGCTTGCCCCGCTGCAGGAAGCAACGCAGTGAATTCGCAGCACAAGGTCAGCAAGAAAAGTGTTGTGCATCACCTCTCCGGCAGCAGTGGGAAGCCCAAAGAGAAACGGCTGCGCCGTAGTACGGTTTCACTGAGAGGAGATACAGCGGCAGTTCCTACGCAAGGTTTATCTCTGCCGGATAGCGATTTTGTCCGTGTATCGACGGAGCTGTCTCGCCTTCAGACGCTGACCCGTGAGCTGTTGTGCGTTCTGTTCCCGCGTCTCCAGCCTCATGTGGTTGGCCTGGCCCCGGAGTCGGGGGCCTTTGTTGGCCTCATCGACGACATCATCCTGTCCTTGGAACGCTCTACCTCAGAGGAAAATGTGCTAGATTGTGCCAGTTTGAACAGCATGTTCCAGACCTTGTCGCTGGAGCCGGCGGATGTGGTACCTGTGTTTTCGCCTCGCGTCGTGTTGTGCAGCTCGCCAGGCCACGTCCTGGAAGACTTCACGAGCAAAATTTGCTCCCTTTTCCAGTTGTTGTTGCCCGATCTCACAGTGTCCTTGACCCAGAGCCTGTCGCACTCGTCCGACAAACTGGCGACGTTTATAAGGAAAGTGATTGCGGCTAACAAAGCCAAATTAGCAAAGTAGGGAGAAGATGTGTCATGGGGGGGATGATTATTTTGAAACAAGATGTTCTTTGTATATCTATATGATTATGTAGTAAAAAAAAAAAGCAGCAGATAAACGAAGGCAGACTGAATTTTTATAACTATAAGCAGATCTGTTTGAGACATTTTGGAGTCATTTTTCCATCATCTTTGATCTTTTTCTGTTGTATGGAGTACAAGATTGTTGCCGTTTTGGAGTGTGGTGGATTTTTTTTCAGATATCATCATGTGTATTCATTAGGTTTTGAGATCTTGCATGATAATCTTTATGTTATCTTTTGGTGGGGGGGGGGGGGGGGTGTTGTTGGGGGGTTTTTGTTTTGTTTTGTTTGATATCCAGTATACTGTTGTTCAGAATGATGTTTACTTAAAAAAAGTTGATTTACAACATGTGAAAGATTTAGAGCTGTTAAAGTGTTAAAAAAAACCTTTATCTATACTGCATGTACATACCCATCGATACATTTTCTCTGGTTTGTCTTGATCCCTGTTTTCATCAACTCCTCCTCCTCCTCCCCCTCTCTCTCTCTCTCTCTCTCTTTTCTCTCTCTCTCTCTCCTCTCTCTCTCTGGTTTGTCTTAATCCCTGTTTTCATCAACTCCTCCTCTCTCCCCCTCTCTCTCTCTCTCTCTTCTCTCTTCTCTCTTCTCTCTCTCCTCTCTATCTCTCTCTCTCTCTCTCTTCTCCACACACACAACACACACACACACACACACTGAAAAGAAACCAGCCAGCGTGTGATACCTTGAATACTGTCTAGATAGTTTTCTTTTTTAACATTGGGATGGTGACTGTTTTTTGTGATTTATCCACACATGTGACATATATATATTTGTACTGAGATACCCAGTCCTTTTGTCTTCCTTCCTCATCATTTTGCTTGAAAGCAAAAGTAGCAAAGCTTTCTCTGGGCACGCATTATTTGGTGTGTGGTTTTTTTTTCAACTTATTTTTTTCACTTCAGAAATGGAAAGAGAGCTAAGATGTGTCGGTTGTCATAGAAGCTATTATAAATGCTTTGCTTCAAAAACCAGAGACCCCTTTGTAAGCACTTAGTTGCAAGAAGAGAAAGCACCTTTCAGATTATTATTATCCTTATTATTCAGTATCATTCAATATTTGTTAGCAGCTTGATTTTGATTTGACGTCCATGTGTTCTTATGTTTTTTGTTTCTATTATCAATACTATATGATTTTATTTGATTTTGTTTCCCCCTTGTTAATCTTTTGTACGTTGGGCTTATAAACAAAGATTAAAGAACAGCCACAAAATTGCTTAATTTTTTTTTTTTCCATTTGTTTTGTTTTTATATCAGTATTTGATTTCTGAAAGTTTTTCTTTCTGATATTGTTTGCAGTGTGTGTGTGTGCCATGCATGAGTGTGTGTGCATGGGTGTTTGTGTGTGCATGCATGCATGGTATGTGGTTTGAATAAACTTCTCTTTTTGTTGTTGTTGTCAGAGTGACCTTACCCTCAAGATAATCAGATACTTTTGTCTTAACAATCATAAGTTTGGGTGGGAGTCCTACATAACGTGGTAGCAGAACATATTTTTCAGTGTCGAGCAACAGATGGTGCTTTTGTAAATTTATTTAATATCAGTCACAATCTGGTTTTTATTGAAAAGTATAGAATACAGCTGTGATTGATTTCTTCTTTTTTTTTTTTTTCTTAAATGAAGTACACTGGCTTTTTCATTGATTTTTCCGCACATGTATTCAGATCGTGTTACTTCAAAAACGTGTATGTGTGTGACTTTTTAGTGTGTGTGTGAGAGAGAGAAAGTATATAAAACACATGCACATTCATGTACGTTTTCACTCACCAGTATCATCTGACTCGTTAACCATGTCCATATAATATCCCCATACTGCTCTAAAGACAGATATTAGAAAATCTTCTTAAAATGCATGACAGAAAAATTGACATTGATTATTAGGAGAGAAGAATTTGGAATCTCTTGTAGTTTGTTATGGTGAGTCACATCAAGGAGATCATCCATATATGGTAAGTGTAGAGTAGAAAAAGTCACCCTGTTCGTTGAAGGTATTTGGGGGCGGGGGGGGGTTCTTCTGAATAGATTTCTGGTTTGGAGAAATGTGTTGCCATTCCAGAGAAGAAGAAAAAAAACACCCAAGATTAAGAAAGAAGGAAAGAGATTTTGTCAAAAAGAGTAGAAGGAAGGACATTTGTGACGCTCCACCATGAAATGAGTCGCTTTGCACCTGACCCACTTTTCCGCTAGGAGCCATTTTAGGCAGGTGGGGGTCAGGTTGTGGATTTTGATTGATTATAAAACTAGAGCCATTCTTCTTCCTTGTACTGAAGTATCAATACATTATTTTGTTTCCTTTTTTTAAAAAAAAACATTAAAAAACACCCAAGACCTCATTCTGACCACCTATTGGGGTGCAAAACTTGTCAATTCCTTATTTTGTCACTTTCTGCAGTCTACCATTTCAATTTGTAATAACTTTTCATAGAACTGTCTGATTTTCAATTTGTTTTCTGTATTGAATATCCTTTTTCTTACAGATTAGTAATATATCGATAACTAAAAATCGTTCTTGGGTGCAATGCAACTCACTGTGTGGTGTGGAGTGTCACATTTTTGGTCCCCCTAAGTATGATTTATTGTATGATCATACGAAAGCAAGTCATGAAGTTTGTTATAACTTGACCATGATGTCATTTATATCAAAGCTCTGATTTTCAATAGTTTGAGCAGACTTTTTTGTTCCTTTCAATAATTTTTCAGGGTTCTGTTTTGGGGTGGTTCTTTCAGGGGTTTTTTGTTTTGTTGTCAGAGAATGTTTGAATCTACTTCAGAATTATATTTTTAGCCCATTTTTAAAGAGAATTTTTTTAATCATCTTTAGATCATCCCTTTTAACTCCCATAAAAAAAATTTTAACTCGTATACATCAATTAACAGAGTGTTTCCTTTTTTTATCATTATTATTCAATACATCTGTTTGCAGTACTTTTAGCATTATTTTTTGCAGGAATGTAGATGTGCATAATTTTTAATGAAATTTTTCTTTGCACTTGTCCTAAATCCAAAACCATTTGCATCAGCCAAGGGCTAATTTTGAAACAAGACTGCTTGCAAGTAACATAGTACTTCCCTCTTAATCCCTCAGTAATTCCGCACCCCACTTTTTTTTTTTTAAATTCAAGTAAATTATTTTATTTCCCTGTTAGTGGAGTAGAAAAGAAAAGAGAAAAAAGTGGGAAAAAGACTGGGGGGAAAAAAAGGTCATATGCACAAAAATAGATACGGTGTTAAAAATATAGAGGAAGTAAATGTAATAAATGTGATTTAAAAAATTTTAATAGCTTGACGGTGGTGTCTTTTTTGAAGGAGTAATTTATGGGAATCTTATTGCAAAGATTAAAAATATTTTGTTTGAACTTTTTGTTTAAATTTGTATTTTTAAAAAAAAATCAAATCCAGTGCATGAACACAGTACTTCATTCGACCATAATTATAAGAAAGAGGTTCTTCCACTTTGCATCCGGTTACGATTTTGAGTCATACATAAATTATAGATTTATAACTTTGGCAAGTTTTACTTGTGAATGAATGCATGATCTTAATGTGGAAAATATATATATATCGACGTATTTCTTTTTATTTAAAAAAAAAAAGAAAAAAAGAACATCGATATACACTTGTTTTTTCTTTTTCTTTTGGGGGGTGGGTTGCAGGGATTTTTGGTTGGGTTTGTGTGCGTGTGTGTGTGTGTAAGGTTGGGATTTTTTTATTGGGGGGGTGGGGAGGGATACCTGAAGTTGGTTTGGAGGGGGGGCATAAAGAGGAGTTGCTGAAAAGTAAATAAGTAAGGAATTATTGTTGTTGTTATGGTCTGAAAAAACCTAAGCTGTTGCATATAATATGTATACACGTCTCTTCACGTTGTTTAATATGAAGCAGCCTGCTGGTGGTGGTGGTGGTGGTGGTAGTAGTGATAATATACTTGTGATTATTGTTTTTATTTGATACCACACTGATTGATAATCACTGGTCATTGTGCACTGATGTGCTTTGTTGTTGTGGTTGTTGCTTTTTGTTGTTGTTGTTTCCCTGTAAATACTTTATATACTAAACACTGCCATCACAATATTGTCGTTTGAGTTATTGTGTGCCATGTTTTGGAAATAACACTGATGTATTAAAGAGCCATCTGTAGCAGGTTTTAAAAACTGTTAAAAAAATAAAATTAAAAAAAAGAAGGAAAGAAAGAAAAGAAAAAAAATAGGCACCCCTAAGCCCTCCCTTTTATTTTTTTTAGCTACCATAATTTTATTATTTTTTTTACATTTATCTACAAATTCTGGAAACTATGATACTCACCCCCACCATAACCCCCACCCCCCACCCTGGAAAAAAAAAGTTCTTTTCGATTCACGATTTATTCTGACGTTTATTTGAAGTTAAAAAACTAAGTGCATGAATTTACAGCTTCAGTGGAATGAAAGACTGACAAAAGAGAGTACTTGCGTAATGTGTTATGGAGTTGGTATTGTTGGTGGGGTGGGTTTTTTTCTTTAGTTTTTGTTATTTTATTTTGGTTGTTTTTTTTTGGGGGGGGGAGAGAGGGGGTTTGCATGGTGGCTGTGTGAAAAGAGGTTTTTTTTAAAATCTGTAAGGCAGCCTTTTAGATTAAGGTGACTTCTTTCTCTCACCCACCCACCCTCCTTTTTTTTTTTTAATTTAGGAAAATAAATTGTCTCCTGCATTGTGTATTGTGCTGCTATCTTTTTCAAATTTATCAAAGGGGGACAGGATAGCCTGGCGGTTACAGTGATGTATTTGTGATCTGCTGACCCGGATTCGATTCTCATTCAAGAGGATTTTTCCTCTAGAGTTAACATCAGTGCCAGCTCCGCTCTCCCCAAAAATCCTTTGGATGAGTCTATAAACCGAGGTCCTGCATGCAAACGCACACAGAACATCTTGCGCACATGTTAAAACCCGTTCCCATTTTCTGAAGAGTAGGCCATTGTGTGCCGGTGGGAACGGATGACAAAATGTACAAAACTGCATACACACGGGGACTGGATTTTTTTTTAAAGCGCATGAGTGTTTATTCCATTATCCTGGAAATAAAAGAATAAAATAAATTTTAAAAATTATTTTAATTGTTAATTCACATAGTCGTTTTAGTGAACTTCAATAGGAGGGGAAAACACTTATAAAGTTAAAAGAAGCAGAGGTGCACACTGTTCAGCAACCTGAGGAAGATTGTGTGGCTGACGGAGATAACCCTGCAAACCAAGCTGTACAACCCACAAGAGGAGCTGGAAAGGACTTGCCACTATTTTTCCCAAATACATTTTGACAGTGTAAAAAGCAAATGAGATAAGAAGATGTTAAAAGAAGCACATCATGCAGTTTCTGTCTGAGATTTTTTTTTTTAAACCAAAATTTATGGCATGAAATAGTAATAATGTATGGAATTTATATAGTGCTGAATCTTGAAAAGCAACAAATCAAAGCGCTTTTTTTATATCGAGGATAATGGAATAAGCACTCGTGTGCTTTTTTACATCCAGTCCCCATGTGTATGTGGTTTTGTAAATTTTGTCATCTGTTCCCACCGGCACACAATGGCCTACTCTTTCGAAAAGCGGAACAGGATTTAACATGTGCGCAAGATGTTCTGCACTCCATGGGTAGAGCACATCACACTAGTGAAGTGTCTTTTTTTTTTCTTATTTTTGGGGGTGATGGGGAGGGGGTAACTTTTCAGGTCTATGAGTGTATATCTTTGTTGTTGTTTTTTTAAACCCTTTTGAAAATGGCCAGTGGTTTTGTTTTTTCCCAGCGTTTTGTGATCATGCAATATGAAAATGCTACTATAATCAGTTTGAAAAAACAAAAAATTCAAGCTCTATGTCTCTTTATGACCCAAGAACAGTATTTTATGTGTGTGTGTGTACAGCTTAGTGAATATAGTTTTGTTTAAAGCTTGTTTCTGTTTACAAAACAAAACAATTAAAAAAAATTTTTTAACCCCCCCCCAAGATTTGGTGAGGAGTTGTGTCCAGTTTCGCTGGATCAGTGTCAAAAGCCGGTCAATGATCAGCAACGGCTGTTTTAACTTTTACAACGTTAGGGGCTTGTGGTCAGTTTGTTTGGTCATACTTGTGGGGAGGGGGGGGGGGGGGGGTTAAAGGTGATTGCTTTCACGTACCTGCTGCAAGAGCACATGTGAGGTTTATACATCTGATTGAAAGTTGACGTGTATTGATCAACATGTTGTAGTTTAAACTGTCGCTGTGAAGTGGAATAAACCGTTGTGAACAGAGTCCACCAGAAAGCTGTTTCATACAGAGTCCTTAAGAAGGAAGGTGGCAGGATGGTTAAGACATTTGCCTGCCAACAAGTAAACCCCGAGGTTCTGGGTTCGATTCCCAGCCTCACCCTTTTGTCTCAGTTTGACACACACAAAAACTGAACTGAATGTCAAAGTCCGGGTGAGACTATAAACTGAGGCCCTGTGTACGAACGCACACAGAATATCTTGTAGACGCATTAAAAACCCATTCCACCTTTTGGAAGAGTGGGCCATTGTGTGCTGGTATGAACAGATAACCAACCAAATTTTTTTTTAAAATATCCAAAACCCAGCATGCACACAGGTGTCATGTTTAGAAACCATCCCCGAAGTCAGATTGCAGCTACCTAAAAAAAAAAAAAAGTGGGGGGGGGGGGGGGGGGGGGGTATGGGTTGTTTTACACCAGGGTTAGTGTTGCTATGTTAAGGATTTAGTAGGTCAGTGAAAGTGACCAAAACATGTAGACTCTGTACAAAATACTATTTTCTCCTCAGATTGTTGATGTGGCTCAGTAACATACTATTACCACTCTTGTTTATTGGAATTGGCAAAATGTGAAGGGTTTTAAAAACAAATTTTCTTTCAGTTTTGAAAGTCTGTGACAGAATAGCTTGCAAATTGGATGCCGTTTTATGGGTGATAGTTTTGAGGTCTACCTTTTATACATGTACAAAATATTTTTAAAGTGAGTCAATAAATGAAGGGAGAGGGGAGTGTTTTACAACTTGAAAAAATGGGATGTTGGGGGTGCTTGTTGGATTATTGAAATGGATAATTATTTCCTTTTTAAAAAAAGATAATTATCTCCGCCTGCTCGGCGGATATTTTTTATTTTTAAAAAAATATTAATTTCATAGCCAGTTTCCTCACTATTCCATGTTTTCCTTCCCTCCTGCTACCCATCACTCTTCACACAGCTGTTGCCCTTTCATTTTCTCTTTTCTTTTTTGTTTTTTATATTTTTTGTTAGGGGTTTTTTTGTGGTTAGCTTTTGTATTTTCTTACATGCACTGTTTGTAATAAATGTTATGCCACAAAAAGGCTGTATTCATTTGGAGTATGCCATTTATCTGGTTCAACTAGGCACATGGATGTTTATGTTTGAAAGAGGTACAGATTCATGGTTGTATATATAAAGGTTGGCGGTTCAACAGCCTATCTCACTACGTTGTTTTGGTGATACAGCTTACTATTAGCTTCCTCCACCTCCCTCAGTTTTTCTAGGTAAATCATTTCCACCCTTCGCACCCTTAGTCAAATTGTTAATCAAAGCCAAAAACAAATGTTGTGAAAGAAAAAAAAATGTTTTGAAAGAAAAAGAAAGACAAAAAATGTACTGGGAAAAGGAATACAGTGTTGTAGACTCAGCTGAATGAAAAGAAAAAGACGGGGGTGGGAAGTAATGTGAATAGGGGGGAATATGATGTAAATATGTGTAAATGTGGGGGGTTTTTTCCCGGTTTGCAGGCTCTAATCACCCTGCTGCTGCTGATGCTGTTGATATAAAAGAGAAACTGTTGCTTAACCTGTTGTTGAGGGCGGTTGGTTGTACTTGCTCATTTGTTTCGGCGTCAGGGCAGACTGAACACAAAGAACTGTACATTTCTTCCCCTGTATCTTCCTCCTCCTCCTCCTCCTCTGCCTCCTCCTCCTCTTCCATTTCTGCCTCCAGTAAGATTTACTGTGTGTTGACATGTGATAATGATTGTCGTTAGGCTGGTCCTAATGAGCGAGTGATATCTATCTGCAGTGCAAAGCCAAATATAAATTCAAGTGAACATACTTTCTGAACAGAGACAGCTGCTTTTGGTGAGATTTCTAAGTCACTGCTTTGACTCCTGTGAAGTAATGAAGATGAGTCGTTATTGTTGTTATGGATTTACTCTCTGATCAAGCACTTGTGGACCTTTTTCTTCCTACATACTCTTCTTAAGATTTAAAACGCAGATATGTATCTATCTCCCAGTGACCCAAAAGTATTCGTGGCGACGTTGAAATCAGAGGTGAAAAATCGGTGCATGTGCACCTTCTTGATGCATAAGAAAATTTACAGGACGCATTGTTGATCTTCTGTTGATTTTAGACTGGTTTGGTTTTTTATAGTGAAGGAAAAGTGTGATTATAGATAAAGAAATTTTTAAAACAGCTATATGAAAACAGTTGAACTCGAGTAACTGCAGAAAGAGTGGGGTGGGAGGGGAGGGGGGGGTAGTGTTTGTACGGGAGGGGGTGGTGGTTAAGAATGATTTATGGGATGCTTCAACATCTGGTTGGATGGAAGAAAAAAATTGTTATGCACATTTTGTCTGGATTTTTTTTTGTGGGTTGTTTTTTTTTTTTGGGGGGGGGGGGGGGGTTGTTTTGCTTACTTTTGTTGTTTTTAGGACAGACGTGTTATTTATCCATCTTATTGACTCGAACACGATGACATGTAGAGTGTGGACTTTTTTTTTCTTGGATTTATTTCATGTTGTATGGTGGAATGGGATAAGAATGACGGTTGATGCTGTCAGGCAGACAGGCAGGCTACCCAGTCAGTTCTCAGACAAGTATGCTATTGATTATTCCTACCTTTTGAGCTCGAGTCAAGTTTTTTACACTCTGATCACAGCCCTAAGCCTTCCTTCCATCAGTAATTCAGTCTGAAATGTTTGCCCTTTTACTGTATGCATGTGCATCGACCACCTCTTATACGCATGAGAAAATGTATAATCCGTGTCATTATGTGTATATTTATGTCTTGATACTCGAGCAGGTTCCGTGAGGGGTTTTCATGTGTGTGTATTAATGTGTGATTCCTACAGTGATGGGGCTGAAGTATTTACTCAGAAAGAATGTGATATATATATTGACGACACAGTTTCTCATTCTCCTTCAGAGTCACAGGAGGATTTGGAGGCATACACACACACACACATTCACGCACGCGCACAGACACCCACACAACATGCTGCTCAGGAGCATGTGCTTTTTATTTATGTACACACACACACACACACAAATCCTCTTTCTCCTTCAGTCACAGGAGGATTTGGGGAACACCACACCACACAACACACCACACACACACACACACACACAACAACACACACACACACACACAACACACACACACACACACACACACACACACTCACTCACACACCCAGCATACTTCTCAGGAGCTTGTGCTTTTTATTTATTGCTGATCTATTTATTGTGGAGGAACGAAAAAAGTCACGTACTGTCACACTGACAAAGGAATGTCTATCACCAGTACGTGCAAATTGCCATCACTACAGGCACAGGAGTAACCAGATAGTATAGAATGTTGTCAACAGCCCTCTCCCTCCCTCCCTGTAGGTGTGTTATTGGCCTACTGTATTCATATGTTTCAGTGCTGTAACTGTGAAATCACACACACACACACACACAAAGATGCCCTTTTATTTTAATTTATTTATTCTTTCATTTCGAGGATAGTGGAATATGCACTCACATGCTTTTTTTACATCCAGTCCCCGCGTGTGTTCAGTTTTGTAAATTTTGTCTTCTGTTCCCATCGGCACACAATGGCCGACTCTTACGAAAAGTGGAACGGGTTTTAACGTGTGTGTATAAGATGTTCTCTGTGTGTTCACACATGGAACCTCAGATTATAGTCTCATCCGAAGGACTTTTGGGGAGAGTGGAGTCTGCACTGATGTTAACTCCAGGGGAAAAAATTCCCTGGAGCGCAATGTTGTAACCACTAGGCTATCCCATTCCCCTAAGGCCTAAGAGGTATGTGCAGCAGTGTCGGGCAGTTTTAGCAACACTTTTCAGTGTAACCTTGCTCAGGTTGGATGATAGTATACTCAACTCTGTGGGACCCAGACGTCAAATTTTGTTATGTAGTGCTCACATCTTTGCTGGACTCCTGGTAGCAGAACACACATGTACGCATGCGCGTGCACACACACACACACAAGAAAAAAGCACGTGTGCTTTTTCCATAATTCTCAAAGTAGCACGCACACAACAGATACACACACACTTTTTTCTTCTTTTTTTTAAAGCACATGAGTGCTTATTCCATTATCCTCAAAATAAAAGAATAAACGCACGCACACATTCGCGTATGCTCTCTCTCTCTCTCTCCCCCCCTCTCTCTCTCTCTCTCTCTCTCTCTCTCTCTCTCTCTCTCTCTCTCTCTCTCTCTAATGATGCACTTGGACTTACACATGCTCATTTACACACATACTTCCCTCCCCTTTTCTACATTTCTCATAATCCTTTTCCCTATTGTTGTAATATCACTTAAAGTGGAAGGACATTAAAGCGAAGAAGAACAACACACACACACACACTATTATTGGTTATGGTAATAATGTAGTTAGATATTATTGATCAAGTTGTTTTTGTTCCTAGATAGATGGCTTGATGAAGGAAAAAAAGCAAATGCATCGTTTATTCAATGTACCATCTGGAGAAAAAAAAATTTGACTTGACTTGACACAACACACACACACTCACTGACATATGCACTCATTCACTTTCCCTGTGGAGCTTCAATCCAGGATCTTCAAGGTCTTATAGCCCACTGCAAGACAGGACAGCTTGGCATCTTTGTATTCCAGACAGCATCATCATGAGAATGTCCCGATCCGTCCCCCCTCCCCCCCCCCCCCCCCCCCCCCCCCCCCCCCCCCCCCCCCCTGCCCCTTCTCAAAGAAACCATGTCACAAGTGAACATTACTTTTTCAAAGCTATGGAAAGTTTCAAGTCACAATGTAGCTAAGGTGCTATATGATAGATGACCTTGCTGTGTCGCGGCAAGCGTTTTCCTGTCAGAATGAAATACAGAATACTTGCCACGTTGACTTTAATTAAGCCATTTCTGATGCCAGCCCGTTGTTGCGTTGTATAAAGCGGTAAAAGATGGGTGATTCGACATTCTCTGTTATTGAAAACCGTATTCAGAAGTTGTGGTGTGTGCTCATTGTTGGAACGGCTGTACATGTTTCATCTGGTGCATTGTTGTGTTTGTTACAATCGGTCGGTCGTTGTTGTTGTTATCTCAAAACCTGTGACTCTGTTATTGTTGTCTGACTTGTCCAAAGAATTGCTTTGATGTCCAGTCTATGGCTTGGTTTAATCTTTGGGTTCACCTTTTTTTTTGGTTCTGTTGTTAAAACATGAACTTTGCTATGTTGATATATATATATATATATATATATATATATATATATATATATATATATAGTGGGATGTGTGTCCTACTTAACAGTGCTTTTTATTTTTTAAATATAAAGTGGGCGTACAAAATGGGAAAAAAAATTCAAATCTTCCGTTACTTGAAAACAGTTAATATTGCATTGTTTTGTTGTTTTTTGGCTTTTGTTACACAATCAAATGTTATGGCTGTATATGAATGGACAAAATTAATAAATTGGGAGGGGGGGGGGTGTTTAAGAAATTTTGATTCAGATTTTTTTTTAAAGTAAAAAATGTTTGTGTTGTTTGTTCAGCAAAAAGAGAGTAAAGGTAAAGGTGTCCCATAACCTATGTGGTCTTAGAGGAGTGAGGCTTCTCTAGGGGCCAGCATAATGAGCGCAGCGCCCATCTCCTCTCCCTCGCTGCTTTACCTTCCCTGACCCTAAAGAGGCAGGTACCCATTTACAGCTGGGGGAACTGTACTGAAGCCAAGGCATGCAAACGGTCACCCATCCAAGTGGTAACCACGCTGGATGCTGCTTAACCTTAGCTGGGGGAAAGCGAATGCTCTGACCACTGAGCTATCCCGTCCCCATGCGCTCATGGAGTTTGGTTTTAATGTTATTTATTCAACATACATGTATGCATCATAAGCAGACATCATCAGTACAGCAGATGGCTAGGCTTTTGTATTGTGTGAGGAAGACTGACCGACATGAGAAGTTGACTGTGGTATCTGCTGAGCGGTGTAGAGTAAGTGGTTGATGGCATTGGTTTTGTATTGCTGTTGGCGAGATGAGTGTTGACTAACAAGATTATTGTTTTCTTATTATGGTACTGGGGTTTTTTGTGTTGTTGGGTTGTTTTTTTATCATGGTACTGTTTTTATTATTGCCCCACCCCCACCCCCCCCAAACCACCAATTTTACGTTATTACGTGCATTGCTTTTTGAATGGAGGTAATTTTTTTCTTAACATTTGTTGCTAGTGCAGCCCATGTTCTCTTTTATCACATGTATCTGCGTTGGCAGAGAAACGTCATTGCCTGTTTTTTTCTGCGCATCGCCAATTTTTGTTACGGTTTGTTTTGGGGGTGTAATTGAATCATATGTTCATTTTACGCTGATTGTGTATTGTTGTTATTCGTGAAAGGATTGGGTGAAGACATTACACCATAATCATGCTGATTGTTTGTGTTTGGAGGGATGGGGGGGGGGGAGGTAAGTTTTTTTAAATGTGCACGTTGTTTCTGTTTAAAAGACTTGTGAAATGATTGTAATGTATTGTGTAATGTCCGTGTATTTATCTCGGTGAGCTGGATTCTCAGTCCTCAAAAGGACACGGTTCTCTTGCTCATTGTCCAGTGGAAAAACTCAGGGCTGTCTGTCGTTCCTCTTCGGTCCATCCTTGTCCGGTTCCTCCGCTGTTATTTGAACTTGTCTGCCAAGGTGTTTTCGTCCAGCTGTTTTCCCCGATCAGTCCATCCTTCAGAGTCTTGGGGGTTTTTTGGTTATGAATTATATGAATGATTTTTCAGTTCTTTTATGTTTTTCGGTGAGTGAATTTTTGATGTCTTTTAGTCTCATTGGCACTGTCATTATGGTTGAACATACCATTGGTTGTCAAGATTTTTAGGACGTAGATCCTTGTTCAGAAAGGTGGATTTATTGAAACTGAAAAGATGCAATTACTGAGAATTGTACCATGGGGGGGTTGTCTTCAGAGAAACGGACTCACACCTCTTGAAATGCGTTTCTTCTCTCTCTAAATGTCCATTATAATGGAACTCCTATTTTTTGTCATTATGCAAATTCCACTGATGCATCACTTGTTACCGCAGACTCTGGTAAACACATTTTGATGGACGATCTTCATCAAGTTTGGGTGAAAGTAAAGTAGAGTTGGGATTTGCTGTCCACGGCGCATGTAGTGTGGAGTCCAACTTGAAGCGTGCTCTTTCAGACCTGCAACAGCTTTGCAGACCAGCCTGGTGTGTGGATTTCATCTGAGACTTGGTTAGGGTAGTCTAGAGTTGGAAAGGGAACTTGTGGAGACCTTTATTGGTATCGTGTTCTCGCTGTCACTTGCAGATCTTTGCGTAAGGAATATCGGCTGCTCTTCGCACGTGCCATTCCCGTTCTTCTTCCTGTGAGTGTAGTACGTGTCTATGTGTGCGTGTGTGTGTTTGCCTGAGAGGTGGGTTTTTCGCACAGAATTTTGCTGTTGTGTTTTGAGAATGGAAACGCGAGAGGTGCTTGTGATCCCCTGTAGCGTTTGATGCTGTTGTGAGCGCATCTGTTGTCGTGGACTTGTGTAGGCGAGGGTCACTTTATGGGCCAGATGCCTGTTGTGATACTGGATGTGGGGTCAGTGTGTTGGACAGTGATTTCGGCCGACTGGTTCTGGCCTTTGTCAACTCTGTGTATTTATTACAGTGTGCAGGAGGAGAGGGTTGGGGTTTTTTGTTTTTTAGAGTAAGTTGTTGTCACTGGTCAGTGATGATTGAAATGTTCTTAACGTGCTTTATCAGTAGTGCGTTTCATTTTAATGATAATCTTCAGGCCTTTTGTTTTTAATAGGATTTTTTGTTTGTTTTCCTTTTTCTTTCCCCCACTATGAATAAATGGAAATCATTGTGTAAATTACTCGACAAATTATTATGAACTGTTGTGAATTTGGGAAGAAACGTCAGGTGTTACAATAATGTTACAATTATCAGAGGATAACTTGCTGACTGTTGTTTTTAGAGAGGCAGCATTTGGTTAGAAATCCCTCGACGACAAGACATGAACAGTGTTGCTCTTCTTTCTTTCTGTCTGTCTGTCTGTCTGTCCTTGTGCTGCCTGCCTTGTGTGGCTGTTGTGTCGTCTGCTGTCGAGTGGCTGTTTTAGTCTGGAACTTCTCCTTTCATTCTTGGTCAGGGAAGGCTGGTGGCTGTGATGTGTGTATATTCTGTAGGTAAGAATGTATGCATTGCCACTCATTTCCCTTTTTTTCTTCTTTGGATGCAGGGATCAAGTTCTCTTTCTTTATTTTTTTAAGATATGTTACTGTCTAAAGCATTGAAAGTTATCCAGAGCCATCATATGTACTTTATTAACAGTACATACTTTCTCATAAACTGTGATAAAGTATCATGAACATGCAGGCTTAATAATTTTCCACGAAAATTTTTTTCTCCAGGAATGAGTTGGACGCTGGTCAGAAAATGGGTTTTACCTGTTAGTTCTGTGTAAAGAAGCATAGAAATGGTTCGCTTCCCCCAAGCACTGGTTGGGCGTAGTAATTTCTCCGTTACGTTTTCTACTGTGCACAAAACCGTTTGAATGTCAGCAGCCTCTCCCACCTTTTGTTTTGGTTGGTTTTTCTTCTTCTTCTTTCCCACCTTCTTGTGTGTGTGTGTGTATTTTTGGACTGGTTTTGAGAAAGTCTCTTCCAGCAAATTTTGTTTTCTTTTCATTGTAAAGTGGCCAGTCATAGAATAAAAAATTTTGTATTTGCGTGAGTTTTTGTCGGATTTGGCGGTGTTTTTAATTATCCCCCTTTTCCTCTCCCCAGATATGCTGAATAGATTATCCTTTTATTTTTTCCAAAATATAGATGTACTATGGTGAGTAGGTTGGGGACACGAGTTGAAAACATTATCAGGTTTTAGCAGGTGAGACTGGTCATATATAAATTGTGAGCGACTTCCCTGTATATCGTAAGTTTTTATTTTGCTTCATCCTCCCCCCCTCCACCTTCCTTTTGTAAGATGTTTTCTGCTGAATCTTTTCCTCAGTTTAGAAAAGTTACAAAGTTTCCCACAGAAAAAAAAAAACACCTACATTGTCAGGCTTTTCTTTCTAAACAACTTTGTTGAACAAAGTTTTTGTGATTGAATCAAGCTCTGTATCCAACCTCCCACCACCACCCCTTTGTCTTTTTGTCTTTGTTTTTTGGTGTGTTTTTTGGCATCAATATTTTTCTTCTCTCAGTCTCTGCTACTTCTTAACTGGCTAGCGAATCTTGAGTTTTGCTGAAGAAGCGAAACTATGAATGGTCTCTTGCTATTGTGAAAGATATCAGATCTGTGAGAAGAATTGTGCCAGACTATTCTTATGGAAGGTGGTGTGTTTTGTTTATTGTACTTAGACCCCCAGTTTACAACCAGTAGCTTCTCAAAAACATGTTTTCTCTGAAGTCGGAATGCAGTTGCCTTAATGGTGGGTAAAAATGGTCGTAAGTGCAAAATCTCACCTTTGATGAACCAAAAACAACTTAAAACCCTCACGTTTGTAGTTTGAATACTTTTGTTTTTATGAAGAAGAATTCATAGGTTTGGTTTTTGATTTGTTCTTTTAAAAGTTTTGTCAAGTGGGAATAAACGATAGGTATCTTCAGCAATTGTCACATAATTGTATATATATTTTTTGTTTAAATATGCTAATCAAAATGGGTTATAAATGGATCAGTTGGATACTCTGTGTACTTACTTTATTTGAGAAAGTGGACATTTGTTATGTATGTCTGCATTCTGTGGGTTGGTGTTTCTGCCATGTACTCATCGCGTGTAAAACATTTTGGCACATATTTATTCATCTCGTTTCATGTGATACTTCCGTTGGTGAGGATGGGTCCGTTGGTTGTTTTAGACTCCCATTGTTGATTTTTAATCAGTCTTTGTTTAATAAATTAGTTTCAGATCCCTATGATAATTGTCTGATGTGGTTGTATTTTAGTATGCAAGTGTTTGTTTGCATGAAGAATACTCACAATCTCTCTCTTCTATAAACCAAGATCATGTGTGCGAACGCACGGAGAACATCTTGTGCACATTTTAAAACCCGTTCTGCTTCTTGGAAGAGTAGGCCATTGTGTGCCAGTGGGAAGGATGACAAAATTTACAAAACTGCATACACATGGGGACTGGATGAAAAAAAGTACATGAGTGCTTATTCTATTATATCAAAATAAAAGAATAAATAAATAAATCTCTCTCACACACACTCGCAGTCACACACCTCTCTCACACAAACACACACGCACACCTCAAGAACAAAGTTCACACAGCCAATGTAGTCGTCACTGTCATTCATTTATTTATAACAATATTCCTGATAACACATCACAGACAGCGCAAAATGTTTTACCAAAGAAAAAAATTCAAAAGCACTCTTTTTTTGTTTCTGCTCTTGGGTGTCCTCATGACATTTCCTTCTGATAGTTGTGGATCTTTCAGTTTTCATGATCAATAGCAGTTTGCTACAGTACTCCATGGCACCAACAAAAGAATACCTTTAGCCAAGATCTGTAGACATGCCCAGTTACATATAAATATGTACATGCCTGACACATTAAGAACACATCATAATATTGCACACTAAAGATATGCACTGCACATTTTTGGACTTAGGCCAGCTCCTACCCAGAGTAGTGTGCTGTGGGTTCAGTGGAAAGACTGGGACCACACAGTCGAGTTTCATCTACTTTACGAATGCGAGTTTGAGAGTTGCTCAAATTACCTGACCAACACTGCAGGTGTCTGTATCTCTCAGGCCTGGTTGACACCAGGATATGATAGTAAGCATAGAGTTCAACATTTTCAAGTAGTCTCAAAGCACATACACTTCCATAGCATCATTACATCATCCTCTATTATTAGTGATCATCATGCAATTTAATAAAAAATATGAAAAGAAAAGCATCTGATTCCATGGTCCCAGTTGTTCTGCTCTCATGGTGACCTCAGATTCAGATTCCCCGTACACTTCTGTGCCTGTGGTGAGTTTGTGTCAAAGCCTTTGGGGTTGGAGGTTCAGGGGGGACAGTTCGTTGAAGGGATGTTGTGGTGGTTGCCACCTCGGGTGGGCAAGTCACTTAGCCTGGCTCCGCCACTGAGCTAATACTGTTGTTAGTAGGGGGCTTAGTAGGCGGTTTCCTGCGTATGTTAGCTCAGAACAGGTACCATTGAACACCATCAAAGTGACCCAGCAGCAGTGCAGGGCCCCTCTGGCTGGTGGCCTGACATGATGGGCTCCCTGTGGACTTCCGACCCTGAGGATGCGAATAAAATCTGGTATGGCTGGGGTGGAGAGACTGAAATGAGCGGCATGGAAGCAGCACACAGTACAGGAATGTCACAGAAGATGAGGCAGCAACAAACAAAAACAAAAAAGATAAGCACTGCAGGAAGTGGACACTGTATTTTTTTTCTTCCTGTTCCTCAGCTAGACTCACCAATGGTGAGATTTTTGCGTATGCGACCGTTTTTGCCCACCATTAAAGGTAGAGGTCTGCATCACAACTTCAGGGATAACAGTTGGATATTGCACCTGCCAATTTTGCCAGGACAGTCAGGAGGTACCTCCCTGAACTTTCCCATTTTCAACTGTCGTGGGTTCTAATGACATGCACATGTCAGTAAGCGCACAGGACCAACTGGTTTAGAGTCTCCTCCGAAAAACTTGGATATTCAGTTCAATTTTTCCATCAGCTGGGAATTTGGGGCAAAGCTGGGAATCGAACCCATAACCTCACTGTTTACTTTAGGCAGGTGAATGTTGAAACCGTCCTGCCACCTTTCTTCTTGTATTTTGTTTAAAAACTTCTCTCTCACAAACCTTTAGTGCTTGCAATGCTCTCTCTCCTCTCTCTCTCTCTCTCTCTCTCTCTCTCTCCCTCTCTCCCTCACACACACACACTTCCATGATCAAAGAAACAGTCACCCACTTTTTAAACAAAGACCCAGTCTTATGCAAGTGGGATAAACAGAATAAAGGTAACCACCATTTCTTTAGTTTAAAGCACAAAACTAATTTCTGCCTGCACTCTCCTCTTTCAAACAACAGTTCCAGCTAGTTGCACACAGTCACAGCGTCACAATCACTGCTGCGGTTCATTCTGGTATCCCATGGCGATGCCGGACCGTCCTTCCTTGGCTTTCTGCACTGGTGTCTGGCCCAGCTGTCGATCCAAGCCTTGCCACGATCGGGACGACAAGAACTCCCCTGTTGACATCACAGAGATTCTCAACTTCTTCTTCGTCGTCAAACGCTCAGTAACTATTGTCTGTCATATGTGTGAAAATGCATCACGCAGCCGTTAACTAAGCGCCTGACAAGTCAGGCCCAGCGCATCCAACTTTGGCATAAGAGAGAACCGTTATCTTTTAAGTCTTTCTGGAAAAAAAGGCAGGAGAATGGACCAAGAAGGCAGAAAATAGACAAGAAGGAGGTGAGAGGAAGAAAAGGAACAAGGCAGAAACAAAGCAAGGGATAGAAAAGAGGGAATTCATAACACAGACTTTCCAGAAGGTGGGGATGGTATTTATACTGACAGGCCCCCCAGAATCCCCATGGGGGATAAAAGATCTGTAATACAAGATATATATGTACAGGCATTTTCAACTTTTAAAGTTTTAACACACACACACACACACACACACAACCAATGTAGGAATACAGTGAAACAGGAATAATCATATTTATGATATTTCCCATAAAACACAAGTGAGTTATTTTAGAAAATCGTTATCTCATTAAAAGATCTTATGTATTTTGATACACATTCTGATGACTCCGCTCTTTTGAAATTCCATCTAACTCGCATAGATCTCATATGTTCTAAACAAGTCAAGTTTTTCTCTCCTGGTGCAAAAAAGACACTGTCTGGACCTAAATGTCAAAAAGACTAAAAAGAAATGCCGATTGATTTTTGCCACAACCTTGACTCTGTACCAGATCTTCACATGGAAGAAAGCAAAAAGGTAGAATGTGTGCATGAGTATCAATACTTAGGGTACAGTTATTGACGACAAACTTTGCTTTACTTGCCAATACAGGTTTTATAAATAGCAAATGCCAATCTCGTCTTTTCCTTGGTTTGTCAAAAAACCCTGAAAGTCTTCAGGTAAATAGCAAGTTTTTCACAATGTCTATCAATGCCTCGCTGGCTTTTCTTTCATATGAATGTCTGAATGTCAAAAACAAAAATAAACTGAACAACGCTGTAACAAAGTCATGCGACTAATCTGTGCCTAGTGTGGAAATAAAACTTAACTATTTGGATAGAAGGCGGGTAGGTGAGAGACAGAGTGAAAGAAATCATGACAGTAGACTATATATGGAAGCTAAATACTTTTTAAAACTCTTTACTTCTTAAAAGCGCTGAAAAGTAACCAAATTTAAAACTCTGCAAAATAAAACAGTTTTATTCCTACCTTCACTCTGCTATTTATCATACACAAAACAACAATTTCAGAATGACATGATAAAAAGGGCAGAGAGCAGGGGGAGGGGCATTGTAGAGTTAAGCAAGAAAAGGTATGGATCTTTTTACTCTTTCAGAGTAATGTTTTAAACCACTAATATAAAGTGGTTCAGGCATACCACACCAACATCTGGACTGGCCAAGAATTGTCCTACAGGGAACAGTACAAGGAGGGAGATGAAGAGGCAGACAGAGAAAACGATGGGAAGACATCATCAGAGAGTGGACTAGGCCTTGAGTGGAACGATTTGTTACGGAAAGCAGAGGACCGCCGGGAGTGGAGGAAGCTGGTTGCAAAATTTTAGTGCCCCCACAGTCCAAGGGACTACAGGATAGGTGAGGTGAGGTGAGGCAATGTATTGAAATGGGTTGATGCTGATCATATCATACATGTTACAGCTATTTCTTCAGGAATTTTTTTTAATAAAAGAGTATGTGTCTATGTGTATATTTATGCATGTGCGCATGCTGTGTGTCTAATGTGTTTGGGCTGTGTGTAAGCTGGTGAATGTGTATGCATGCGCATGTGTGTGCTCACTTAGTTCTTGTGGAATATATTCGTTTTCTTTCAATGTATTTATTAAAGCATCAAGGAAAATGGTTAGTTCTACCTCACATTCAAAGAGTTTGTTGTATTATTTCCTGTGATACACATGTATTTTCCTGTTTAATGTTTACATTTTATATTTGGCAAGTAACCCATATGAATTTCTTGGGGCTTTTTTAGATAATAAAGTACATGCACACACACATGTGCACACACACACACTGAGGAACGGATGACAATTACAAAACTGCATACACACAGGGACAGGATGTAAGAAAGCACATGACTGCTAATTCCATTATCCTCAAAATACAAGATAAAATAAAAGAATAAATAAATAAAGAACACATACACTCACACATGCACACACACACACACTCACACACACACACACACAACACACACACACACACACACACTCATACACACACAACAACCAAAACACAATCATTTCACCCAAAAAAAATTAAAAACTACTGACCTGCAGTCTCAGCACCGACAGAGGTCAAGGCCATAGCATCCGAACGTAGAACTACAGCAGATGACTCGCCTTCCCCGTCCACCTCTGACCTCTGACCCAGACTGATGAGTTTGTTGGAGATGAGGGAGACATCGGTGACATCTGGCTGCGTGGCAACAGCCGGTACATGATCTGCTGCTCCTGTTCACACCACAACCACTCTCTGCTCTACTTTGCTTAACAAGATTCAGCACTATATAAACTCCATACATTATTATTATTATTATTATTACTTTCACACAGCTCACACAGCGCGCATATTCAACATCACTCAAGCCAAGAGTGCTTCAAATTTAGCGCGCCCCTTTCCTTTTTATGTAGTCCGAGTGTGGTCAGTTCCTGCTACAATCAGCGCCAGCTGGGCTGGGATGGGATGGAATGAATAGCAGCTGTGATGGGAAAACTTGACGGCTACATTTAGCTTTAACCTTTTCATCGCTACATCAACGCTACAATCACTTCTTAGTTTCCCCCCTGAGGGAAAGCCAGGGGGGGTCTGTCAGTATAAATAGCACCCCCACCTTCTGGAAATTCTGTGCTAGAAATTTCCTCTTTTCTATCCCTCTCTTTGTTTCTTGCCTTGTTCCTTCTTCTTTCTGTCGCCTCCTTCTTGTCTGTTTTCTGCCTTCTTGGTCCATCCATTCTCCTGCCCTTTTTTCCCCCCCAGAAAGCCTTAAAAGATAAGTTCAATTCTCTTCCATGCTGAAGTTGGATGTTCTGGGCAAGAGAATGGACCAAGAAGGCAGGAAATAGACAAGAAAGAAAGAGAGGGATAGAAAAGAGGGAATTCCTAGTACATACTTTATAGAAGGTGGGGATGCTATTTATACTGACAGGCCCTGGAGATGACAGGAAGAAAAGGAACAAGGCAAGAAATAAAGAGAGGGATAGAAAAGAGGGAATTCCTAGCTCAGCATTTCCAGAAGGTAGTGGTGCTGTTTATACTGACACCAGGCATCCCCACACACTAAACTAGTTCTAAGTCACATTGTGATCATCAATATCTGTAACTTTGTCATTTTGATCTAAACTGAATCTGTCACATCAGACAGGCAGACAGACCAGCAATGTCAGACTTCATCTGTGCCCTCCTCTGCCATAGGCACTGTCTGTCATTCCCGTGTGGGACTGGCCAGCCACACCTGACGCTGACGTACCAGAATGAATAACACCTAGAGCACAACTCCATTGTCTTCCAAGACTGAAGGATGCCTACCAAATGTGATCATCAAAGACTTAAACTTTGCCAACTTGATATGATTTATAAATTGGTTTGACTATGTCACATTGCCATTGTAATTGTTCTAGGTTCAATTCCTGGCCTTGCCTTTTCTTCCCAGTTTTACATGAAAAATGAAGCTGAATGTCAGAGGCAACTCTAAACCAGTCAGACCCGTGTATTTCAAGAACTTGTGCACGTCAAAACAACCAAAAAAAACCAGATTGAAAATCTGACAATTCTTTGAAAAGTTATTACAAATTGAAATGATAAACTGTAGAAAGTGACAAAATGAAAAATTAACAAGTTCTGCATCGTAAATAGGTGGTCAAACAGAGGGCTTGGGTATTTTTAATCACGTTTTAAAACAAAATTACTCCTTGATACTTCAGTACAAGGTAGAAGAGTGGCTCTAGCTTCATAAAGGTAAAGGCGTCCCATAACCTATGTGGTCGTAGCAGAGCAAGGTGTCAGAGACCTCACTTCTCAAGGGGCCATCATATTGAGGGTGACACCCATCTCCTCTCCCTCGCTGATAGCTTCATAATCAATCAAAATCTCAAAATCAACAACTTGACCCCCACCTGCCCAAAAAATGGCTCCTAGTGGAAAAGTGATTCAGGTGCAAAGCGACTCATTTTGTGGCGGAGTGTCACCTACTGTACATAGCTTGAGCGCTTTGATTTGTTGCTTTACAAGATTCAGCGCTATATAAATTCCATACATTATTATTATTTTTATTATTATTATTATCTACACAGAGGTAGTTCTTACCGGGCAGAAGCTGGGAGAAGTCAGTGAGGTAGTCCCCAGTCCACTCCCTGGCCTGGTTGCAGGCCACCTCCAGCTCGAAGGGGGTCACCACCGGCTTGAGGAAGTCCTTGGAGTCCACCAGTGTGTTGAGAGGGCAGGCCACCAGCACAAACACGTCCACCTCCAGAAGTTAGCCAGCTTCGGCACGTTCAGCTTGCCCACCACAAACGTGTAGCTCCTCTTCCCCGACCCCCTCACCAGCTCCTTCAGGTGCGTGATTGCCTCCGCTGTTCTCGACACGCCCAACGTCCCCGCCACGACGCCCACGATTCTGGCTTCCTTGACGCGCTCGATCATGTAGTAGCGTTTCATCAGCTCGCGGTTGACGTTGAGCGTTTCGCGTCGGGCCGTGGCGCTTTCCGGGTTGTAGGACAGAAACTGGCACTTGTTCATGGTCATCATGAGGTTGGCTAACACTTTGCCTTCTTCACCGATGTAGTACACACTGTAGTCCTCCACCTTGTGTTCTGCGGGCAAGGCGAAGTTGCGATGACATCGACAGTGCCAGCAGAAACCGTTTTCGCTTTTCGAATTCGCGGTAGCGTCAGTCTGAATGTCTTGCTGGTCCTGGTCTGAGTTTGTTGCGTCTGTAGCGAGCGTCTTTCTGGATGAAGCCGGCATCTGAAGGTGTGACGTCACTGCCTCGATTCCTGCTGATTTCAGTCGCTCTGCCAGTGGCTCTGAAACAAGGGTTTGCATTTTTATTTCGTGACATATAATATTACTTTTCAAACAACAATCCGCTGATCACTGATGAGTGAATCAGGCGGGGAAATGCTACAAAGATAAGATTGATAATAACTAAATCATGAAATGAATTGCTTGTCTAAAAAGAAATGGGATAAAAGACTGCTGATAAATCACACACTATTGTTGTTGTTGTTATCATCATTATTAATATTCTTCTCCCAGCGCTGCACTCATGGTTTTGGGTGTGGAATGGTTTATAAAATAATTAATCATCAGACGTTTTCTTAACAGATTCATTCTTTCTTTCTTTCATTATTTATATCATCACCAATGTCGTCATCATCATCATTATGATGATGATGATATTATCATTATTGCTATTATTATCATTACTGTTATAATTATCTTTATCTTTTTTTTTTACTACTACTTACTACTTTTTACTTACTACTACTACTGCTGCTATCATTATCATCATCATTATGACTATGATTATCATCATCATCATCATTATTATCAATATTATCACCACCATCATACTAGTACTATACTGCTGCTGCTGTTGTTGTTATCATCATCACAATCATCATCATCATCATCATCATCACCATCATCATCATCATTCCTAGTAGTAGGAAAAGAAGGAGAAATTAGCAGCAGTACTAGCAGTGATTACCATCATCATTAATCATAATCATCTTCTAACATTTCAATCATAACATTACACTACCGTTATCACAAATTACCAAACATCATTTCAACCTCGCCTCACCGACAGCATGTTGATACATCGTGTCCGCCATGACAATCATCCTGGCTGTTGCAGCAGACTGCAGGGCCTGCAGTTGTTCCGCAGCGTGGGCGACATCGACGGGCTGCGAGCACAAGACGTGCAGCACGGGCAGTCGCTGCGTCGGGGACAGACAGGTGGGGCCGAAATGAATGAGGCTGTCCGCTCCATAATGTTCAGCCGCCACTTCATCTACGCAGCAACTGAGAGGACAAAGAATACCCATACACAGTTTTTTCCTTCTGAATTCTTCAACCGGATACCGATACATTTACTGGTACACACAAAACATTCCACTGCATAAGCCGCTGATGCTGTAACACTTTTACTAAAGTAGGTCAGAAAACGGTTAAAAGGCGTTCCCATAACCTGTGTAGTCGTTGGGGAGGGAAGTGTCAGAGACCTCGGCTTCTCCAGGGGCCAGAATCTTGAGTGCGGCGCCCATCTCCTCTCCCTCGCTGCTTTACCTTCCCTGTCCCTACAGGGGGCGAGGTACCCATTACAGTTGGGTGAACTGGGTACCCATTTACAGTTGGGTGAACTGGGGGACAGTACTGAAGCCGAGGCGTGCAAACAGTCACCCATCCACTTGGTAACCACAATCGATGCTGCTTAGCCTTAGCTTGGGAGAAAGCGAGCGCTCTGACCACTGAGCTATCTCGTCCCCAATTACCAAAGTAACATTACACTAATTACATGCATTGGGTTTACAAAGGTAAAGTGCCGTACTATAACACACCACATCATAATACAATGGATGACAAAATTTACAAAACTGTATGGATATGGGGACTAGATGTAAAAAGAAAAAAATTTTAAAGCACATCAGAGCTTTTCCCATTATCCTTGAAATAAAACAAACAAACAAGAAAAGAAAAAAAAATTTTATTGTCAAGACAATGATTTTGCTTACCCATACATAGATTATTAACTAATTGGAGTAGGGGAGGAGGGAAGGGTTGGCTTTTTTCTTTGGGGGGGAGGGGGTTGTTTAATAAAATTTGTGTTTCGACTCCACTCCTGCATCTTTTCAGCTAAGTAATATCAAATAATGGTGATGTCGCTAACCACCTTCAAGGATTAAAACTTCCCCAAAGCTGGAATGCAGCTACCTGGGCAAAAATGATCGCATACGCAAAATCTTACCATTGGTGAACCTCGGAGCCCTAGCCTAGGAAAAATGTCACAATGTCACAAAACTTGAATATGGTGATCAGCTAAATTATTAATATAGAGATAATGCAGACATCTAGAATGTCAGAAGTTGCTGGTTCGATCCCCATTTCAGCCCAAACTTTCCCCCCATCTAGTAGACCTTGAGTCATGGTCTGAGTGCTAGTCTTTAGATGAGATGATAAACCGAGTTCCTGAGTATAACACAGGGGGCTTCTTGTGGCGCTTTTAGATCCGGTCTCGAGACATGTTTGTTTCAAACCTAAGGTTTTCCTCTCCTGCTTCATCTCATAGTTTTTCCCTGCCTTCAGCAGCTAGGATTCTATCGCCCTGCCGGGGTGTGTGACCTGTGTGTGTGTCTGTGTGTGTGTACATGCATGCACATTTGGACTTGGTGGAACTATTAATTGTTACTGGTTGTATGACTGTGTAAGAATGAGTTGAGTGCAACTGCAAGCGCTTTGATTTGTCTCTGCAAGATATAGCGCTATATAAATTCCATTTATTATTATTTATTATCATTATTTCACCTTCACTTATCCCATAGTCTAGTATACAACTGGGGCACCACTGAAGAATTTGCAACCCACATTTAGCGCATGCAAAAGATCCTACAGCAACAAGAGCTGCTCCTGAGCAAAATCATGTTTTTTTCAGGCACTCTCACAGTTCAACAAAACAATTCTCGTCTGTCCATCTGAGTCTCTTAGTTTTTCAGCCACACACCTTCCATACGAGGTATCTCCCAGAATGAAGATGGTGGTGGTAGGGGACACAACTCCTTGTAGATGATTCAGCACAGGCACTGAGTCAATCAGTCGCTCGTCTGGAAACTGCAGGGCCACCTGAAAAGTGAACAGAACTGGTAGTGGCAGATCTTTGCCACAGACTATGGTTTGGCCTCAGACTGTAAACAGTTGATTACTACCTGTAGTGCTACCAGCACTCTTTTGGCCACCTGTCAACAGCAGTTTACTAGTTAATTACCTTAATAATTATAATTTAATTAATACTAAATATATAATAATCAATTATTAGTTTACTAGTTGCAGTTCTACACTACAGACACTGCCTTGGCCACCTATGAACATTCGTTTACTACTAGTTTTGTAGTTTAGCACTAGTTTTGTGGGCAAGGGATAGCTCAGCAGTCAGAGCACTCCCTTTTCCCTGGGTAAGGTTAAGCAGCATCGAGTGTGGTTACCAGTTGGATGGGTGGCCATTTGCATGCCTTGGCTTCAGTACAGTTTCCCCAGTTCACTCAGCTGTAAATGAGTACCTGCCTCTTCAGGCTTAGGGAAGATAAAGCAGTGAGGGAGAAGAGATGGATGCCACCCTAAAAATAATGCTGACCCCTAGAGAAGTTGATGTCTAATAATAAATATGCCTCACTTCCCTACGACCACATAGATTATGGGACACCTTTACCTTTAAAAAAAAAAATTAACTCTTTTTGTAGTGATCAATATAAGCATTAACTTGTCCATCTGTAAATGGTTCTTTACTAGTTTAGTAGTGATGGGGAGGGTGGGAGAAGGCAAGGTATCCTAGTGGTTAGAGCATTGCATTTGCAGATGATCTGAGTTAACATCAGTACCAAATGTGATAAATATAAATAGTATAACTATAAGCTGTCTAAACTGAAAGAAGCATTCTGCTTGTCATTTTCATTGTGAATGGGATCTGGTGCTTCAAAGTTCACATATCACACAGATTTGACTTGTGTCAAATTGTGGTTTTTCCAGTTTGACACCCTAGTACATATCAACCAAATACATGTCTTAAGAATATATGTTATAAAGATTTAAAGTACTTATTTTTCAACTGGGTATGTATGTTAAGTACAATTCTATTGAGTATTGAGGTTCAAACTTGGATGATTTTAGAAATTGTCAGGTGCATCAGCATACCCCATTTTTAAACAGCCATATATCCAAAAGTATTAAAGATTGAGATTTTTTTTTTAAAGTTTTATCAGTATCTAGGTTTTAAATACGAAAAGAAATAATCTAAGTTTGGCTGCGGTACCTAGTGAGTAGTGATAGTGTTGTGTGGGCTGTGGATGGGGGTATGCATTTTGTACACATGTATATCATTATATATACTTTGTAGCGCTCTGAACACACGAATGTTTGTTTAGAAAATCATTCATATACCTCCATTAACATTCATTCATCACCATTCAGCTTTAACGAAGTTACGAGTCAAAAACAAGAGTCGGCGCAACTTCACACCACAATTTTGGGCCCATTCCACATCTTTTGGCAATCGATTGTCATGTCCTCTAGGCCTATGTGCCTTTTCAATTACATTAACGGTGTTAATCCTTATTTTTCTCACCTTTGCAAACTGGTTTTCTGAAATCCATAGACCACATCTGGTCAGTTCGTATATGTCATTAAGTCGATGTGATGGTGTCAATGTCTTGGAGACTGTGCACACCTTTTTCTTTGTAACGTCATCTTCAGAACTAAAGGCTGACGTGCTTGTCATTTTACCAGCAATCGGTCACAATCTAAGCAAGCAGATCAACAAATAATTATTATAACAATTTTTTGTGTGTGTAAGCCACAACCACGTTGTTTGCATACTCAACAACGGAAACAGTACTAGGAAGTGGTAATCTAGGTCTAGGCCTAATGGGCATGCGCAAATCTAATAGCAACAGTCAACTTCCTTCATCCACGTTGGAAGTAACACGACATCATGAAACACACGTCAAATGACACGGCACTCCCTGTTTATGTTACAACTATAAGTATTGCTTGTACGATGAAGAACTCAATCTTTTGGAAGAGGAAGGCCCATACTGACAGTTTATCCAGTTTAACTTTTCAAAATGCTTGCTGTTTCACTTCCACCGAATCTGAATGAGTTGCCCAGAGCTGAAGAACATAAGCAGGATGGTCAACAGTTGGACCAAGAGATAGTTGACGTCCTAGCATCGATAAGACAGTTGCTTATCAAATACAAAATGTACAGCAAATCCAAGGCTACCCCAGTGGTGTCTGGTGGCCTGCAGCAGTTCATCATCAATAAACTGAGGAAAAAGAGCGAGCAAGACCTGACACTGACCCAGCGTCTGAAAGCGTTGTATCTGAAGGATGAAACAGTGCAGTTCTCTGTGGATGGCACAGGGGAGGAGACGTCTATGTTTGACTGTATGCCGGTAAGGATTTTAAACTTTCCCTCCACTACTGACATGAGCAGACAAAGAAGCAGGTTTAATGACAGCACACACACACACACACACACACACACACTCATTTAAAAGCATTTTTACCTGCTGTACCAAGTTTGTCACTGGATCAGATTTTGTCTGAACCATTGTTACTATTGGACATTGTGTTAGGATTGATAAGAAGTCCGATAATGCAGTTTTTGTAGTATGTTAAAGTTAGTTTTTATTAAGTACCGTTATCTGACACTTTTCTATTATTGTTTGCGTTCTCTTGTTTAGATTACTTTTTTCCCTCTAAAATCACTAAATGTGAATAATCGTTAAACTGAAGATATCACACACACACACACACCATACCAGAATCATTGTGTGTTTGGAAGGAAAGGGTGGAGTGGGAGCAGTTTATCACAATATTTCAATCTGTTATAATCTAACACAAACATGTATTATCCTGATACCTGACAGCTGATAAATTTGTTGAAAGTGTACAGGTTACAAATCGGTAGTAATAGGAGAGACCAGTGAAACTATGACTGTTACATTTTGGGTTGTTTTTTTCAAGTTTCATTGAAAAAAGTGTTTTGGAACAATTGTAGTTTTACCAATCTAGTCTCTGCAAAGTTTACTGTTTGATCCTGCACATAACTTGTCATTCTCATTTTCAGGCTTTGCCTTTAGTCAAAATACATAATATTTCAGTCAAGGAAAAGTGATCATCATATTTTGGTATATATACATGTGTGGCAATGTGTGTGTGTGTGTGAGAGACAAGACAGACAGACAGGCAGGCAGGCAGATAGAGAGAGAGACAGACAGACAGACAGACACAGACACTGAGACAGAGCAAGCACAAGACTACAAAATAAATTATATGTGTCATTGAATGTAAAAAAAAAAAACCTTTACCCCTTCTTTACACTCTTCCCCAATGCCCTCTAATTCTAAACCATACTTGAACTTTACTTAAAAAAAACTTTTATTTTATCTTGTTTGAAAACACAGCTCGATGTCAAGCTGCACATCCTTTCCTATGTGGACTCGCGCAGCCTGTGCCGTGCCTGCAGTGTCAGTCGTGGCTGGAACCAGCTGCTGTCAGACAACATAATCTGGCGCCACCGTTTGTCAACTGACATCTTAACATGGTCACAAGTCTCACATGTCACCAACCCACAAGTTTACATGGAAGCTGCCTCTGACTTGACTTTCAAAGAAATGTGAGTGTTTTGTTTTGGGTCATTATGTACTTGTACTGTGATTTTCTCCTCCTCCTCCTCCTCCAACTCCTCCTCCTTCTTCTTCTTCTTCTTGGAGGGGGGAGGAAGAGAGTACATGTACGCGCCTACACCTGTGTGTAGATCAGGGCATACCATTTTCTGTATTGTAAGAGTACGTTTTCATTCTTGGCATTATGCTTGAATGAAAGAATGAATGTGTGTGTGTGGAGGGGGGTGGGGGGGGGGTTTTGAGTATGTGTATACGTGAGCGTGAGTGTGTGTGTTGTTTGTGTATGTAACTTGGTGGATGTTCTTATAATGTTGCATTCAATTTAATGGATCCCCCCTCCTCCCATTTTTTCTGAATTTTGTTGTTTTGTTCAAGGTAGAGTTTCTACGCTTTTTGTCGGTTGTTTTTCTTTTCTTTTGTGTTTAATTAATTCCAGTTTGTTTTCTTTTGGGGCAGAATTGTAAAAAGGCCTTTATTGTGCCTAATTCTTTACCCATTAAAGATTCAATTAGTCAATCAATCTTCTTATTATTATTATTTGTCTTCTTCTTATTTGTCTTCATCTTCTTCTTCTCCTTTTCCTTCTTCTTCTTCATTGTCAAACACTCTGACAACAACTACTGTTTTTCTGTCATATGAGTGAAAATACATTGTGCTGCTGTTAAGTGCCTGACAAATCAGGCCCAGTGCATCCAACTTCAGCATGGGAAAGAATGAGCCAAAGAATGGACCAAGAAAGCAGAAAATAGACAAAAAAGGAGGTGACAAGAAGAAAAGGAACAAGGCAGAAACAAAGAGAGGGATAGAAAAGAGGGAATGTCCAGAAGATGGAGAAAGGGTTGCAAGATGGCATAAGTCATAAGTGAGCCTGTGTAAGAGCCTATATATTCAAATTTTTTGTGACCTATTTTCAACTTTGATATGCTATTCACATGGGCACAGTCAGGCAATCCTTTGTATTCATCAATTAGTTTTTCATTCTAAAATATTGTCAGCAGCTTCTAACATCCACTTCACCGAAGTCTACCACTGTCTGAAATATGTTTCTTTAATGAATGGGTGTGTGCGCGTGTGTGAGTGTGTGCGTGCATGCACACGTAAAAAATAAGTTTGTCTTTTCCAGTCAATGGTTTTTACAACATTGTATTCCTACATTGGTGTGTGTGGATGTATGTGGGAGTACGCAGTGCGTGTGTGTGCGCACACCTGGATTTGTGTGTGTGGTCATTTTTTTAAGCTATCTTGGAATGTTTATAACAATCAGAAATGTATCTTTTTTGTGTCTTGTGAGATAATTATAGGTATCAACGTGCCTGTCAGTATTGTAATTGCCCTTCATGGGATGATTAAAGTGTTTTTGACTTGACTTGACTTGACATTTTCCCTATGGGTAACCTACTATAGGATAACCATGATTTATTTATTCCTTTATTTATTTATACCCCCTTTAAGTCATGGCAGATTTCTCTGCATGAAATTCAGGCTGCTCTCCCTGGGTAGACCGCAAGATCAGCGCCACCCTTTTTTTCTTCTTCTTTTTCCCGTCTGCAACTGTAATTGTTCCCTGTCAGAGTGGCTTTTTTTCTACAGAATTTTGCCAGGGACAACTCTCTTGTTGCCGAGGGTTCTTTTACATGCACTAAATAATTGTGTGTAACACATGGGGGTTTCGGATTATCGTCTCATCCAAAAGACTAGCATCCAGACCACCACTCATGGTCTTGAAAAGGTTCGGGTCCAAACAGGATTCGAACCACCGCACACTTCCGACCCGGACTTTTTGCTTTCTAGGCAGGCGCGTTACCTCTAGACCCCATGTACTAACCCTTCTCTCCGTATCACCAATGCTGGGTTACAGATGCATACAAATGCGCACAGTGTACGTGTACTGGAAAAGAGGGGTTCTCTCCTGTAGGATAGTGTTAAGGTTTTATTTCATAATGATAGATTTACACATTTTTCTTCAGGATTGTTCTCTGCTTTCTTCTTCTTCTTCTTCCTTTTTTGTCACGTTTCTCCCAGGGGAGGTTTGACATTGATCAGCGTTCTCCATCTCTCTCTGGTTTGAGCTTCCTCCTCATTTATGCCCCTTTCTCTAAGATCATCTGCAATACAGGCAGCCCAGGTCTTGCTAGGTCTTCCCTTTGGTCTCTTTCCATCCACTACGATGTTCTCTGCTTTCATATGTGTAATAACTAATATAATGAGAAGAAGAAGAACAATAACATAGAATTTATATAGCTCAGAATCTTTGTAAAGCAAACAATTCAAAGCGCTCGCATTCAAATCATTCACACGCGCGCATGCAACCGTTCACAAAACAAGGCAACAACTCTTCTATCCCGTGATGCTTTGCTTTGCAGTTACCTGAGGTGCTGCCCCGAAGTCTTGTCAAGGCAGAGAGAGGAGAACTCAGCCTTTCATCAGGTGTCGTCAGTGCTGAAGTACCTGATGCCCAAGAAGGCCCCCAAGGCAGCCATGTTTGGCCCTGGCCTGGAGTCCAGCACCAGCGCCATCGTGCGGAAGATGCTGTACGAGGATCAGAGCGTCTTCACCTCCGTGGCCATGTTTCCTGGGCAGTTTGATGGTCAGTGGGTGTGGTTGTGTGTGTGTGGGGGGGTAGGGGGGAGGAGAGAGTGTGTTGGGGGTGGGGGGTAGGTGTGTGTTGGGGGGGGGGGGGGGGGGGGGGGGGGGATAGAGTGTGGGTGTGAGAAAGAGAGAGAGAAAGAGAGCACTCAAACTCAAACTTGAATGTTTTATTGAGAGAGAGAGAGAGAGAGAGAGAGAGAGAGAGAGAGAGAGAGAGAGAGAGAGACAATGACAATGACAATGATGACAATGACAAATTCTTTTATTTCAAGGATAATGAATAAGCACCCATGTGCTTTTTTACATCCAGTCCCTGCCCTTAAGGATATATATGATAATAAAAGAAAATAAAGCCCATAGCAATACACTTACAGTTACACAGTTTACAGAAAAAGAAATATCTACACAAAAATCCCCACAAAAATCACCAAAGAGAGAGAGAGAGAAAAAAAAAAGAAAAGTAGCAACAAGTAATAAAGAAAGCAGAACAGAAAACACAGAAACAACCGAAAAAATAGTAAGAACCAAGAGCAAAACAAAAACGGCAACAACAACAACAAGGGGAGAGGGAACAACCGAATAGTCCCCCCTCAAAAAAGCAACAACAACCCCAAACCAAATCAGAACCAAACAAAGCAAACCTCCATAAAATAAAGGAGAACAAACCACGTGAATAGCTTCATTTTGGCTAACAGAAAGAAACGTCAAAAATGGAGAGAGAGAGAGAGTGTGTGTGTATGTGTGTGTGTGTGTGTGTGTGTATGTGTGTGTGTGTGTGTGTGAGGAGAGAGAGAGAGAGAGAAAGTGTGTGTGTGTGAGGGAGAGAGAGAGAGAGATTTTGTATGTGTTTTCAATTTGATTTTTTTCATTCAATTCAATCATTTTATTTCAAGTGTAATGAATAACCACTTAGGTGGGGTGGGTTTTTTTTTACATCCAGTCCCTGTGTGTATGCAGTTTTGTAAATGTTATCATCACTGCCCAATGGTGTATAATGACCCTTTCTTCCAAAAGGCAGAACAGCTTTTATCATGTGCACACAAGGCTCTGCAAGCATTTGGATGTAGGACCTTGGCTTAGCCTTAGCCTGGTGGTTAGTTAGAGTGATGTGCTTGTGATCTGCTGACCCAGGTTTGAATCTCATTGAGGAGGATTTTTCCTCTGGAGTTAACATCAGTGCTGACTCCACTCTCCCCAAAAGTCTTTCAGATGAGACTATAAGCCGAGGTCCTGTGTGCGAATGCAAGCGGAACATCTTGCACACATGTTAAAACTCGTTCCGCTTTTCAGAAGAGCAGGCCATTGTGCGCCAGTGGGAAGGGATGACAAAATGTATAAAACTGCTTACACACATGGACTGGATGTCAACAAAAAAAAGAAAGAAAAAAAGCAACAAAAAAAGCACATAAGTGCTTATTCCATTATCCTCAAAATAAAAGAAAAAAAATTTTTTTAAATAGTCAACCATTTTTTCCACTCATATTCCAGCTAAAAGGAAAAAAACCAAAAATGTGTTCCTCACCCAACAGGTTATGGGGCCGGGATGACGCTGCAGCTCCCCAACAGCCAGACGTTCCATCTGACCGTCCTGTACACCTCCTCCCGAGAGGAGCGGCAGAACCAGTCCCCGGAGAATCGCATGTCCCGGAACCGCATGGTGTACCAACAGCCGCGACAGGACGGGGCAGGGGCAGAGGCAGCCTATGAACTGCAGCCAGCGCTGCAGCAGCTGTGTCACACTCTCAGCGCCTTCATTTTCGTCGTCAACGCTTCTGAGTCGCCAGAGGCAGGTGAGAGAGAAGAGTAAAGGTAACGGTGTCCCATAATCTGTAGGGGAGCGAGGCATCAGAGACCTCAGTTTCTCTAGCGGGCCTGCATATTGAGGGCGGTGCCCATCTCCTCTCCCTCGCTGCTTTACCGTAATTCCCTGACCCTAAAGAGGGCAGGTACCCATTTACAGCTGAGAAAGAATACTTTTGGGGTTTTTGGTCCATCTTTTTCACTTGCATGCGTATTGCATGTCACAGCGCGCAAACTCAAACATCACTCAGTCAAGAGTGCTAAATTTAGTGCACCCCTTCTCTTTAACCGAGTCCAAGTGTGGTCAGTTCCTGCTGTAATCAGCACCAGCTGGGCTGGGATGGGAGGGAATGGACAGCAGCTGAGAGCAGCTGAAAGTGGGGGAAACTGACAGCTGTGATGCATGCAAGTTGAAGGGATTTTGGAGGTGTTGATTTTAATCTTGAAGTGAATGTTGCCAAATTTTACTGAAAATGAATGCCTCTGTGGGGATACCTGGGGGGGTTGATGTCATTATAAATACCACCCCACCTTCTAGAAATGCTGTGCCAGGAATTCCCTCTTTTCTATCCTTCTCTTTGTTTCTGCTTTGTTGCTTTAACTTTCCTGTCACTCCATCTTGTCTATTTTTTGCCATCTTGGTCCATTCCCTCCACAGGGGGACGGGATAGCCTGGTGGTTAGAACATTGTGCTTGCAATTTGACGACCCGGGTTCGATTCCCGTTCAAGGGGATATTTTCCCCTGGAGTTAACATCAGTGCAGACTCCACTCTCCCCAAAAGTCCTTCGGATGAGACTATAAACTGAGGCCCCGTGTGCGAATGCACACAGAACATCTTGCGCACACGTTAATTCCTGTTCCGCTTTTCGTAAGAGTAGGCCATTATGTCCCAGTGGGAACAGATGACAGAATTTACAAAACCGCATACACACGGGGACTGGATGTAAAAAAGCTATAAGTGCTTATTCCATTATTCTCGATATAAAAGAATAAAATTTTAAAAAATATAAATTCTTCTGCCTCTTTTCCAGAAAAAAATTTAAAAGATAACAATTCTCTCCCATGCCAAAGTTGGGTGCGCTGGCCCTGACTTTGCAGGCGCTTAACGGCAGTTCACTTCACTCCCAGATCTGAGCTGGCTAGAAAAAGACACTGAGATGGGAATAAGTCCTTAGTAAAAGTGATCATTTCACACTGTAAAAGGTAAAGGTGTCCCATAACCTACGAGGTTGTAGGGAAGCGAGGCGTCAGAGACCTCAACTTCTCCTACAGTCAGCATATGAAGAGCAGCACTCATTTCTTCTCCCTCGCTGCTTTACCTTCCCTGACCCTAAAGAGGGCAGGTATCCATTTACAGCTGGGTGAACTGGGGGACTGTACTGAAGCCAAGGCACGCAAACGGTCACCCAACCAAGTGGTAACCACACTCGATGCTGCTTAACCTTAGCTGGGGGGAAAGCGAGTGCTCTGACCACCGAGCTATCCCGTCCCCTACGTTGCAGACTGTAAAAGACTGCGTTTTTAAAACCCGAGCGCTACGGTGTTTCAGTGGCCAGCAGTCGCCAGGAGTTGAGGACGATGGTGCAGGAGAGGTGGGCCAGCCCTCAGGTCCCCGTGCTGATTCTGTCCTGCATTCCCACGCCGGCCAGTCCCAGACTGCCCGCTACAGAGGTGGTGCGACTGTTAGAGCTCAGCACCTTCAGTCGACCCTGGATGGTGGGTGTTGTGTTGTGTTGTGTTGTGTTGTGTTGTGTTGTGTGGGTGGGTGTTGTGTGGGTGGGTGGGTGTGTTGTGTGGGTGAATGGTATGGGAGGTGCGTGTGTTGTGTGGGTGGATGGTGTGTGGGTGGGTGTGTTTGTGTGTTGTGTTATGTGGGTGCATGCATGTGTGTGTGTGTGGGTGGGTGGGTGCGTGCGTGTGTTGTGCGTGTTGTATGTGTGTGTTTATTTTATTTTATTTTATTTTATTTTTATTCTTTTATTTTGAGGATAATGGAATAAGCACTTATATGCTATTTTACATCCAGTCCCCGTGTGTATGCAGTTTTGTCAATTCTGTCATTTGTTCCTACCGGCACACAATGGCCTACTCTTCCGAAAAGCAGAACAGGATTTAATGTATGCGCAAGGTGTTCTGCGTGCGTTCGCACACGGGGCCTCGGTTTATAGTCTCATCCGAAGGACTTTTGGGGAGAGTGGAGTCTGCACTGATGTTAACTCCAGAGGAAAATATCCCCCTTGAACAGGAATTGAACCCGGGTCGTCAGATTGCGAGCGCAATGTTCTAACCACTAGGTTATCCCGCTCCCCGCTGTGTGTGTGTGGGTAAGTGGGTGGGTGTTGTGTGGGTGGGTGGGTGGGTGCATGTGTGTGTTGTGTTGTGTGGTTGCATGCATGTGTGTGTGTGTGTTCGACCTGGAGTGTGTGTGTGTGTTGTGTGGGTGGGTGGGTGTGGGTGGGTGGGTGTGTTTCTGTGTTGTGTTGTGTGGGTGCATGCATGTGTGGGGGGGTGGGTGCATGTGTGTGTTGTATGTGTGTGTGTTTATTTATTTTTTTATTTTATTCTTTTATTTCGAGGATAATGGAATAAGCACTCCTGTGCACTTTTTTTTCATCCAGTCCCCGTGTGTATGTAGTTTTGTAAATTTTGTCATCCGTTCCCACCAGCACAGAATGGCCCACTCTTCCAAAAAGCGGAATGGGTTTATTTATATGCATCGCATCCTGCCATGTGTTTAATACGGCTTTGTTTTTTTTTGCAGGTGATGGACTGTGTGACAGAAACACTGCAGAACGTGGAAAAAGGCATACAGTGGATGATAGGCATGTGCCAGAGAAAGTGAGGCACCGATGCCAGCTCAGCACAGCATCTTCCTAAAGAGCAGCAGCATCTGTCAGGAGAATCATTCTGACTATAGAAACAGTACTCCCATTTGCAGCGTATGCCGTTAAAATATCGTCCTGACGTTTTTTCTGTGGCAAATCGAAACGTTTGGAGAAGCATTCCAGAGTTGGCGGTTTTGTGATGGAATTTTACTTTCCTGCGGAGATTTTTTATTCCGATTTAGGGACCGAAGTGTTCGAGAGGAAACATTGTTGCATAATTGAGTCAGAACTGCAGACTTCTGTGATAATGGTGTTCTTTTTCTTTTCTTTTCCTTGCGTCAGAAGTGATCTCCCCAAAAGTGATCAAAACCAGATGTGTGTGTTTGCAAGGGGGGGGGGGGGGGGGGGGGGGGGGGGGAGGGAGAAAGATGACTACAGTGTGACATTTGTCAGAAACTCAGAGCCATGTATGACTGCTGAAAAAAAAAGGATTTTTCAAAATTGCTTTGTGTTCAGAGTCACAAAATTCATTGATGGTTACTTTTTGTTTTGACAAACAAATTACCTCCCTCTTTTAGGAGGCCCCCTTAGTTGACATCCTGTTCAAGAAGTTATCTCCCATTATTGTTGTTGCCTTCTTCAGCCCTTGGGTCTCATTCCAGTTGTTGTAAGGGAAAATGGAAAATAATATTGGCATCTGTGATTCTGTTTTAAGCTGAGTTTTTTTCTGCAATGCTTTCTGCAATAGTTTATGAGAAAATTGCAGTGTTCAAGTTTAGCATGTACATACGCCCGCACGCACGCTCACACACATTCACTCAAACATAATAGCACAGTCAGTTTGTATATATACATAAATAAGGTTTTCTTTAAATAAAAAAACCCAAAACAAACAAACAAAACCAAAAAGCTTTGCATGCAACATGTGTGTGAGATAAAGGGTGAAGACAGACAGACAGACAGAAAAAGACAGAAACAGAGAGTTTGTGTGTGTTTCATACTCTTTCTTAATCTCACATATTTGGGGAGACTGCAAAGAGATCAGAAAATCAAAGTGTGCCTTAAACATCCTTGTTTTTTCTTCCTTGGGGATGCCGGGGGCCCGTCAGTATAAACAGCATCCCCACCTTCTGGAAATTCTGTGCTAGGAATTTCCTCTTTTCCATCCCTCTCTTTGTTTCTGCCTTGTTCCTTTTTCTTCTTGTCAACTCCTTCCTGTCTATTTTCTGCCTTCTTGGTCCATTCTTCTGCCTTTTTTCCAGAAAGACATAAAATAACATTCTCTCCCATGCCGAAGTCGGATATGCTGGGCCTGATTCGTCAGGCGCTAATTGGCAGCGTAATGCATTTTCGCATGTGACAGACAGCTGAACAGTAGTTGCTGTATGAGCGTTTGACAAAGAAAGAAAAGAACTGACAGTGTAGGAAAGGACAGGGTGTCCTCCATGAATAAATTGTGCAGTTCTAAGAAATATGACTTGTTTGACAGCGCCCCAAGCAGAATCAGGGCAGTTGCAATCCAATCCAATCTTGTTGTTTAAAGCCCCGCCGACCCCATATCAGGGAAGGCATAGTACCGACCTTTATGTTGTCATTAATTCATAGTGCAGCATGTGTAATATTGAGTGTAAAGGTAAAGGTGTCCCATAACCTATGTGGTCATAGGGGAGCGAGGCATCAGAGACCTCAACTTTTCCAGGAGCCAGCATATTGAGGGCAGCGCCCATCTCCTCTCCCTTGCTGCTTTACCTTCCCTGACCCTAAAGGGGCAGGTACCTATTTACAGCTGGGTGAACTGGGGGACTGTACTGAAGCCAAGGCATGCAAACGGTCACCCATCCAAGTGGAAACCATGCTCGATGCTGCTTAACATTAGCTTGGGGAAAATGAGTGCTCTGACCACTGAGCTATCCCCACCCCTCTCTCAATATTGAGGGACAAAAGAAAAGGGGGGAAAAAGAGAGAAATGTTTGAGAAATACCAAAGGCAGCAATATGGCATTCTATGCTGTCTACTATCTTTCCTCATTATATTTTGTTTGCTATTCATTATTAGAACATTCTTCTGCCTTGTTGTTGAAACAATATTATGGAGTTATTCAAAGTGATATGGAATTAATTTTGTAAGATATATTGCCTGTGTGAATGAGAGGAAAAATAGGTGGAGGAGAGAAAGTATGGAATTTTCAGTTTTTTGCATATATGTATGTTGGCTTGCCTGTGATCAAATAAACATACGAAATTCTCCTTCTTCCATTTTTATAAAAATTAAATTATTTTTTTCTCCTTCCTTTGCTCCTCGGCTAGCCAAGTCAAGTCAAGTCAAAGTCAAAGTAGAGCCCTGAGGTTCACCAATGGTGAGATTTTTGCATATGTGGCGTTACCTCTTCCTCCTCACAATTTAGGCAGCTGCATTTCGACTTCAGGGATAAACATAGGAAATGAAAAGGTGCCTGATTCAGAATAAACAGCGAGCAGTAACACCAGTTTTGTATTTTGTTTCAAATGGTTATATAATAGAACATAATGATCGTTTCACATATCATACGTTGAAACGTCAGTTTGTCTCACTAGCCAAATGTGAAATCAGTTCAGAGATTGGAACTGTATATATAAAAGATAGGAACTGTAGTATAAAAGATAGGAACTATATGATAAAAGATAAGGACTGTATGTATAAAAATGTGTGTGTTTGTGAGAGAGAGGTTTTAATATTGTGTGTGAGTGTGTGTGTATGTGTGAGAAGAAAGAGGTTTTGATGTGTGTATGTGTGAGATTTTCATATGTGCATGCGAGTGTGTGTTATGAGAGAGAAAGGCTTTAACCTGTGTGTTGTGTGTGTGTGTAAAAGGTTTTAAAGTGTGTTTGTGTTTTGAAAGGCTTTAACCTGTGTATGTGTAAAAGGTTTTAATGTGTGTGTGAGAAAGCTTTAGTGTGTGTGTGTGTGTGTGTGTGTTTGCGAAAGGTTTCAATGTGTGTGCAGCAGGTTTATTTTTGATTTGATGGAGGTTCATTTCAGGGCATTTTGTCTGCGATTTATGGTTGAGAAAGTTTGACATAACAGTCAGGTTTGAATTTTGTGAATAGAATTGTTTTGAAAATAAATGATGATGTTTTGAAATGATAATTTATCTTTATTGATGAGAGAGAGAGTGTGTATGTGTCTATTTATTTATTTATTTATTCTTTTATATCAAGGATAATGGAATAAGCACTCATGTGCTTTTTTACATCCAGTCCCCGTGTGTATGCAGTTTTGTAAATTTTGTCATCTGTTTCCACCGGCACACAATGGCCTACTCTTCTGAAAAGCGGAACAGGATTTAACATGTGCGCAAGATGTTCTGCATGCATTCGAACACAGGCCTTGGTTTATAGTCTCATCCGAAGGACTGCAGGTGTGAGTATGCAAGCATGTGTATGTGCGTGTGTCTGTATGTGTCTGCATGTGTGAACATGCAAGCATGTGTGTGTGTGTGTGTAAATTGTTTGCAATGTGATAATTCACCTTTGTTGGCTTTTTGTGATTTCTTCTGTATAGTTTACATTTAAAAAAACAACACCCAACAATAATGACTTTCTACTATCATGTTGCTGAGACAAATTTAATGTGTGTGGGTGTGTTGTATATGTGTGTGTGTGCACACGCATGTGCCTGTATGTGTATATGTGCGAGCGTGCAAGCATGTGCATGTGCTTTGATTTGTTTTTTTGCAAGATATAACGCTGTATAAATTCCATGTGTTATTATTATTATGGGTGCATGCATGTGTGTATGGGTGCATGTGTGTGTGTGTGTGTGTGTGTGTTTGTTTGTGTGTGTGTGTGTGTGTGTATGCATGCACATGAAATTTGTACTTCAGCACTCTAACACTCGAACACACAGATACCATCAACAACAAAGAATGATTGAGATTCCTTTATTGGAGAGGAACATGGCAGTGGTAGGTCTGTACAAAAGGTATTAAACAAACACCTAGCTGAACAACACAGTCACACACACAACAATGTTCATCACACATCTTTAAACATGTAATAAAACTTATTTTAAAAAATTAAAGGCTAGCATAGCAATGAATAACAATAATACCCTGCCAAAAAACACAACTAAGCTGTGCAGCCCACAAGAGGAGCTGGAAAGGACATGCCATTGTTTCTCCCAAAACACATTTGAAGGTGTAAAAAGCCAACGAGAGTAAAAGAATAAGAAAAATAACAATAATGAGAGTAATAAAAGAGAATATTTATTTATTTAGGATATTATTACTATAAGAATCATCAGCTGAAGCAAAAGTGTTCATAGGCCTAGTTGAGAGCCATCAATATTGCGAAAAGCTCCACAGTAAAGATAGAAACCCCACTAGTTATATGATATATTTTCTCAATGTTATGGGCAGGTATAACGAAGGCTGCACCTACCTGTTCGTTATTGAGTTTTGATCGGTCAGTGTATATTTTTAAGTGGTCTGAATAGTGAGTGTCAATATGCAAATTCACTTAGCTTGCAAGGATGTTAGGTGAATCGCTTTTTGATAGATTTGTATAGCATATGTCAAAGACTGGCTTATTCATTTCCCATTCAGGAACAGCTGAAAAAGATGTAACAGCAAGGTTAAGGTCATTTTCATCAATTTAAGAATCTTTGAACAAATCCAAAGTGAACATCTTTATAGATGTCAGTGATTCAATTGACCTAGCTCCTTTAGCAAAATCTATGTCTGATCTTAAGCTGACTTCTTTTTGTGAATAATTTTTGTTTGAATAACATCTCAAAACATATTAATTTTTGCAGCACAGAATTCTCTGTGTTCATCAAGAGGTAGCACACCTGCTCCTTTGTAAGAGCCTAAAATAGACGCATGAAAAGAACTCCAAGAGATAATTTGAAGGCTTTGCTGTCTACGCTTTGCAATTTATTTAGCAAGTATCATGGTGTGCTTAAAAACACTTCTTGTCCGTATATTAATCTTGGGCGCACTAAAGAAGTACATAAAGATATAAGTGATTTTGTATCTTGCCCCCAAGGTTGTTTGCACACAATTTTTAGAAAATTTAAACTCTTTCTTGCCTTATTCAGTACATAGCTGATATGATTGTACCAAGACAATTTAGGAGTCAGAATAACACCCAGAAATTTAACATGTTGGGTGTATAGTATTTCAGTGTCATCTATAGTAAAAGAAGGAAGCTTCCCAGGGTCATAACCTGAATTTAAAAGCATCATATTTTGTTTTTTCCAGCGACAAGCCAAGCCCATTTTCTGTCATAAATGAGCTGATTTTACTCAGTTCAGCCTGATAAAGTTTCTTTATATACTTTAAAGTTCGAAGTGGAGTCTTTCGTTTTAATGTTACCTTCATCCACAAGCAAATGTCATCGGCATACTGAACTAAAACTGAGTCTTTTGGCAACATTTTTGGTAAATCAGCTATTAGTGTATTGAATAAAATAGGGGGATTACTGATCCTTGAAAGTTCTTGTATGTGAATACCTACCTCCTATTCTAGTCTGAATAGATCTATCTGTCAGAAAATGTTTGATGAAATTAAACATACAACTCAAAAACAGTTGCAAGAATACCTTTAGGTCAATCTTGGGTCCAGGTGCTAGGAAGTAGTGTATGACCAGCCACTGACAGCGAACAGTGTATGTGATGTATAACGTGTTTAAAGGGACCAAAAAGTAACAAAGGGAGACCATGTGCAGCAGCAAAACACAGCAGGAAGCCTTGATACACAGCTGCACAGGAAATAATGACCAAAAAGTAACAGCAAAAGATGGTATGCTACATGCGTAAACAGGGAAGGCGATGTGTAACAGGCAGAAAATTAATGTTAAATGCCGAAAGTGTGGGTTTACAAGACTGTATGTTTAGACACCAGGTCAGGGTGTCCATGAAATCTTCCCACAACCAGACAGGTCATCTGACCAAGGCTGATGTCGGCTTCATAAACACAGAGGCTGAACTGTGACCCCGACTTTAACTAACACAATTGAAAACTAGAAGCTACAGGTTTTTTTGAGGGGACAAAGGTGGACCAGTTTGCATAACGTTTTCTGTCACAAAAAAGGAAAATGAAAATCTGAAAAAGCAGCCAGAGGGTCGGAGAGGGAAGGAGAAGCAGGAGAGGGCAGTGACAGCAGCAGCAGCAGCAGCAGCACAGGCTGTGACACTCACTGTCAGGCGCTCATCAGGTGTGAGGGAGGGCCAGTGGAAGGAACTGACATGGAGGATGCTTGCTCAGCCAACAGGACTGGTCACTGAGTGGTTCAGAACAACGACCAGTCACTGTGTGAGATGTGTGGACAGAAAACAGAGGCCTGCGCAGTTCTGGCCAGTGGAGGGATTCAACAGGCAAAGGAAGAAGAGTTGTGGGAGAGGACCTGACCCAAGCTTGCTGCCAAGTGTTTAGGGATGGTACACACCATTCTGACTGCCTGCCTTCTGTGTGGTTCTCCAGTGCAGTGACATTGTCAGTCTTTTTTATGATGGCGACTAGAAACACATAACCAGTGTGTAGTGGGCATTTAGATGTGTAATGGAAAGGGAAGAGGTGGAGGACAGTGAAGACAGCAGCTGTCCTCTCTGTACTGTTCTTTATGGAGTGTGGAAATACTTGTGGATGTTTCTTCCTACAGCAGCAGACTGAAGGACTTTCATTCAGCTGCCTCCAGCAACCTTCCCCCGGGACAGTCTGTAAGTACCTTTCTTTATAAAGGTTGTGTGTGCACGCACGTGCGAGTGTGTGTGCGTATATACACATGCCTGGGTTCGTGCATGCGTGCATGTGGTTGTGTGCGTGTGTGAATGAGCAAGAGAGAGAATGAGGACCCAAAAAGAGAGGAGAGGGGGAGAGGGGGGGGGGAAGGGAGGGGGGAGAGAAAGACCATGCTCGCAGCTGTTAGTGAAATTTAATATTTCCATTGCCCAAAAGTTTTGGAAAATTCTTCCAATTTTTTTACTTGTTTTTTATGGTTTGCAATATTTTCCCCCCTTGCATTTTCTTCAAAAAATTGTTATGTGCAAAGTACTCTTCTGTCAGTCTTATGTCCTCTTTTCTTGAAGTTTTTTTAAACTATGACTCACACCTATTCTTTCTTTTCCCCTTTGACAAAATCTGTACTAATTTCTGCAGTTCTGTGATGTTTTTGTGCTGTGTGTTGTGCTTTTCAAAACATAGCAAAAGGTCACTACAGGGTGGTATGTACACGTTCTGATGTTAAACCCTCATGATTCTGAAGTCACACCTTCACATGTCAGGAGTCCATGATTAAGCAGAGGAAGAAAAATTACTGCAGATAAAAGTTGTGACCACCTAATTACAGGAAAAAAATCCTGCCTATAATTACAGTTGTGACAACTGATTTTTTAAAGCCTATCTTTTCCAGACACAAGGTACTGGCAGTGTGTAAGTTTTTATGACACTTTTTTAAATTTCTTATATCAAACATTTTGGGGATTAATATACCCTGATGTCAGTCAACCTAAGCAGTCATGGTCTATGTTCTAGGGAGCAGGGTCACCCACAGTTTGGACCCAAAAAATCATTTTTCAGATACATAGTTTTGTTATAGTTCTTTTTATTAAAAAAAATTATTCATCTTTCATGTACTGCAATTTTTTTTTTTTTTTTTTTTTTGGGGGGGGGGCGTATAATAGCCTTCAAGAAGGGTGGGTGTGGCGCTGATAACGCCCAAAATGGCGACCAAAAACTGAATAAAATGACAGTCTGTCACTCTCCTTCTTTACCAGTAAACAAGGACTGCTCCCTTTGAGGACGGAAATAATGAGTACCTCCCCTTCTCCCACTGCAAATGGCGGATTGTTTACCAAGTAAAGACTTGTTTTTCATTTCACTTTCAAGTTTTCTCGTGTGTAGCTGTGTTTAGTGGTTTTTATTAATTTTAGAATTATTCGGTTTTATACTTTGGTGAAAACCATGCCCAGTGATAAAAAGTATGGGCCTTAGAAGTCCAAGAAACGCAAATTTTGTGGAAATAGGTACATGATAAGAGGAAGGCAACTAAGAGTGATCAAGACTAGTGAGAGCAGAACATCCACTGACCAAAAGTGAAAGTAGTTTTGGAACAAGTGAAAGAGTAGATTGTACTACTTGATCAGAACAAAAGCTACAGAACCACGACTTGTACAAACTTATCTTAGATTGTAGAATCTGATAGTGAGGGAGAAAACAAATCAGATAGGGAGTCACTGAGTGTGAAGACAGTTGTGATGACATATATGACTGTGGAAACACCAGCAGGGAACAGAATATAGTTGATATCATTGAATACTGGGTGACCAAATTTCAGCAAAATTAGTGTGTAGCTCTTGCCATCATGCTGTGCAATTGTATGAAGTAGCAAGCAATTTTGTTTTCCACTGTGTGAATGAACACTGTGATTGATAGGCAACCAACTTTCTCCTCTTCCCCACAGATTCCTGTTGGCAATTCTGTTGTCAAAGAGCTGCGTTTGCCATGAGATGTATAGGAGCTGACAGATCTGAGCTAGAAACTTTCTTTGGCATCATGAATCTGCCTACACCAGTGGGTGAAAGTAGTTTCAGAGCTATAAAGAAAACAGTACACAAAGCCACAACATCTGTGCAACAAATTAGTATGCAGGCTGCAGCAGAAGCCGAGTATAATGAAGCAGAGGAGACCAATGATGATATTTGAGACATCAGTTTCTTCAGACGGAACTTGACCTTATGTCCCCCCCAAAAAAATCCATGGGCTCACAACAGTGGAAACAGCTGTTGCAGTTGCAGTATCTGTGTTTAATGATGGATGCACAAGCTTGATGGCAATTCTGAGCAAGATGGACATAGAACCAGGACATTTTTGTCACTTGTACTGTGAACAGCCTGATGTGTTTCACATCAAAACTGCCCAGCGTCAAGCTACACTGGCATCATCCAAGGAGCTCGGTAAAGCCAGAAGACAACTCAGGCTGGGCAATGCAGAGCAGCAGGCAGCTGTGGAAGTCATCCATATCAAGCTGGGGGATTTTACATCTTCTCTTGGTGAGTCTGTCTGTCTTTTTTTTCTACTTGAAGTTTGAAAAAAACAACAAGCATGTTCACACACTAAATTCCACTTTTTTCTTTCATTATTAGCATATTGTCACCAAATTTTGCACACATATTGTTTTATACTATGCCTGTTGCCTGAACGAAAATCTAGTGATTTTGTTTGATATCAACATAGTTAAAGGTAAAGGTAAAGGTGTCCTATAACCTATATTAAGGTTGTAGGGGAGCGAGGCGTCAGAGACCTAACTTCTCTAGGGCCAGCATATTGAGGGCGGCGCCCATCTCCTCTCCCTCGCTGCTTTACCTTCCCTGACCCTAAAGAGGGCAGGTACCCATTTACAGCTGGGGGAACTACACTGAAGCCAAGGCGCGCAAACGGTCACCCATCCAACTGGTAACCACGCTCGACGCTGCTTAACTTGGCTGGGGGAAAGTGAGTGCTCCGACCACTGAGCTATCCCGTCCCCATATCAACATAGTTATAAACCAATAAAACCATTTAATATGTTTTTGCCAATTTTTTGTCATTTATATTGGCGATCCATTTCAGACAAACTTGAGGTCATATGATAAACACCCTCTTTCAGGCTATAGCCACCCCCTTTCTTATTATGTGTTCAAAATATTTTGCCTCAGCCTTTTTTTATTTGCCAACAGTCAGTCAGACAAAATAGGGCATTTTTTCCTCTGCAACATCCTTTTCTTTTTTATTTATTGAATTTTTTATATACTTTTTCATTAATTCAAAGAAAAACAACTGATATCAAAGCAAACTAGAACACCCCATGCAACTTTTGGCAAAGTTGCATGCTTGTAGCATAATTGGTTTATTGAATAGCGCTACCTTAACACAGTTTAGGTACTGGATTTTGGGTGAACCTGCTCCCTTAAAATTAAATTAAAAGCCTGTCTTTTCCAGACACAAGGTATTCACAGTGTGTAAGTTTTTATGACACTTTGTTTTCATTTCTGTTAAATATATATATCAAACATTTTGGACATTAATTTGTGGTGATGTCAGTGAGCATAAGCACTAAAGCAGTCATGGTCTAGGTGCAGTTTCTTTTATTATGTGTGCGTGCACCCTACCCTGTGTGCACACACACACATGCAGTCACACACACATGCAGTCACACACACACACATGCAGTCACACACACACATGCAGTCACACACACACACACACACACAACACACAAGCTGAATCCTCCACAACTAACTTCCTGAAACTGACACAACACACCGAGGTTGAATCCCTTTGCCCGTCCTTCACCCCCACCCCCCTCACTATGTCTCTCTCTGTCTATGGATGGATGGATGGATGAGTGTATGGGTGGGTGGATGGATGGATGAGTATATGAGTGGGTGGATGGATGGATGGGTGGGTGGGTCTATGGATGGGTGCACGGATGGATGGTTGGATGGGTGCACGGATGGATGGTTGGGTGGGTCTGTATGTGGGTAGATGGACAGTTGGGTTTACAGATGGATGGGTGGGTCTGTAGGTGGGTGGGTGGGTAGATGGATAGATCAATGGATGGGCGGGTCTGTGGTGGATGGATGGATCGATCGATGGATCGATCGATCGATGGATGGAGGGAGGAATGGATGGGTGTGTGGGTGGGCCTGTGGATGGGTAGATCGATGGATGGGTGGGTCTATGGGTGGGTGGATAGATGTCTCCGGTACAGTCTGTTCCTCTCCTCTCTGCCCACTCAATGAAAAGAGCAGTGTACAGCCAGAATGTAAGATGATGGTCAGTAGAACTGTGTGCTAATAATGCAAAAGCTTCAATAAGGACAGTCTTGTGTATCAAGTACGCATACCAAGTGTGCCTGTCTGCACACGCCTGTGCATGTGTGCCTGATTGCAAGCCATCAGTAAGCATGTGTGTGTTGTGTAGTGCGTGGGTGTGCGTGCATGCGCGTGTGTTCGTGCGTGTGTTTGTATGTGTATGCGCGTGCCAGGGTGTGTATGTCTGCTTGCAAGAAGTCTGTGCATATCATGTAATGTATGCGTTCTTAACGGAAGAATAACGTCTCAAAAATGTGTTCTGGTCCTAATTATTGTAATCATCTCAAAAATGCGTTCTGGTCCTAATTATTGTAATCATATTCATCAAAATGATCAGCTGCCAGGGGATGACATCAGTAAACAAACGACAGTTTTTGTTTTTGCAGAAAACCAGAATTCCCACAAAAACGTAAAGCTTTAAAAAAAAAAAAAAAGTACCTAACGAAAATGATGTGTCAATCGAGGACCAATAAAATGATGGACATATTAACAAAGATGTGTTGATAAACATAGAAAGATAAAAAATAAAGCAGGAACAGGACAAAACATATTTAAACATTGAGAAGAAAAGGCAGGCAAGTTCAAATAAAGTGTCGGGGAGATGGAGATAAAAAATAAAATTCAAGAAAGAAAACCCCACCTTCCCCCAAACGAACCATTCTTTTCTTTAAATCAAGAAACAATAAAAATGTAGCATGCAACATCATCTCCATTGAAGTGATCAAGAAACAAAGCAGCACGCAGACAAATAATCCAAAAAAAACCCACCCCCCCCCCCCCCCCCCCCCCCCCCCCCCCCCCCCCCCCCCCCCCCCCCCCCCCCCTCCACCACACACACCAAGTTCTAACCTTTGTCAGACCACAACACAATGGATGACTCAAACACACACTTAAATTCGAAGCTGATCACAGAAATATCTCCACACAACTCGCCCTTGCTGTGATTGTAAACCTGAATCGTTCTTTTTGTCTTCCCCCCCCCCCCCCCCCCCTTTTTTTTTTTTAATACACCTTCACGAACTTGGAAGAGGGTATGTTGCACAACAGTCGTAAATACCGCCCTTCCAGTCACTATCGTCTGCTTCCCCGTCAGTGAAAAAGCGCCCCCTGCCGTCACTTTCTTCTCTCTGTCTGCAGCGACTGTCTGTAATTGATTAGTAGTAGAAGTAGTATCATTGTCGTCGTCGTTGTCGTCTATTATTATTATTATTATTATTATTATTATTATTATTGTTATTATTATTATTATTACCACCACCATCATCATCATTATTATTACTACCGTTGTTGTTATCGTGGTTGTTATTGTTATTATCGTTATCGTTCTTCTCTCTCTCTCTCTCTCTCTCTCTCTCTCTCTCTCTCTCTCTCTCTCTCTCTCTCTCTCTCTCTCTCTGGGGGGACGGGATAGCCTGGTGGTCAGCGTGATGCGCTCGTGATCTGCTGACAGGAGTTCGATTCCCGTTCAAGAGGATTTTTCCTCTGGAGTTAACATCAGTGCCAGCTCCACTCTTCCCAGAAGTCCTTCCAGTGAGACTATAAACCGAGGTCCCGTGTGCGAACGCACGCAGAACATCTTGTGCACAAATAAAAACCCGTTCGTTTTTCGGAGCAGATGACAAAATTTACACAAATGCATACACACGGGGACTAGATGAAAAAAACACATGAGTGCTTATTCCATTATCCTCGAAATAAAAATAAAAAATAAAAATCTCTCTCTCTCTCTCTCCTCTCTCTCTCTCTCTCTCTCTCTCTCTCTCTCTCTCTCTCTCTCTCTCTCTCTCTCTCTCTCTCTCTCTCTCTCCATATTGACTTATTCCTGATGTTAACTCATACTTTTAGTTTGTGTCAGTGTTGTCTATTGTTTCTCTCTTTAGATATTCCTCATGCCATGTATTGCATGTCAGTGACACTTGTTTGCTTTCTGCTTTTTTCCCCAACAGGGCTGGATGTTTTAAAAAAAAAAAAAAGATATTGTTACGTTTATTCTATAACAGGCTATAGATTTTTTTTTCAACCCACCAATTTTCATCCTTCATTGCTCTCTCTCTCGCGCGCGAATGTGTGTGTGTGTGTGTGTGTGTGTGTGTGTGTGTGTGTGTATGTGTGTGTGTGTGTGTGTGTGTGTGTGTGTGTGTGTGTGTGTGTGTGTGTGTGTGTGTGTGTGTGTGTGCTCTTTCTTTAATTTAACGTCTGTTCACTCAAGGTGATATTAGACCAAAGATAAAGTGTTACAATATATAGAGAACGTGTGTTGTGCGTGTGTGTGTGTGTGTGTGTGTGTGTGTGTGTGTGGTGGGTGCGTGCGGGGTGTTTGTTTGTTGTGTGTGTGTGTGCGCGTACGCCCACGTGTGTGTGTATGTAGGCCTATGTGTGAGTGTGTGCGTGCTTGCGTGCATATGAGTATGTTTGTGCGTGTGTGTGCGTGCGCGCGCGCGTGTCTGTGTGTGTATGTGTGTAGTGTGTGTGTGTTTATTTAGGTGTGCTTGCAAGAATGTGAGTAGATGTATATTTGCGAGCTAAGGTAGGGGTGTGGGTGTGTGTGGGCGTGCGTGTGTGCGGTGTGTGTGTGTGTGTGTGTGCGCATGCGTGCGTGTGTGTGTGTTTACCTATTAGTGTCTGCACACGAAATAAAAGAAAAAAAAATACAAAGAAATTATGGGAGGGACAGGGGTGGGGGGGTGGGGGGGGGGGGGGGGGGCATTGAACAGCTTAAACTGCAGCAAGAACAATTACAAAAGTTTGCCAACAGGGCTTATAACTAAACAACTAACTATTTCCAACATAATCACATTATCGGCCAATAATTGTTTAAATGACATATTTGAAATCGTATGTACAACTGTACCAGAAAAATATGGTCGAAGTACTTCACAATGAAGAATGACATGCTTAGGTGATAAGTCAGAACCACATAGACAAGTTATCTGTTTACAGAATTTAGTCCTAAATGCATCCATTTTGAACCTGTATATCATACTTCCCACCAGTCTGTTATGAAAATGATACACCGACACTTATTGAATGTCCGCGTAAAGAATACTTTCGTTGGCTGTTGACACGGTTCCAAGAAGCTTTTTTCAGCAGAAGTATGCCCTCCTGAAGACTGAGTGGAAGGTTCAGAGGTGCTGTAACTTCAGAGTCCGTGTCCATGGCAGCAGCTTTGGCTAACTGGTCAGCTTTCTCGTTGCCGTGGATTCCACAATGTGACGGAATCCAGCAAAAGGCAAGGGTAGTACCTCGTAAGGAAAGAAATGTATAAGGTGACAAATTTCAATGATTAATTCCCCTCTTACCTTAGTATTAAACGCTTTTAATGCTTGCAAAACAGACTTAGAATCAATACAAAACAACACCTTCAATATATTGATATGCAGATTTAATATTGAAAAAAAAAGTAAGGCCATTAAAATAGCTATAAGTTCCGCAGTAAAGATTGAAAAATCTTTGCCTGAATGATAAGATTTTTCTATCTTTAATGCAGGAACTACAAAAGCAGATCCAGCATTCCCACAGTCGACTACCGAACCGTCAGTGAAAGCTTTAAAATAACCACTATATGTTTCATCAATGTGAGCTCTAGCTATTGCAGCGACAGCGGGACTTTCTTCTTTTTTGATATTAGAATAATCAATATCAAACTCAGCCATGTTTAATTCCCACTTTGGAATTGTGGAGAAAACTGGGCGAGATGCTACTTTTCTGACTTTCATTCCTGAAGATGTGAACAGATCAGAGGTGTAAGAACTGATTGTTGTCAGTGATTGTATGGATTTAGCCCTTTTAGGAAAATCTACATCCGATTTTAGTTCTTTAATATTAGAATTCTGAATTGTCGAACTTCTTAAAACATACATTGCCGAGGCAAGCTTAATTTGTTCTTCAAAAAGTAGTATATTTATTTCAGCATACATTTTTAAAGTTGATGCGTGTACAGGAATACCAATCGCCAACTTGAATGACTTACTGTCTACACTCTGCATTTTTCTGAACAAATATTTAGGAGCAGAGAAAAACAATTCTGTGCATAAGTTAATCTAGATCGAACAAGTGCTGTTGCTAAATGGATAAGAGATGACATATCTTCAAGAGGATTTTCCCTCTGGAGTTAACATCAGTGCTGACCCCACTCCCCCTTAAAAGTCCATGGGATGAGACTGTAAACCGAGGTCCCGTGTGCGAACGCACCCAGAACACGTTCCGCTTTTCGGAAGAGTAGGCCATTGTGTGCCGGGGGGAACGGATGACAACATTTTCACAACTGCGTGCACAGAGGGACTTGATGTTAAAAAAACACATAAGTTTTTATTCGATTATCCTCAAAATAAAACAATTAATAATAATAATAATGATGATGATGATGATGATGATGATGATAAATGTGCGCGTGTGTGTGTATACATGCGCATGTGTGTGCGCGCGAGGGCGCGCCCGTGTGTGTGTGTGTGTGTGTGTGTGTGTGCGCGGCGCGGTGTGTGTATGTCACTGTGTGTGTGCGGGGGTGTGTGTGTATGTGTGTGTGTGTGTGTGTGTGTGTGTGTGTGGCGCGCGCGCGCACGTGTGTGTGCATAAGTGTGTGAATACATGTGTGTGCGTGCTAGTTAGCGCGGGGTGTGTGTGTGTGTGTGTGTGTTGTGTGTGTGTGTGTGTGTGTGTTGTGTGTGTGTTTGTGCGCGCGCGCGCGCAAGCGCGCGTGTGTATGTGTGCGCGCGCAAGCGCTTCGCGAGAATAAGGCTATGTGTGCGAGTATTCCTGCATGCACATCAAGAAGCGAACTTGCTACAAACTCGGAAACAGAGATAGAGACAGACAGACAGAGAGAGAGACACACAGAGAGAGAATGATAATGACAGTGACAAATTCTTTTATTTTGAGGATAAAAGATAATGTGTGTGTGTGTGCGCGCGGCGCGCGTGCGTATGTGTGTGTGATGAGAGAGAGAGAGAGAGAGAGAGAGAGAGAGAGAGAGAGAGAGAGAGAGCACTCCGAACTCGAAAGATATATTCACAAAAAGGCCGTTGGCCCATACATGAAGGGGGGTTGCCGAGCTGCTCTGTATTTTAGTGAGAAAGATAAGGAAGCACACACAAAAAACAAAATGTTATTGTATAACCACAACCACCACAATAAAAATCAGTTACAAAAATATGACTTAAGAAACCAAGATATCTCTTACTCTAAAGGCTTTACACAAATATAAAGCAAGGCTGCCCACGATCTCAGGGTGACTAGATGCTATGAGTAAACAGAATCTAAATAAATTAGGCTGTCTACTATATTTTGCGGGAATGCAGTTCTGTCTAACATCTTTTAATACTGGACAGCACAGCACAAAATGAACTTCATCTTGCACTGTTTGATTACATAATGGACATAGCAACCTGCGGTCATCACCACCATGTTCTGTATATCTAAATTTATGAACATTTATGTCTGATACACCAAGTCAAAACTTAGACATGATTCTTTTCAAATGTATGTCCATATCAAGCTTTAGATAAGGTTTAACATCGTGTGAACCTTATAAATTGTCTGTACATTTGAAATCTTTCACTGCTTTGTATATGACCACTCCACTGCTGCCAACGGCAGTCAATCAATCTTTGTCTGAAAACGTTGATAAACTCTCTACAATTTCGGACACCTTGCCAAACAAGCCCAAAGCCAAGTTCACATAAACAGGTACGTATTTGTGAAGCCCAAGTGTTTTTCCCCTTGACATCTAGATCATAAAGCATCTTGTAAGACTTAAAATATAACCTGCACTCATCCATATGCAGAATCTTAATCCAATATCTAATCGATCTTACAGCAGCATTAACAGAGAGAGGATATCTATTGGTTTTACTATAAACAAGATCAGTAGGTGTATGTCTATCTAAGCCTAAAAACTGCTTTAAAGCAAAGAGGTGTACTGATTCACAGTGTGTTACAGCTGCATCCAGTCCCCAAATTTCCACGCCATATAACACAGTGGGTTGTATTTGTGCATCAAATATCTTAATGAACAAGTCAAAAGCATTATTATTCAATAATCGTATTTTTTTCAAAACAATCAATGAGCTTCTTTTACCTCGACTTGCCAGATCTTTACATGCAGTTGTGAAACTAAGCTTTTATACAATAATCACAGTCATGACTTTTCCATTGTATAGCCATTTTTCGTGAGCAGCTAGATAACCACATTTTCTGAATACAACAATATTACTCTTATTCAGATTAACCTTAAGATCAAGTGCTGTAGCACCACAGCTTAAGCTATTCAGCTGCTGTTGTAAGCCTACAACAGTATCAGATAACAGGATGACATCAGCAAGCAGAAGAATAAACAATTCTGTGAAATCTTTGGAGAAGGTGGCACTTCTATGACTTCTATGGCTAACTCATTAATGAAAACAGAAAAC
>CM054150.1:3142975-3177975 GCA_028751875.1 Rapana venosa | reverse complement strand
CTCTGTGACTTGACAACTCCCGTGTTGCAGTGGGTTCTTTTACCTGCAGTAAATGCATGTTGCACATGGGACCTAGGTTTATCGTCTCACCTGAAAGACTAGCACTCAGACCACCACTCATGATCTAGTGGATGAGGGAAAGTTTTGCTTTCTAAGCGGAACGTTACCTGTAGACCATCAATCCCGTGTGTGTGTGTGTTTGTCTCTATCATTGTCTTTATTCCTCAGTCTTTTCGCTCTGTGCCTGCGTGTTCCTGTGGCTGCTTGTTCCTGTGGCTATGTCCTTTTTCTCTCTTTGTTGTAGACCTAGTTAGATTGAAAGAGAGGGGAGAGCTGACAAAAGCACAGCCATAGGTCTATTAACAAAAATATAAAGACAGACTTATGAACACACGGAGTTAAGCAGAGATTTCCAGCAACATAGTTAGATATATATATAAAACAGACAGAACACGTTTGTTTGTACAGATTGTCTTTTACTTTATTCATGATACTTAATTTTTACAATATTGTTGGTGTTATCGTTTTATATCAGGAATGTACATTAATTATTTATAGAAATGTATTTTACATAATTTCTTGTTACGTACTTAAAAATTGTGTAAAATTAAAAATAATAACACAAGATATATAAAAATGTAAAAACAATGTTAAAAAAAACTAGACTGCAACTTCTTTAAAAGAATGTTATTTCCCTTAGTTTTCATGCCTCTGTGCATAGTATATATTTGTATATTTCTTTATATAATCGACAAATTTTTGTTATTGTGTCTTTTTTATTTATCATAGATAATCATTGAGCACAATTTCTTGTATTGTATATACAAAAATTATAGTTCTAAAGTAATAAAAGAACAGATAATAAAAAATGAAAACAGTGTAAAGGAACAAAACTGCAATTTCTTTTATAGATTCTTTCCCTTAGTCTACATGCCACCCCCTCTCAATCTCTCTCTCTCTCTTTTCTCTCTCATCTCTCTCTCTCTCTCTCTCTCTCCTCTCTCTCTCTCTCTCTCTCTTACACGCACGCGCGCACGCACACGTACACACACACGACACAGACAGACTGAGAAAGATAGGGAAGACAGGGACAGAGACATACAGACACAGACAGATTATACAGAGCAGTATACCGCTACAATATGTTGTGTGTGTAGCAGTTCTCTGAGTTCAGCTGTTTGCTGCACTGCTCCGCCAGTTGCTGAAAAACTGCAGTTTTCTGCAAGTTCAGAGTTCTAGCGCTGATTGAAATGTGAGGGAAGAAGGCGCTGGTGAGAGGAACAAGGAGTAGCAGACAACAATGTTCGAGGGAGGCAATGATTGATCATGCGCAGGCTATGTGTGCGTACGTGCGCGCGCGTGCGTGCATGCTGTGCGCCTACGCGCGCGCGCACGCGCACGCACGCACGTACACCCCCCTCCCCCACACACACACACCAAACAGGCATGCATACCTGTGTGTGTGTGTGTGTGTGTGCGCGCGCGCGTGTGCGTGCGTGCGCGCGCGCGTACGTGCGTGTGAAAGTGTTTGCATGTGTGCGTTTGCTGCCACTGAATTATTGGTTTCATTGGTTAAGTTCAACATGTTAAACTCTGATCAGAATCACTGACCGTTCATGAGCATGGAGTATTACAGGCGAACATAACTGCTGCTTCCTTCGTACTTAATGACAGAGGTTGTTTCCCTTACACTGCTATTGAAGCAAGCACCAGAGCGTAGGAGTCCTCGTATTATAGGCTATAATTATAGACAGGATTTTTGTCTGTTGGTTGGTCGATCTGTCCGCCTGTCTGTGTGCCCATTTGTCTCTTTGTCTGTCGCTCAATCTGTCTCTCTGTCCGTCTCTTTGTCTGTCTCTCAATCTGTCCCTCTGTCTGTCTCAGTGGTTTCTGGCTCTATCAGTTTATTGGTTGGTCGATCTGTCCGCCTGTCTGTCTGCCCATTTGTCTCTCTGTCTGCCTCCATGACTCTCTGTCTGTCTCTTTGTCTCTCTGTCTGTCTCTCTGTCTGTCTCTTTGTCTCTCTGTCTGTCTCTCAATCTGTCTCTCTGTCTCTTTTTTTCTGTTTCTGGTTCTATCAGTTTGTATGCAAGACTGTTTTGTTTATTTATTTTACTCTTTTATTTCAAGGATAATGGAATAAGCACTTATTGCTTTTTTTCACCTAGTCCCCGTGTGTATGCAGTTTTGTAAATGTCATCCGTTCCCACCGGCACACAATGGCCTACTCTTCCGAAAAGCGGAACGGGTTTTAACGTGTGCGCAAGATGTTCTCAGTGTCTCAGTGTGTGAGTGTGTGTGTGTCTGTGTCTGTGTTTTGTGTGTGTCTGTGTCTGTGTCTGTCTGTCTGTATGCCTTCCTGCCTGCCTCTTTTCCTCGTTCTCTCTCTCTCTCTCTCTCTCTCTCTCTCTCTCTCTCTCTCTCTCTCTCTCTCTCTCTCTCTCTCTCTCTCTCTCTATCTATCTATCTATCTATCTATCTATCTATCTATCTTCCTCTCAGTCTTTCTCTTTCTTCCTCTGCCTGTCTGTCTGTATGTTCGTACGTCTCTCTGTCTCCGGCTGTCTGTCTGTCTCTTTCTTTGTCTCTGTCTGTCTATCTCCGTCTATCTGTCTCTGTCTGTCTGTCTCTGTCTATGTGTCTGTCTCCGTCTATCTGTCTCTGTCTGTCTGTCTCCGTCTATTTATCTCTGTCTGTCTGTCTCCGTCTATCTGTCTCCTTCTGTCTGTCTGTCTCCGTCTATCTGTCTCTGTCTGTCTGTCTCCGTCTATCTGTCTGGCTCCGTCTATCTGTCTCTGTCTGTCTGTCTCCGTCTATCTGTCTCTGTCTCTCTGTCTGTCTGTCTCCGTCTATCTGTCTCTGTCTGTCTGTCTCTCTGTCTCTCTCCATCTACATGTTTGTCACCCTGATCCCTCATTGTCTGTCTGTCTGTCTGCCTGCCTGTCTATCTGTCTGTCTGTTATTGTAGCTGTCGCGATCTCTCTGTGTCTGTCAATGTCTGTCTCTTTTTTCTGTGTCTGAATTTTACACACAAACGCGCGCGCGCAGAACATCTTGCGCACACATTAAAACCCGTTCCGCTTTTCAGAAGAGTAGGCCATTGTGTGCCGGTGGGAACGGATGACAAAATTTACAAAATTGCATACACACGGGGACTGGATGTAAAAAGCACGAGTGCTTATTTCACTATCCTCGAAATATAAGAATGAAAGAAAAGAAAAAGAAAAGAAAAACACATCCACGCACGCATACAATGGCCACAGACGCAGGTGCACATGCACACACACACACATATGCGCGCGCGCACACGCACGCACATGCACACGCGCACACACACGCACACACACACGCGCGCGCACACACACATTCCTGCGTATAATATAGACGTGCACACACACACACACACACACACACACACACACACACACACACACACACACACACACACACACACGACCCGGGTTCGATTCCCGTTCAAGGGGATATTGTCCCCTGGAGCATCAGTGCCGGCTCCACTCTCGCCCAAAGCCCTTCGGATGAGACTATAAACCGAGGCCCCGTGTGCGAACGCACGCAGAATATCTTGCGCACACGTTAAATCCTGTTCCGCTTTTCGTAAGAGTAGGCCATTGTGTGCCTGTGGGAACAGATGACAGAATTGACAAAACCACATACACACGGGGACTGGATGTAAAAAAGCACATAAGTGCTTATTCCATTATCCTCGATATAAAAGAATAAAATAACATAAATAAAATTAAAAACACACTCACGTGCGCGCGCGGTAGGTCTGTCTGCTGTATCAGTGTGTTTCTGTCTCATCATTTACTCTCTCTCTCTCTCTCTCTCTCTCTCTCTCTCTCTCTCTCTCTCTCTCTCTCTCTCTCTCTCTCTCTCAAGCGAGCGAGCGAGTGCGCGTGCGCGCGCTCGTGTGTGTGTGTGTGTGTGTGTGTGTGTGTGCGTGCGTGCGTGTGTGCGTGTGTGTGAGCACGCATGCGTGCATGCATGTGTGTATATGTGTATGCGTGTGGATGTATGTACTTGCAACTGTATGTGTGTCTATGCGTGTGTCTGTCTATCTTTTGTTGTCTCTATCTCTGTGACTTGACAACTCCCGTGTTGCAGTGGGTTCTTTTACCTGCAGTAAATGCACGTTGCACATGGGACCTAGGTTTATCGTCTCACCTGAAAGACTAGCACTCAGACCACCACTCATGATCTAGTGTATGAGGGAAAGTTTAGCTTTCTAGGCGGAACGTTACCTGTAGACCATCAATCCCGTGTGTGTGTGTGTGTGTGTGTGTGTGTGTGTCATTGTCTTTATTCCTCAGTCTTTTTGCTCTGTGCTTGCCTGTTCCAGTGGCTATGTCTGTTTTCTCTCTTTGTTGTAGGCCTAGTTAGATTGAAAGAGAAAGAGAGGGGAGAGCTGACAAAACCACTGCCATAGGTCTATTTACAAAAATATAAAGACAGACTTATGATCACACAGAATTAAGCAGAGATTTCCTGCAACATAGCTAGACATATATAAAACAGACAGATCACGTCAATTTGTACAGATTGTCTTTTACTTTATTCATAATACTTAATGTTTACAATATTGTGGGTGTTATTGTTTAATATCTGGAATTTCCATTAATTATTTATAGAAATGTATTTTTCATAATTTCTTGTTACGTACATAAAAATGTGCAAAAGTAAAAGTAATAACACATAGATATATAAAAATATAAAAACAATGTTAAAAAAACTTAACTGCAACTTCTTTAAAAGAATGTTCTTTCCCTTAGTTTTCATGCCTATGTGCATAGTATACATTTGTATATTTCTTTATGTAATCGATAAATTTTTGTTATTGTGCCTTTTTTATTTATCATAGATAATCATTGAGCACAATTTCTTGTATTGTATACACAAAAATTATAGTTCTAAAGTAATAAAAGAACAGATAATAAAAAATGAAAACAGTGTAAAGAAACAAAACTGCAATTTCTTTTATAGATTCTTTCCCTTAGTCTACACGCTACCCGCTCTCAATCTCTCTCTCTCTCTCTCTCTCTCTCTCTCTCTCTCTCTCTCCTCTCTCTCTCTCTCTCTCTCTCTCTTACACGCGCGCGCACGCACGCACGTGCGCACGCACGCACGCACACACACACACACACACACACACACGTACACACACACAACACAGACAGACTGAGAAAGATAGGGAAGACAGGGACAGAGACATACAGACACAGACAGATTATACAGAGCAGTATACCGCTACAATATGTTGTGTGTGTAGCAGTTCTCTGAGTTCAGGGTGTTTGCTGCACTGCTCGCCAGTTGCTGAAAAACTGTAGTTCTCTGCAAGTTCAGAGTTCTAGCGCTGATTGATGTGAGGGAAGAAGGCGCTGGTGAGAGGAACAAGGAGTAGCAGACAACAATGTCCGAGGGAGGCAATGATTGATCATGCGCAGGCTATGTGTGCGTACGTGCGCGCTCGTGCACGCATGCCATGCACCTACACGCGCGCGCGCTCGCACGCACGTACACCCCCCCCTCCCCCCCCCCCCCCCCCCCCTCACACACACACACACCAAACAGGCATGTGTGCGCATGCGTGTGTGCGTGCGTTCGTGTATGCTTGTGAAAGTGTTTGCATGTGTGCGTTTGCTGCCACTGAATTATTGGTTTCATTGGTTAAGTTCAACATGTTAAACTCTGATCAGAATCACTGACCGTTCATGAGCATGGAGTATTACAGGCGAACATAACTGCTGCTTCCTTCGTACTTAATGACAGAGGTTGTTTCCCTTACACTGCTATTGAAGCAAACGCCAGAACGTAGGGGTCCTCGTATTATAGGCTATAATTATAGACAGGATTTGTCTGTTGGTTGGTCGATCTGTCCGCCTGTCTGTGTGCCCATTTGTCTCTCTGTCTGCCTCCATGTCTCTCAATCTGTCTCTCAATCTGTCTCTATCTCTTTTTTGTTGTTTTCTGTTTCTGGCTCTATCAGTTTGTATGCAAGACTGTGTGTGTGTGTGTGCGTGTGCGTGCGTGCGTGCGTGTGTGCGTGCGTCTGTCTGTCTGTCTGTCTGTCTGCCTGCCTCTTTTCCTCGTTCTCTCTCTCTATCTTCTTCTCAGTCTCTCTCTTTCTTCTTCTGCCTGTCTGTCTGTATGTTCGTATGTCTCTCTAGCTCTGTCTCCGGCTGTCTGTCTGTCGCTTTCTTTGTCTGTCTGTCTTTGTCTGTCTGTCTCTGTTTCCAACACGCATTTTGTAACATGCTATAGCCCTCATGGGTGGATAGAGGAACACTTATGCTGCAAGACCCATCGATATGCTCAGCTCCACATTTTGCTTTTCTGTCAACTTTTTCATTAAAGTAAATACCACAGTGCGAGGGTATCCAGCAAAAGGTAACACCAGTGTCTCGTATCATCAGAAAATGAATTGGATGACTAATCTCAATTATGAGATCTTGTCTCACTTTTGAACTGAAGTTTCTCAGGGCAAGTAAGACTGACCTGGAATCAACACAGAAAAGCATTTGAAATATGTCTTTAGGAAAATCTAGAAGATAATATAAAGCCATCAAAATAGCAGACAATTCAGCTGTAAAAATAGATCGATTTTTTCCTATATAAAATGATCTATCTATTTTCAAAGATGGTATGACAAACGCTGCACCCGCCTCATTATTGTTCAAAAGGGAACCATCTGTGTAGATTTTTAAATGATTTGGATATGTAGTTTGTATATTCTTTTACTGATGCTCTAAGAATATTTTCATTACCTTTTTTCGTCAAAGAGGAATAATTTACGTCAAAATTAGCTCTCTTAAGTTCCCATGGGGACAAGGCGAGGAGTGAATCTTCAATTTAGCTATTTTTGTGGGAAATATATCTGCTTGATCAAATATGCGTGTGGATGTATGTACGTGCAACTGTATGTGTGTCTATGCGTGTGTCTGTCTATCTTTTGTTGTCTCTATCTCTGTGACTTGACAACTCTCGTGTTGCAGTGGGTTCTTTTACATGCAGTAAATGCATGTTGCACATGGGACCTAGGTTTATCGGCTCACCTGAAAGACTAGCACTCAGACCACCACTCATGATTTAGTGGATGAGGGAAAGTTTTGCTTTCTAGGCGGAACGTTACCTGTAGACCATCAATCCCGTGTGTGTGTGTGTGTGTGTGTGTGTGTGTGTCATTGTCTTTATTCCTCAGTATTTTTGCTCTGGGCCTGCTTGTTCCTGTGGCTATGTCCGTTTTCTCTCTTTGTTGTAGACCTAGTTAGATTGAAAGAGAAAGAGAGGGGAGAGCTGACAAAAGCACAGCCATAGGTCTATTAACAAAAATATAAAGACAGACTTATGAACACACAGAATTAAGCAGAGATTTCTTGCAACATAGTTAGACATATATAAAACAGACAGATCACGTCAATTTGTACAGATTGTCTTTTACTTTATTCATGATACTTAATGTTTACAATATTATTAATGTTATTGTTTTATATCTGAAATTTACATTAATTATTTATAAAAACATATTTTACATAATTTCTTGTTACGTACATAGAAATGTATAAAACTAAAAATAATAAAACATAGATATGTAAAATATAAAAACAATGTTAAAAAAAACTTAACTGCAACTTCTTTAAAAGAATGTTCTTTCCCTTAGTTTTCATGCCTCTATGCATAGTATATATTTGTATATTTCTTTATATAATCGACAAATTTTTGTTATTGTGTCTTTTTTATTTATCATAGATAATCATTGAGCACAATTTCTTGTAGTGTATACACAAAAAGTATAGTTCTAAAATAATAAAAGAACAGATAAATAAAAATAGAAAACAGTGTAAAGAAACAAAACCGCAATTTCTTTTATAGATTCTTTCCCTTAGTCTACACGCCACCCCCCTCTCAATCTCTCTCTCTCTCTCTCTCTCTCTCTCTCTCTCTCTCTCTCTCTCTTCCTCTCTCTCCTTACACGCACACGCGCGCGCACGCACGCACACACACACACACACACACACACACAACACAGACAGACTGCGAAAGATAGGGAAGACAGGGACAGACATACAGACACAGACAGATTATACAGAGCAGTATACCGCTACAATTGTGTGTGTGTGTGTAGCAGCTCTGAGTTCAGCGTGTTTGCTGCACTGCTCGCCAGTTGCTGAAAAACTGCAGTTTTCTGCAAGTTCAGAGTTCTAGCGCTGATTGAAATGTGAGGGAAGAAGGCGCTGGTGAGAGGAACAAGGAGTAGCAGACAACAATGTTCGAGGGAGGCAATGATTGATCATGCGCAGGCTATGTGTGCGTACGTGCGCGCGCGTGCGTGCATGCCGCGCGCCTACGCGCGGGCGCACGCGCACGCACGCACGTACCCCACCCCCCCCCCCCCCCCCCCCACACACACACACACCAAACAGGCATACATACCTCTGTGTGTATGTCCTCTCCCCTTTTCTCTCCCTGTTTTTCCCCCTTGTCTATCACTGTCGTCTTTCTGTCTTTTATTGTTGCGTCTTGTCTCTTGTGTCGTAAATATTTGTCCTTCTTTTTTTTTGCTGATTTTTACACCCACACACACCCACACACCACACACACACACACACACACACACCCCAACCACACAAAAAAAAACACACACAAGGATATAATGACAGACGAGACGAAGATAACAGCCCAAAAAAGACAAACAGAGACCAGCTTAGACACTAACAGAAAACGGGTGCAATCCTGTTGTGGTTGTGCTGCGTGCGTGCGTTGCTGCGTGCTTTTGCGTGGTGCTGTGTGTGTGTGTGTGTGTGGTTTTGTGTGTGTTGTTGTTGTGTGTGTGTGTGTGTGTGTGTGTGTGCTGCGAAACGTTGCGCCACTGATTATCATTTTCATTGATTTATTTTAAATTCCTATCATATCACGGACGTTTCTCAGCTAGGGCTTTAACAGAGGGAATAACTGCTGTTTCCCATTCGTAGTTATTAACAGAGGTTGTTTCCTTAGACTTAATCGGGGCATGACTAGCCCGTATGGTTTTTGGCTGTATCCGTGTATTTTCCGGGTCTGTCTGTCTTCCCGCTCTATTTTTTTTCTTTGTCTTTTATTTGCTCGCCACGGGAACTACGTGCACGCACACGCACACAGACATGTGTGCGGCACCACACTTACACAAACAATGAACGCGTACATACCAACACCGCGCGCGAACGCCGCACGTTGCACACACACTTTTTAAACAGCAAGTGCCAATGTACATATACACACTCACACCATACCCGGTGTCACTCAACACTTCACACACCACAAAACACAGTCAGGTATATTACATAGTCATGCACGCACCAATGCATGGGGCCATTCGCGCACCCACACTCACTCACAAGACAGCAGACAGACACACACTAACAAAACCCCACACAACACACACACCCACTTTACACACACACATACTACACACACCACACAATACAAACACAGCCGCGCCCCGCGCGCACGCACACACACTCACTCACTCACTCAGGGGAAACCATAAAGTGCAGGTCTGTTGCCAGGACGGAAAGGAGGGGGTGGGGGTGCTTGTGTTGTGCAGGCGCGGGTGCACATGCACGCGCGCGCGCGCACACACACCACACACACCGCGCGCGCGCGCGCGCGTTGCCCGAGGGGGAGGTCATTCAAATTAATTTTAAAAAAGGTAAGGAAAAGGGGTCCCAAACCCTATAAGGTCGTGGGGAGCGGGCTTCAGAGACCCTTCTCTGGGGCCCAGCAATTGAGGGCGGCGCCCATCTCCCTCCCTCGCTGCTTTCCCTTCCCTGACCCTGAAGAGGGCAGGTACCGTTTACAGTGGGTGGAATGGGGGACTGTACTGAAGAAAAGGGCCATAATGGTCACCATCCAACTGGTAAAATCGACACTCCCAATTAATGGTGGGGGAAAGCGAGTGTCCATCCAGAGTACCCCTCCCAGATCCCAATGGTGGACTGTTTGAATCTTCAGCAGCTTTTACACAAGTGGGCCCTAGCCAGCTTTTGGGCAGGCGGTGTAGCCTAGAACAATGGGGGAAAACGAAAGGAGGTTTATGATGCGAAGACGGTCACACTCCAAAAGATAGGAAAGTTGGAGTTTTGTGGCAACATTTAAACAGAGGTACCAATCCTATACTTTACTCCGTGAGACAGGCACTTGTGGTGTGTTAACAGTTCATATTTGTTTTTTTGGGACAAGTCGAGCAGCAGAGTTTTGTGGCCTAGCCTATGTCTGTGTGAAGAGTGGATTGATGATGCTGGTATAGGCCTACTAGCAAAGGAATTACAGTATTGCAATCGGAATGAAAAGAGATGTGACAACCCTTGGATGTTGCATCAGTGGGCAGTTTACTTTCGAATCACACAAGTATTCACCAGACTTGATTAAAACAAAAACAAAGGGGAGAAAGCAGAGATTATTTCCACAATTAATGTTTTTTCGAACCTTGCCATTTGTAACTGCAAAGCCTACAGTCGTTGGCGAAGAGGGAGCCAGAAGAGAGCAATAGCGAAAGAAGATCTCTGGCGGCATGCCTGCATAAAAACAGATGAAAAAAATAGCACTCACAGAAACATAAAATAAATTTCACAAAAGTAACCCAAGAGCTGATGAAATCAGTAGTCTTCTGTCTGTCTGTGAAGTGAAAAACTGATGAGGCTAGCTCAGGACAGAAAATATATATCATTTTATTGTTTTTAATCTCTAAAATCTGAATGGGGGGGTTTTGGGGGCCATTTTGTTTTAGTTGGGGTGGGTTTTTTTGGGAGGGGGGTGGGTGGTGTTAGTTTGGCTGTGATTCAAAAGTGCAGATCTAAGGTGTGTGTGGTGTTTGTTATGTGTTTTGTCAATGCTGAAACTTTTACAGTTTAAAAGATTTCTTGGATTGATTTATTTTTTTTTTGGGTCATGGTAGGGGATTTTTCTCCTGTTTTTGGAGTTTCCAATTTTTGTTAGGGGAATTGGTTTGGGTTTTTTCCTTTCAATATGCTGTTTGTTTTTATTTTTGTCTCTTATAGACTATAATTATTTATTTGGTGCTTTCTTTGTTTCAGCAACAACCAGCCATTCACCAGGATTTCTGACAGCATTGAGCATGATACTGATTGAAGCTGCCCTTTTGGAAGGCAACATTCCTTCAGGTAAATTTTTAAAAAATATAATTTATTCTTTTATTTCGATGATAATAGAATAAGTACTCTGTCCTTTTTTTACATCCAGTTCCCATGTGTATGCAGTTTGGTCAATTTTGTCATCCATTCCCACTGGCACACAATGGCCTACTCTTCCGAAAAGCGGAATGGTTTTTAATGTGTGCAAAAGATTTCTGCGTGCATTCGCACATGGGACCTGGGTTTATAGTCTCATCCTAAGGATTTTTGGGTGGGGTGTGTGTTTGTGCGTGTGTGCATGGACATTTGAGAGAGAGTGAATGCAGTGTTTTTGTCAGTTTTAGTGTGGTGCATTGCTGTGTAGTGTATTGAGAAGGAGAAATGGAGAAAGAGCTGTAATCTGTATCAATTAATACTCATTAGCTTTTTACCCATTGAAAAAATTTTGATTAGTTTTAATGTTTTTGTTTTAAGCAAATACATTTTTTAATTGACACTGAACTTAGTAGTATTGATATTAACATTTTTTATAGCAGACTTCAATTGGTGAAAAATAACCCATATTTTGTTGGGGGGAAAAAAAATTGTCTTCTTTTATTTTGAGGGTAAGGGAATAAGCACTTGTGTGCTTTTTTACATCTAGTCTCTGTGTGTACGCAGTTTTGTAAATTTTGTCATCCATTCCCATTTTAAAAAAAAATGTTTAATTGTTAATTGAATTGTTTAATTGTTAAATGAATAAAATGTTCAAATGTACCACTGCATTGTTAGTAACAATAATTTTAGCATGTATACATCCAATATGACTTTGAGCTGCCAGCATGGCATGTGTCTGTAGTGTTTTTGAGTGCTAGTTATGTGTGTTTTTCCTGCAACCTGTAAAAAAATTTGTTAAATATCTTGTATTTGTGTTTTATTTAATAATAAAATGTATGGAATTTTTATAGCGCCAAATCTTGTAAAGCAAACAGATCAAGCGTTTGCATTCAAATATTTGATTTATAAATAACATGCAAAATTCTGTCTACAAATAACACAATAAACATATAATAATATGTGTTTTATAATTATATTCATTGTAATAATAATATTTATCTCTCCACAGATGATACATTGAGTGTGTGCGTTTGTGAGAGGAGAGATTGTTTCACTGAAGCGTCAAAAAAAGTCTTTGAATTTTATACTGAGGTCTGTATGAATCCATAGGCTATATGTATTAAAAACCTTTAGCGGCTGCATTTCTGTTCGGGAATGGCAGATAAACAATGTCTCTCTCACTGCCACGAGCACTTTTCCGGAATGATGGTCATGTGTCCTGACTTTGCGAAAGTACATTCTTTGTATAGGTATAAACTTTCTTAAATATACTGTTACAATCTGCATAGTACATTGTTCAGTCATTTTCCTTTTGAGAGAATATACTTTATAGGTACATTAGTTCGAATTACATTCATAGCATTTTGGGGGACTGTGGTGGTTTGTAGACAGTTAAAACCCCTGACCCCTGCTTTTTAGGAGGGGAAGGGGTCAACCTTTCTTAACTTGAATCCACTGTAATTACCTAATTATTTATTAGATTTAGAGTCAAAAAGGGTTTTGGTTACTTCATATTTGGCTCGTCTATTGCATCTGTAGCTTTGCATGCTTTAGGTATTCACTGAAGTTTTTCTGTTATGGCTAACTACTAAGAGTCTTTCTTTGCTATGAAGCATTATTTTTGGCAAACACTGGCTATGGAAAAAAAGAAGAAAACCAGGTATCTAATATGAGTGCAGCGTTTTGACCCTAGGTTTTCCTGCCCTGTCCGCCCATTGTCTTTCCCTTGGGATTTGAGTTGTCCTGTGCTGTCAGTGGTGACTGTGTTGTTTTCTGTAAAAACGGTAGTGACATCAGGGATCCACACTCTCCCAGCCTTCCCAGTGTAAGGAAGAAGAAGCCACCAGACCCCTGACCTTCACCTCAGCCTGGGCCCTCTGCGTTTTCTGCCATCTCCTGAAGTTCCCTCCCCTGCTGCTGCTGCTTCATGGATGGAGGAGGACCAGGATCATGTGCCCAGTAAGTGGAAAGAAGGGCTGTCCTGTGGAGATTGTTTGTACAGTGTCATTGAATCTGTGTTTTTTCAGTTGGGGAAATTGTATTGCATTTTACATCACCTGTGTGGACCCCATAACAGCAGAAAACCTGATAATGTGTTCATGATTTTTTTTCCATTTTAATTTAGTTCTGGCCCAAAAGTGTGTGACTGACATTAGGTGGACCATGGCCACGACTAGCTGGGAAAGCGTAGCTGAAAGCCAGGCAAATTTGCCCCACGTGCTTCCCAATTTCTTCCACAAATATAAAAAAAAACTTAAACCAATATACCAAATAAAAGTTTTTTTGATCAATCAACATCTGTAATATCATTTTGAAAGATTGATGACTACTTGCTGAAAGCATGACATGCTGAATTTTTGTGCTTCGTCTTCTTTCATGTTCGGGGACCTACAACACCCACAAACTTATTCTAGTGCACCGATTGGAAAGAAGAAACATCCCGCTAACTGATGTTTAGGATGGGATTTTTGGTGAGTTTTTTCAAAGATGTAGTAATATTATTTTAAAATTACCTACAGTTTGTGGGTAAATCGTACAAAAATTCCCAAAATTGGTAAGAAAGCTCTTTTTTTTTTTCTGACAAATTACTTCATTGAGTTTAATGCTTTGTTCCTTGATGATTTCCTTTTCTTTTGCATACAGTAGGGGGCACTGTATGCAATACCCCCTCCCTTCTTACTAACTAAAATGGTGACCTCAGTGGTAAAACGACCAATGCTTTGGACTTGGGATTGTCACAGAGATTTTTTATGTGTACAGCACATTACTCGACTTTTTGAAGAAGTAAATGCTGTGTTTTTATTTTGTAGTAGTACTAGTTGAATCTCGATGATTTTAGAATTAAATACTTTTATCATTGCTCACAAGTTTAACTAGACTGTGACTTTATGGAAAAAAAGAACTGGGTCATCGAGGGGTGCTCTCATAATTCATGAACTGGCATGAAATTTCCCCGTCATAACAAATTTTTGGGCAATAATTCTGCTAAAAAATAGCTTGTAGTAGTGTTTTCTTTTTTCTTAGTATCTGTACTTTGTTGTCTCATGTCGAAATGGTTGGTGAAACATTGTGACAACAAATGCAGGAATGACAACTCCTGCCTTGATTTCATTTAGAACTATTAGAAATTTTGACTGATCTGTTTACCGTTTGTTGTTTGTATGTGCGTGTAAGATTGCATTTTTAACAAAATTTATATGACAATGGAGAAACACAATAAACTTAAGGCATCCATTCAAGTTCATGCAGATCACAAATTTTTTTTTTTAATCAGAGGATGCAAAGTGTAAAGAATGAATAAACCCTTTTTTGTCAGACTCTCGGGGCTTCACATTTTAAACAGTGCATGCTTTTCTTTGAACCTGTTTTTATCAAGTTTTGTTGTTTACCAAGCATGCAGTTTGAAAAAAACACACACACACACACTCCACTCACACCCACCACACACAACACACACCCAAACCCCCCACACACACACACACAACCACACCACTCCCCCACACACACACCACACACCAACACACCACCAAAAACACACACAAACCCACACCACTCACACACCCCACACACCACACCACACACACAACACTCACACCCAACACACACACACCACACCACACACCCCACACACCACACCACACAAAAACAAACACACATCAACAAACCCCAAACCACAACCTAAACATAAAACCACACACACAACACCACCCACCACACACACCACACAACACCACCAACACACACACACACACACACCCCAAAACCCACACATACACACACCACCACAACACACAACCAAAAAAACACAAACACCCAATCACATCACACACACACCACACACACACACACACACCAAACAACACCACACACACACAAACAAACACACAACCACCCCACTCACACCCACACCACCCACACACCCACACCACCACACACACAACACCCAAAAACCCCACACCACACCTCACACACACCACACATACTCCACACACAAACACAAACCCCACACCACACACACACAACACACACACACCCACACACACACACACAAACATAACCCCCACACACACACACACCCACACAACCCAAACCCCACACACACACACCCACACACACACACACACCACAACAAACCACAAACAAAAACCCACACCACACACACACACACCCACCACCACCACAAACAACACTCACACCACAACACACAACACCAATAAATAACACACACACCCACCACACAAAACACAACACAACACACCTACACACTCACACAACACACACTCACACACATACACACTCACAACACAACACAACACACAACACTCAACCACACAACACACAAACACACAAACACACCACAACACCACTCACACACCACAAAACACAACACAACCCCAATCACACAAACACAACACACACAACCAACACCCCACACACACACACACCACACTCACACACACACAACACACACACACCACACACTCACACACACTCACACACACACCACACCCACACACAACACACACACACCCACACTCAACCCCACACCCCACCACTCACAAAACAACCCCAACACACACACAACACAACACAACACACCACAACCCAAAACACACAACACTCAACCACACACACACACAAAACCACACACACACCACACACACACCAAAACACACAACACCCACACACACAACCACACACACACACACAACACCACACCACACACCACACACACACAAATCACAACCCCACCACACACACCACACACACACCCCCACAAACAACCCCCACACACACACACACAACCACACACTCACACAAAACACACACAACACACTACCACCACACATCACACACACACAACAAAACACACCACACACACACACACACAACACCACACCACACACAACACACACACCACACACACCAACACACACACACAACACCACACAAACAACACACACACACCACACACACCCAAAACACACATCTCAACACACACACACACAACACACAACACACACACACCACACCCACCCAACCACACACCACAACCACCACAACACACAACACACACAACAAAACACACACACACAAACCACACACACACACCACCACCAAAAAAACCCCCCAAACACACTACACACCACACACACACACACACCACACACACACTCCACCCCCACACAACACACCACACACCACACACAAAACACCACACACACCCCACACACACACACAAACAACACACAACACACACACACCACAACACACACATCACCACACACCAACACACACACCACCACAACACACACACCACACACTCCACCAACACACCACAAACACCACACACACACTACACACACCACACACCACCACACAACAACACACCACCACCACACACCACACAAACACACACACCACAACACACAACACACACACACCCACCACCAAACACCCAAATCAACCACACAAACTCAACCACAAACACCCCCAACCCCCAACCCCACACATCAAACAACACATCTCCCATCAATCACACCACTACCATTTCCCAACACACAATTTTACAAAAAATTTCAACCAACTTTCACAATTCAAAAAACAAAACTATAACGGCTTTAAAACAACACACCAAATTTCAACACAAAACATTTCACTTAAAACACCCAAAAAAAAACCACACCAATTTCAGACCAAAAAAAACACACAAACAAACAGAGCCAACACAACACACTTACCCACTTCCACACACTTCCAATAATTTCGCACACAACACTTCCACACCACAACCAAACAACCATCTCACTACACCAAACCCAAAAAACAAATACAAAAAAGGGAAAAATTTTGTAATTCTCATTTTGTGCCCCAAGGTAATATTTTTTTTTATTTTCACACAAACAAAAAACCACACAACATAATTGTAATGTTATGACAAAATTTGCATTTCCCTCTTTGCATTCCTTAAGTTTTTGCTGTCCCAATTGCTTTTTGAGGTTTGAATCAGAAAGGTAGTTTTCCCTTCACTTATTCAACATTTGTGGAAATTTGTAAATAATGAACTAAGGTTTATTTAAAATATAAGGTTTGTTCATTTATAATTTTTTTATAAAGCAGGCAGAACCAACCCAAATGTTTGGAGCCTGGATTTGAGAAGAGCAGGTTGAAAATTTATCCAACAATACCCCTCCCGTCTTCTCAATGGCAATGCAATTGTGTGGAAGTAGCTTGTCCCCGGCTGTTTTTTCCCCCCTTTTTTTGGTTGCTTGGGGGGGTGATTAGATGAGCCTTCTCATTGGTGTTTGAGCCTCCTTATTTTGTTTTATTCATTGCTTAGGAGCCCGGTTTGCCTATCCCGTCTTTCACCCTGCGAAGTTTGCCTTTTAGTGTGGTGGTTGCGTTTGTTGAAGTGAACCAGGCAGGGTTTGGTCCACAGACTTAGATCTCCTTTGAATTTAAGCCTGTGGATCTGTTTCCCGGGTTTTTTTGGGGATGTTTTTAGTTTAAAATGGGTTTTGGGAAAACCCGGTAGAACCCGGAGAAGGTTGAAGGCCGAAAAGGTTTCGGCGCCCGTGGGGTTTCAAAGAGTTGACTTTTGTTTTGATTGGGTTTGTTAAATGCAAATTGGGGGCAAGTAATTTAGGGTGTTGGGGGGTTAATGACAAAGTTGGGGGCAGGTGAACAAAAGGCAGTGTGGATTGAAAGGGTGGTTTCATTGTGAGTTGAAAACGGGGGTTTTTTGGTATGAATTGGGTGGATGTTTTAGTTAAAGGGGGGGTTTTTAATCCCATGATTAATTAGAAAGGGTTTGGCTTAATCAGGGGAAAGGCGTTGTGCTTTAAAGATGATAATTTGACCCTTTTAGTAACGCACAAAGGCGTTTGGTTAAAGGTTGCAAGAAGGGTTGGTTAATCGATAAAAGGGGTGAGCTTCCGCATGTTTTGAAAAGGCGTGAGCTTTAATGCAAAGGGGATGTTTACCGCAGGTTAGAAAAGGTTGTGTTAATCGAGCGGGGTCCCTGGAAAGGGGAGGCTGCGGTTTATAACAAGGGGTTTAGAAAACAGGGGTTTAGGGTGAAGCCGGGGTTTTGGTGAAAATGGCCTTCCGTGGCTTTTTTTTCTGAACACAGAGGGGGAAAGTGAGGCGGGGGGTTGGGGAGTTTGGGTGGTGGGGGTGTGAAGATTGGGGAAGGTGGGGGGAAGGAAGGGTTGGGGCCGGGCAGATTGTTGCCGTCTGGGGGGCGGTGATTGGCAGGGGGGGGGGGAATTGGAAGAGAGGAGAGAGGGTTGTGGGGGGGGGGGCGGGTAGAAACCGGGTGGGGGGTTAGTTAGTCAGTTAGTCTGTATGAAAGGGGGGAAAAAAAAGTTAGAAAATACTCTTGCTTTTATTTTTTCTCTTCCCAAAAAATTGGGTTCCCCCCCCCTCCCTCCCCTTTGCATTCCTTTTTTCACCAAGGGGGTTGTCATCCCTGTTTTACAATTGCAGTTGTGGGAAATGAAAAAAAAACCCCTTTTTTTGTGTTAGAAGGTGGAATGAGAAGACAGAGATGGGTTGATTAAAGTGTGTGTGGTTTTTGTTCCTTTTGTGCCTGTCCCTTTCTTTTCCACCCCAAACACGCCTGGGGGAATGTTGACATCTAATCTTTTTCCTGCGATTTTGACGACTTCCAGTGAAAGCCCTAGTGAACAAAATTAATATTCCTTTTTTGGGGTCGAGGCCCTCAAAACCCCTTTTGGCTGTTCCTTTTCATCAAAACATGGCCTTTGATCACACAGAAGAGGAAATGGTAAGCCTGGCCATGGGTTTTTTTCTTTTTCCTTGCTAGTTTAGATGTCATCATTTTTCTTCCCTTTTAAACGGAAAACCCTATTGCGATTTTTAGATTTTTTTTTTTTATTATTTTTTTTTGGGGGGGGGGGGGACGTATGTCTTATTTACTTATTGTTTTTTTATTATCATTTTTGTGTCTGTTTTTTTTTGATAAACTATTCATTTTTTAATCTGTTTTTTTTGGGTAAATCTGCATACTGCTTATTTTTTTTATGCTAAAAAATTCAGAACAAGAGGAACAGAGAAAATTAATTTTGTAGGGGGATTTTTGATACTTTGCTGCAGCCTTTTTTTTTTTCCCCAACTAGCTGCAATTTGGTTTTTAACATGTAAAAAAAAATCACCAGGGAAAAATGCGTAGGGGTCTGCAGGAAAGCGGTTTCCAGTATGATACACGTAGGAACAGTGCAGACAGAAGGATGTTCTCAAAAAGGATTTCCATAAACAGCAGTTTTTGCTGCTTCTGTGCCAAAGCAGTTTTCAAATTTGGCCTGGCGACAAAAAATCATTTCGCAATGGAAGGCAAGTTTTTTACCTCTGGTTTGGGTGTACCAGCAGTTTGATTTTCCCGATGAAAGCAGAGTTTAGATTTGAAGACTAGAGACGAAGTCACAATAGAATGTGAAGGCCGCAAAATCTGGCCCTGATTTGAAATGGTGCTCAGCCCCCTTCTCCTAAATAGCATTGTACTTTTTTATTGTGTCCCACTCCACACACACACACACACACACACACACAAAACACATTTTGCGCACACACGACACATACAAGTGACAAAACAAACTTTCAGTACACAAAATTATCCCCTTTTTTCCTAAATTTTTCCCTATCTGTCTCCCTTTGTCTAATACACTTTCAGTAAAAGACGTTTTAAAACGAAAGAAAACCCCTTTGTACTTTCGTTTTTACTACAGCCTTTTTATTTAAAGCAAACCTCAGCCCAAAAGAAATTTTTTTTGGAAAACAAAGGTTGGCACTATGCTAGATTTTTCAATTATGGAAATTTAAACTTTGTTTTAATACTAAAAAAATTTGTATGCAGATGATGTTGCAAATGATGATGTTGCAATTTTCCCCCGCTTAACACTCTGGGGTCACCCAGAACATGCACTCTGATTCTTCAACCACTGGGAATCCTGTGAGATTTAAATTGCACACTCATGAGAATTTTCGGTAAAGCTGTTTTTAAGTACCTCGCCCAAAACAGCCCTACTTGATTCAGAGGGGTTTTTTAGAGTGCGTTGTTTGTTAAAAGTAGTCATGGTGAAGGATCTAAACCCTTACAATAACAACATTTTCGTGTAGGGCCCTTTGGGAGTGAGTGACCTCACACTGACAACCCTTTTTGGCCCGGCAAATGTGGAAGAAAGTGAAAAAAGCAGTGACCGTGGTTGTGTGGCAGGTTGAAGTTGGCCCCGTGGAGGGGGTGGCACGCCTTGGGGCCGTCTCCCCCCCAAGCTCGTAGAACCCGACCAAAGAGGGTGACTGTGGGGATCGTGGTTGGGGCATTGTGTGGGGTCAGCCCCGGGAGGGGTGTCTGGTTCTCCAAAGTGAAAACCCTGGGGTGAGGGTCCCCCCCTTTCTGCATTTCCTTTGTAGGAGCGAAGGGCGGATGTTTGGGTTAAAGGGTGGGATTGGCTCCCATGCCAAAGGCCTATTCAAAGTGTTGCTTGCTTTCAATTTCGTGGTGAAGGCCCTTCACCGCCCCCTCTTAGCAGAACAACTGCAGCTCGTCAATCCTAGAAAGAAAAAATCTGAGCACATTCCCCCCTCTTGCAAACTCTCCACTGGCTGACTGTGCCACAGAGGTAAACTATAAATCGTACCCCCTTTTTAAAAAAGCTCCACAAAACACATCCCCCCTACCTTTGGGGAAATTCTTCATTGTACACTCTCGTTTCTCCCCTCTGTGCAGATACCTTGTCCTTACGAAAAACCTAGTTAACCAAACCACCATGGGGGCTCTTTCTCTATTTTGGTCCATTGAGTGGAAAGATCTCCCCTCTCTCTCCCGCCCCAAAACCTTTTTTGACCTTTTAAATTTCCCTTTCCCTGACATATTTATTTTTAAACCCAAGGTTTTCCTCTCCTGCCTATCTCATGGTTTTCTTGCTTTAACAGCCAGATTCTATTGCCCGCCAGGGTGTGGACCTCTGTGTGTGTGTGTGTGTTGTGTGTGGCGTGTTGCCTTTGGACTTGATGGAATATTTTCTTGTCATGGTTTATGACTGTGTAAAAATGGTTGATGCAAGCGCTTTTTATTTGTCTCTGCAAAATATAGCGCTATATAACATTTATTGTTTTTTATTTATTTTTACTTACGGTCTGACAGCCAATTTCCCCGGGGGCAGGAGTGAACAGGTGTTGGTGTTTTGGGGGACCCTGACCCCCAGGGGGTTTTGCGAGGGGGAAACCAAAAAAACAAAAGACCAGATTTGTGTTTTAGGGTCTTTGTCACATACGTTATTTTCCCACGAGAGACAAAATGTTTCACTTGGGGTTTTTCTGGGGTTATTGTCAAAGATAATTATGACCTTAGGGCAGCTAGGCCTAATCAATATATAAAAAACATTGCTGCCAGAAGACAGTTTTATTGTTTACTTTGGTTTGCTTTGAGTTACTTTGTTTTTTTTTTATTTATTTTATTTTATTCTTTTTTTCGGGATAAGGAAAAAACTTTGTGCTTTTTTTTATCCATCCCCTTGATGCAGTTTTGTAAATTCTGTCATCTGTTCCCCCCGCACCATGGCCCCCCTTAGAAGAGCGGGAAAAGGATTTAAGTGTTGCTAGTGTTCTGCATGGTTTTGCACACGGGACTGGGTTTTTAAATCTCATCCCCAAGGACTTTGGGGGGGGGGTGGAGTTGCCGATGTTTCCCCCAGGGGGGAAAAAAAACCCCCCTTTAACGGGGATCAAACCCGGGTCATCAGATTGCAAGCGCAATGTTCTGACCACTAGGCCATCCCGTCCCCCTGATGACCTTAGTGGCATTTTGACTATTCCTAACTAATGAATATTGCTAGAATATGTGCTAGTCTTGGGTCAGTGGTGAACCTTTTCCTGTGGGGGCATGTTGGGCAACTCAGTCAATGCAGGCATACATTTCAGGACACTGACGATCTGCTCTGTGTGTGTGTGTGTGTCAGTGTATATACTCACACAGTGCAAAGCAATGCACAGGACACTGATGATCTGCTGTGTGTGTCAGTGTATATACACACTTAGTGCAAAGCAAGGCATAGGACACCGACGATCTGCTGTGTGTGTGTCAGTGTGTATACACACACAGTGCAAAGCAAGGCACAGCACACTGATGATCTGCTGTGTGTGTGTGTGTGTCAGTGTGTATATACACACAGTGCAAAGCAAGGCATAGGACACTGATGATCTGCTCTGTGTGTGTGTGTGTGTGTGTCAGTGTGTACACACACAGTGCAAAGCAAAGCACAGGACACTGATGATCTGCTCTGTGTGTGCGTCAGTGTGTATACACACAGTGCAAAGCAAGGCACAGGACACTGATGATCTGCTCTGTGTGTGTCAGTGTGTATACACACACAGTGCAAAGCTAGGCACAGGACACTGATGATCTGCTGTGTGTGTGTGTGTGTGTCAGTGTGTATACACACACAGTGCAAAGCTAGGCACAGGACACTGATGATCTGCTCTGTGTGTGTGTGTCAGTGTGTATACACACACAGTGCAAAGCTAGGCACAGGACACTGATGATCTGCTCTGTGTGTGTGTGTCAGTGTGTATACACACACAGTGCAAAGCTAGGCACAGGACACTGATGATCTGCTGTGTGTGTGTGTGTGTGTGTCAGTGTGTATACACACACAGTGCAAAGCAAAGCACAGGACATTGATGATCTACTGTGTGTGTGTGTGTCAGTGTGTATACACACACAGTGCAAAGCAAGGCACAGGACACTGATGATCTGCTGTGTGTGTGTGTGTGTGTGTGTCAGTGTGTATACACACTGACACACACACACACACAGAGCAGATTTTTATAGGATGTGCATATATTCCACCCGAATTTTCTTCTTTTGGAAAAGTTCATACACAGAAAAAAAGGGAAAATTTGAACAAGACATAGAAAGTTTGTCTGAAAGAGTCAGATAATACTGTGGGGGGAAATCTAAATGCGTGATCAGGAAGACTGACTGACTTTATAGAAATAGACCAGACTAAGTTACTACAATTTCCCTGAAGAAAAGGAATAGACCAATGCTACAAAGGTGCTCAATGGATAAAAATTGTCCACAATATGGTAGACTTTTAGCTAATATTTGTACCGACAATCAATTTTTATATTTTAAAATTGGCCGAACATTAGGAGATTTACAGGGTAGATTTACATGTTTTCAACCTTAAGGTTGTAGTGTTGTGGATTATTTCATTTGTTCAAAATCATTTATGAAAGAGGTGAAGCATAGAAAAGTTAGAGATTTAATGGATACTCTGATCATTGCCCACTAGATTTAGATATAGATATACCAGATATAGACAAAACACGTTTGCAGAGGTCTATCAAAATAGTAAGAGACACACAGGCAGAGTAATTACTAAAGATTCACCACAACAAACACGTTTTGTATGGGATAAAAATTTCCCAAAGGAAAATTTTGAAAAGGCACTTCTACTACCAGCAATACAAAACCCCACATAACACAAATAAAACTGAAACAAATACAGTATTAAAACAAATAAAACAAAGTACAAAGCAGCCTGATCCTCAACGTCGTAAATGAATTTTCCCGGGACAGCTGTCTGATTCTTTCTCAAAGTGGCACAATTAAGCTTGAAGACCAGAAAGTCAAAACCAGTAAGAAAATTTAAACACAATAAAAAATGGTTGTTCGGAATGTAACAGTACAAGAAAAGAAGTAAAATCTTACTAAATGCAATAAATAAAAACCCCGTATAAACCTGAACTTCGAGAAAAATACTTTATAAAAAGAAAACAATATAATACTTTAATAAAAAAGAAAAAGAAATCTTAAAAAAATTCACTAGTATCACAACTACATGATGCCATTGACGAAGATCCGGTATATTGGGGAAAAACTTTACAAAATTAAAAGAAAGCAAAGAGATGGATTAAAACATCATAATCATATTATTGCAGTAATGGACTGAACACTTAAAAACACTTATTGGTAAAGAACCGCAAATAGATCCAGCCACAAAAAGCAAGTAAAAATTTCAGGTTTAATGAATTAAAAGTATCTAATAACCCACTGCTAGATAAGCAAATTACAACTGAGAAATTACAAAAACAATCAAAAGTTGAAAAATAACAAATCGCCTGGAAAAGATGGAATCACAAACGAAATGATCAAATCAGTTTCATCTAATGTTATAGAGATAATGCGGAATATTTTCAATTTAGTATTAGAAACGGGTATATATCCCTGTGACTGGAAAGTAGGAGTGAATGTCCCAATCTATAAAAACAGATGCATATACAACCCAGAAAACTACAGAGGAATAACGTTGACAAACACTATTGAAAAACTTTTTGTCAAATACTGAACCATAGAATTTCTGAATATTTAGAAAATAACAATAGTATTGTCAGGGGAACAAGCTGGTTTCAGAAAGCATGCAGAACAACGGACCATACTTCTACTTAATAATTTAATAGATAGTGTATGAAAGTAAAAACTAAAAGACTTTATTGCTGCTTTTTAGATTTTCAGAAAGCGTTTGATAATGTGTGGCACGAGGGTCTTCTTATAAAGTTAAACGAAATAGGAATAACAGCAAAACTTTTAATGTCATTAAAAACATGTATTCCCAAAGCAAAAATATTTACAAAAAAACGAGGCAAACACACAGATGAAATCATAGTAGAAAAGGGGTACATCAGGAAATACATTAAGTTCTACATTATTTAATGTATATGTCAATGATATAGTTCAATATACTGATAGAAAGATTCGCCATAATATACCGCAAAAGACAGAATTCCTTGTTTACTCTATGCTGATGACCTGGCATTGTATCAACAACCAAAATAGGGCTTCAAACTAACTGAACAAACTGCAAGAATACTGTTCTAATTGGGTTTAAAGATAAACAAAAAAAAAACAAAGGTAATAGTCTTTACGAGATCACCTCCTAAAATTCCAATTCATTTTAAAGTGGAGAGCATGTAATTGAAACAGTAGAAACTTTAAATATCTAGGGGTCGTTTTTCATCAGAACGGGAAATTTCAAGCAACCAAAACATTTAGTAAAACAAAGCAACAAAGCATATACGCCTTTTTAAAAAAGCAATTCATGGACAAAATTTAAAGATAAATATAATAATGCGTTTTTTCGACTCACTGATAACCCCTGTTTAACCTATGGAGCGAAGTTTGGTTTCCTTTTGTTTTTTAAAGGGGAGACAGAGTTTCATATTGAATAAACTGTTTCAAGGCATGCTTATCCAATCAGTTTTTGCATGAGAATTTCCATGTAAAATTTTGTAAACAAATGATAGGAGTTCATAAAAAAGCATTAGTACTACCACTTTGGGTGAATTAGGGAGATTTTCCCCTGACCCTTAAAATCATATGCCAGATAATATCCTTTTGGATTCATTTGACAGAAATCAAAACCAGACTCTTAATTTGAATAGTATACGAAATTTTTTGTATCAGAATAATAAGGGAAAGTAAAGGTAAAGGAGTCCCATAACCTATAAGGTCGTAGGGGAGCGAGGCGTCAGAGACCTCACTTTTCTTGGGCCAAACAATTGAGGGGGGCGAATCTCCTCTCCCTCGCTGCTTTACCTTCCCCGACCCTAAAGAGGGCAGGTACCCATTTACGCTGGGTGAACTGGGGGAACTGACTGAAGCCAAGGCGCTAACGGTCACCCATCCAACTGGTAACCACGCTCGACGCTGCTTAACTTGGCTGGGGGAAAGCGAGTGCTCGACCACTGAGCCATCCTGTCCCCCCTAATCAGAATAATACACACGATAAATGGAAAACACAGTGAAAAATATTTTGTACACAATTGGATTCAAAACATGTCTGGAAGAACCAAGCACTCTTAATGTTCATCGGTGGAGTTTTTGCTGTTAGAAGAAAACTTGAGGACATGTATAAAACATTTTGGATCTACCATAAGAAAGAGGTTGCAAAACTAAAATTTTATGATTTGTGCTACAAAAGAATACAGAGTGGAACCCATAACTTAGTACACGAGGAAAACAAAACTCATAAGAAGACATTATGTTAATTGTCGCACAAGCTGTCACTATTATGAAGAGAAAGGAGGCACCCAAAATATTTCCTGAGAGGACAGAAAATGTAACACTGTACACAAAAATTGAAAGATGAAATTTCATTTACGTGATGAATGCATTTTATATGTGAACTCAGAAAGTAATTTGTTATTAAAAAAAATCAAAACGAAAGACGAAGAACGCTAAAACTGTGGTACATAAAGGAAGTGACATAATCACAGTTGATATATAGCAACAGATATTCAGCAGATATGTTAAAGTTTTTTGAAAAGAGAGAAAAAGAGAATAAAAGACTACATGGTTTTAGTGGACATCACTTGTTAGCCAAAAAGATAAGAATTAATAGGGATGTGTTTGGTGTCTAAGAAGGCTACATGATTTCAAGGGCAATAAAATAATCTGAATCTGAAGACAGGTGCAAAGGCTAAGGCACAGATGCTGATCTGGGGATACGAGACCTAGTGGTCAGAACTTTGCGCTCGCAATCGTAGACCCGGTTCGATCCGTTCAAGGAGAAATTTTCCTCTGAGTTAACATCAGGCAGACGCCACTTTCCCCCAAAGCCCTTCAGATGAATCTATAAACCGAGGCCCTGTGGCGAACGCACGCAGAACATCTTGGTGCACACTTAAATCCGTTCCACTTTTCGAAGAGTAGCATGGGTGCCTGGGGGAACAATGATTGAATGCACAAAGCCGCAAATACACGGACTGGATGTAAAAAAGGCATACGGGCTTATTTCCATTAGCCTCATATAAAAGAATAGATAAATAATCTGCCAGCCTCTTGACACTTGCTTTGGGCCTGGCCAAAAACAAACAGAACCCCACCAGCTGCTGCAGGGTCTGTAACGTGCGTATTTGATCTGCGTTATCAGAGGGCTTGTTCAGAATGGTGTACGCCTGTGTAGGCATGGTCGATCAGGATTTGGCTCTCCAGGATGTGTCTGCGCAGTTTCCGTCGCAGACATCATAGATTACTGGTTGGTGTTGTTTTGTTGCTAGTGGCTCAGCTGGTCTGGTACACTTGCGCGGCTCAGAGCTGTATGTGAGTGCAGCTCTACCAAGTCTCCGGCAGTGACAGGAGGACGGTCGCAGCTGACAAGGCAGCCCCTTTTCCTGTAGCAGTGTCTGTCTCATCGTTCACGTCAGCCTGAAGATCTCACACTCGGAGACAGTACCTGTGTGGCTGTGTTGCACAGACATCAGCCCACATTGTCCAGGTTTGATTTAGCGTTGACCTTTAAAAAATGTTTAATTTATTAATAGTTGTATAGAATTCCTAGAATGGTCAGGAGTCACTTGTGGTAATATGTATAGGTTGGGTTTTATATTGTTTTAATGAAATACTCAGTCACAATGTCTATGAAAAATTCAGCTATGTGGAATAGCCAGGGGCTCTTGCAGTATGTATGGTATCCCCACCCCTTACCTGTTGCTAAAAATAAATTGTTAAATGATTTTAATTGGGGAAAAAAGTATGCCTTAAAAAGGCATGGTTAAAATTATCCTAAACTGAAATCCTGTTTTAATGGTTGTTAAAAAGGAGATACATTTTTTTTAGAGACCATGTTGAGGATTTGCATGGCTTGTGTGAAGAAAATAAACATAATGGACAAGACGTTTTAAAAAAAAAAAAGCTAGAAAGTACAATAGTTTTTCTAATGAAAAATGACAACCCTCCCCCCCCCCCCCCCAAAAAAAAATCAGAGCAAGTGAAAAGAAATGTGTTGTACCTAAACCAGTGTCTTTACTGTGGGCTATATCGTTGTTCATACCAAAGCGCCCCTGGCATTGCAGAAGGAGAAAGTTCATGGAACTCTGACAGGAGTCAGAGTGGAGCAAGTTTCCACACAGCGTCCGTAGAGCCGGGGTGGCCGAGGGGGTAGAATGTGTCTGATGCTGGATTCAAGGATGGTGGGTTAAAGGGTTTTGGAGTCTCACTCACAGCCCCAGGCAAAGAAGAGAGTTTCTCTTCAGAGCCAACGAATTTATGTGGGGACTCTGCTCCCCTCCCAGTCCTTGGAGGAGATTTAAACTCGGGTTTCAGTTTTGCAGCCTACGTCCCAGTGCCCCTTTTCCAAACCCTTTCTCCACATGTGGTGGGTGCTTATAGGACAGCGTGGGTAACAACCTGGAAAGTATGGGGGGGAAAAGCTGTACCAGTCATTTTGCCCAGATGTTTATTTCAAGATATGTTGAACGTTTTGTAAGTATCTTCTTCCATTATACAAGTTGGGAAATGGATGTTTTTTGCCATGTGCTTTTTTTCCATGACAGGTGAAGTAAACACCAATCTCTCTTTTCAAAATCATTCCAGTTTGTCCTCACCCCATGATCCCAACAAATGAAATAAAAGTTAAATTCTCAATTTCTGAATTCTTGGAGATTGGTGTTTACTTGTACAGCCTGACGTCTTCTTCTTCTCTGGAAAAGGGAGATTGTCAGGCCCCTCACCAGCCACCCCAGAGGTCAGTTTGCTTATGTAGTAGACCAGGCATGGCATTTCTCTTCTTTTTTTTTGTGGTCAGTGCTTAACATTTCTGCCATGTTTAAATTTTTCCATCATTCAATTTTTTAATTTTCTGCTGTTCCGCAGTCAGAACAAAAATTCACGCAAACAACATTAAAATTATTAGAGAAAGCGCATCGTCTTCGACTGTTTCTGACGTCACTTTTGGAATGCACAAACAATTTTGGAATGCAAAGAAGATTGAGAAACTGGTCGCTATGACCACTTTTAACCAATCGGAAATCACTTAACTCAGAGATCAGAATCAATGTACAATGTAATAATGTCCCGAAGACACCTGAGTGAACTTCGGCAATGATCGGGAAGAGGCAACTGTTGTGCAAGTAGAATTATGTCAGACATGCTTCTTTCATAGACTTTCTGTGTGAGAACTTGATTCCAGAAATTGTGCTTGCAGCAAAGAGGCAGCTTTGTACCGCTGTGGAGTGAAAGGCTCAGATAAGATAAATTACAAGTGGTGGCAAAGTGACGTAGTTCTGTTTAGATGACTTGCACTTTTGTCATTGTAGCAAGTGCCCGTCAGGTTTTCCTCTTTTTCTGCTGAGTGAAATCCCATGCCTGGTAGACAGCAAGATACTCTCCCCTGACAGTTGGACAGAAACCTTCGTGTTTACTCCTGATGAACTTCAAGAACATGATTTTTTTAAAATAGCTTGTCAGCTGGTAAAAGTGAGTTTTCTCCCTTGGTGCAAGTTGTCGGTCTAAACAACCCTGGAGGTTGGTTTGCTTGTAGAGATAGTAAGGCAGACAACTTGCACCAAGGGAGTAAACTCGCTTTTCCAAGTGGACAAGCTATCTTGAAGTTTGTCAGGTTGTAAATGTGAGGGTTGGTTTTTTTTTTTGCTTTTTTTTTTTTAAAGTCCAATCTGTCAGGGGGGAGTATGTTGCTGTCTGCTGCATAAGCAGACTCACCTCTGGGGTGTGTAAGGCAGGGGCCTGACAGTCTGCCTTTTCCCCAGTTTTCCAAGGTAGGGGAGGTTTGATGTTTTGTTTTACCCATCCGCCTCCCCCACCCACCACACCCTAGAGGATACTTTACTTATATAGCTGCCAAATGCCCATCTGAACACAACTCACACTTCTCTCAACCAATCAGAATACAGCACTCGCGTTCATGGATTGCATGCTTTTATTGCAACACACATGACATAAAAAAAGCATGCACACTCACTGAAAAAGTACAGTGTGCGTGTGTGTGTGTGTGGAGACATGCATGCATGGTGTATACCACTATCAACACACACAATGTGCATGTTGGTAGTGGTATACACCATACACACACACACAGTACACACACAGTACACACACACACACACACACACACAAAAGGGACATAGTAAAGCTGACATGCTATTGAGACTGAGAACCATGAGATATGAACGTTTGAAATGAACTGGGAAGTCTATCCCTTAAAAGACAGACTTTGAATGAATACAGCCCAATGCGGGGTTGTTCATCACAGTTATAATCCATCCACCCATCCCCAAAGCCAGGCACTGTACAGGGAAAGCATGCTCCGAAGCACACTGCTTTCCATCACTCTTTTTCACAGCTTTCTATCTTGATACTCAGTCCTCGGTCTTGGTTCTCAGTACCACGCAATGTCAGCTTTTCTATGACCCTGACCATGTCTGACTATATACATCATCTACCAGGCTGGAGAACTTCATCCAAACCCTGAACATCGGGGAGTACAGACCTAGGCCCTAGAGAGGAGCATGGGTAGAAACTGTATAGGAAAGGGGGTGGGGGAGGGATCCAAGGGGCAAAGCCCTCAGTCTCCACTCCATTTGTTTTCCTGGCTACTAATATCAGATGACAGAAAGCAACTTGACTTACTAACATCCTTAAAAGAAAATCTTATCTTTTCAAAATGGGTAAGTTTCAAATAATAGAACCACAATTTTGATTTTCCTCTGGAAAACATTGAAAGCTAACTGGTGAACGGAAATGGTTGCACCACAACTGATGAATATCAGTCTTTCCACATGTTCCACATTGTGTGGACCAGGAACATTTCTCTTCCAAATGTCATCACTAATCACTTATTACCACTTCTCTGTGTTCATGCCATTTCTTTCTTGAAGCGACTAAGGATTTTCTGCCTTGATTTACAATCTTTACCTCTGAAAACACGAGTTTTTCGAGGCACCCAGAGTTGCACACTCAACAGCACGAAGAAAGAGTCATTGAAAATATGAGAATATCTGTCAACGACAAAAACTTTTCCTACAGAAAATTAGTCGGAGTCTCCAAAAATCGAAGGGAACAGTTCTCCAGCCTGATGTACACCTTAACAAATTAAAGAGCAAAATTTTCCCCATAAAGTTACTTTCCTAATCTTCTAGCTAAGAAAGGAATGCCTATACCGTATTTTCTGGGTTTTGAGCCATTCACCTTGGTTTATACAATGAAAGCCTCCTACGAATAGGTTTGTCTTCAGTTTTCCCAATCTGTTGTCAGCAACGACATCAGTCTCTTTATGATCATGACTGCTGGGCTTTGTTGTGCATTCAAAGATCGATTTCATCAGTTTGGCATTCAAGCAAATGCCTTACAAGCTGAATATTCCATAAATTTCACAAAATAAAAAGTGTTGCAGTCATATTGCCTGCTCTGATGTTCACTTTAGCAAATCTCATGTTTTCAAACGACTGTTAACGGTGTCAGTCCACCAAAGTGGTCAACCTCATCCCTAAACTGTGTTGTTGGCCAGAAAGCAGCAAATCAGAATGCTACTGAATCCAATAAAATAGGCTTTTCTTCAGATTTTACGAGGTCACTGCACTCATGGGATAAGTCCTCTTTGTGTCTGGATTAAAATAGGATTTTCTGCAGATTTTACGACACTTGTGCATATGGAAAAGTGTGTCTGGATAAAATAGGCTTTTCTGCAGATTTACAAGACACTGAATGCATTGGAAAGTTATCGTGTCTGGATAAAATAGGCTTTTCTTCTCGATTTTACAACACAGTGCATTGGGAAAAGTGTGTCTGGAACAACCAATACCTGACAAAACACTGACTGCTAGTGGATGGCATAATTCAATAGTCTGTGTCTTTGCACTTTTTCAACTTGCGGATAAATCTGCATGGCACTCATGGCTTTGAGATTACTTTGGGGAATTTTTTTTCTACACGACTTGTGTGTGCCTGCTTAGAGAAAAACAGTGATGCTTCCTCGCTAAACTAACCAGAGAGAAGAAAATACGGAATCCCTATGCACAATACATGAACACAAGATTACCCCATTTTCTCACGAAGACGAAACCACATTGTGTCCTAAACTGGAACAGACGCGTGATCGGTGGCAGTAAAGCTCAGTCGTACACGGCGTCACTCCAGCACTGAGGGGTCAATATCTTGCAGCCTCAGGCCAGGCTAAGCCTCTTTTTTGGTGACGGTGATTCCCTCCGATTCAAATGGTTAACTCCTTTCTCCTGCACGGTCTCTTAGGATGTAGGCTACCAAAGCAAGATCCTGTGTGTGAACACACACACCCATCACACACCCCCCCCCCCACCGCACGTTGAAATCCATCTGTCATGGAAGAGTGTAGGCCAGTGGTTTGTGACATTTCTGGCACAGCATTTTCCCAGAAGGTGTGTATGTACTGCCACACCTTTCTCACTACAACTGTCAAGAATTTCAGGACACTCTTAAATTATACCTACATGCCTGATCTTACATGCCCCACCAAACCCTTACAAAAACATCATGAGTGATAATTCAGCAAGGTGAAACTGCCCCCGCCCAAAATTGCAAAAAGAATAGAATGGATGGAATCCAGGAGCCAATCAGGCCTTCAGGTGAGAGTTCAAAAAGGGTTGGGGTTGGGCCAAAAATTTGGAAGAGAAAACCCTAATAAATTTGTGACAATTCAGTGCTATCCTCCTTATAAATTATCTGACTTTTTCGTTATTTGTTTTTTAAACCAAAAAAAAACTCCCATGTATCCTTTCATTCTATATTTTGTTCTAACTTGTGGAAACAGTTTCCAAAAACCCCAAACCACACATCTTTTAAATACACTTTTTTAAAAAAAAAAGTAACTTGTGGTGTTTTGGGATGACCAGGTTAGCTCAGGTTGGTCGGGGCAAGGAACTCGCTTTTTCCCCAGCCAGTTAAGCAGATTAAGCGTGGTTACAGGTGGATGGGTGACCATTTTGAAGCCTTGGCTTCTGTACAGTTCCCCAGTCACCCAGCTGGTAAATTGCCTGTCTATAATTTTAGGGACAGGGAAGGTAAAGCAGCGAGGGAGAGGAGATGGGCGCCGCCCTCAATACGTTGGCCCCTAGAGAAGTGAGATTGAGACCTTTACTTTTTTTACAAAAGGTGAATGGTTCTGCCTTCTGTTAAATATTCAGGACTCCCACTGAGAAAAAGCAAAAATTCCGGAAATTTTATGGATTTTTGGGGTGTAAAATCAGCACTCAAAATAATGCAATAAGCCGCACATTTGAACAGTTATCACATGTTATTCATACAGATTACCTCCCTTTAGCTTGTCCATTTAATTTCTTGATTCCTTTCTTCATCTGACCTAGGCTGGGGTGTGCAACTGATAGATCTTCCATCAGTTATTTTGTATAAGCTATTTCTTCTTTTTGTTCATTTTATGGATTTATCTTCAAGGAATAAGATACAATGTGCAGTTTTTCAGTCTTTCTCACACAAACGTGAGGAGCTCGGATTGCTGCTTCAGGACAAAACTTTACTTCAGAGTTTGAAAATATTTTTTAAAGCTTTCCACAAGACTTACAAAATTTTATGAGATATGCCGCCCTATTTTATTTTTTCAGAATGTCTCACTCACTCACTCAGTGCCATGTCTCAAAGGACGTAGGGGAGGGACATGACGGAGACGCGAAGAGATCTTTTTCCCCATGTCTTATTTCGACTGGATTACATATATATCGTCTGACTTCTTACCCTTGTTCAAAGATGAATTGTGATGCTAAGTCCCTATCCAATGTCTATGTGACCGGTGAAAATAAAGTTGATAAAAGCCCAGACAATGTTAGACTCCTCATCTCTCTTTTGCAGTTGTACTTTTCATGACTCCGTGAACAGATCATCCTGTCAGGCTCTTTGCCTGTGGATTTGCTCCTGATGGCTCACCAAGCAAAATTTACTGTAAAGCAATTAAAATTCACCTTTTCCCAATCTTTCCTCTCACAATTCCAACCTCTGGGTTACAAGAATCATATTTGCAAGATAAAATTTACACAAAAGGAATCCAAGTGCCTAAAAGGTTAATGATCTTTCTAGAGTTTGCAATGACCACTGCCCATTATTCAGAGAAATGTTTCTTCCTTTGGTAAACTTTCTGAGTTTTTGTTGTCACTTTTCTGCGACTTTAGAGGAAATGTTGATGATGAATGTTTTGCGATCCACTTCCTGTGTTTTTGGGACACAACAGCCATTTCTAATCAAAGATTATCTGACTAATTGCCATTTGTTCGATGAAGGAGTCTTAGAGATTTTAACATTCATACAGGGAACTCCGCTATGACAATGCAAGGAAACAGTTTCACCATGCACTGAACTTACTCTTTAGCCCGGTCTGTCACGCTCTCAACTGCTGTTTCCCAAACTCCCTATCATTCTGGCCGTGCGGTGTTATTCAGGGGGTGCAATGCTGTGATCGCGATATATGGCTGAAGAGGGTGAGGAAGTCTTCAGCATGTATCTGCTAAGACACAGACCCAAAAAACTTTTATGAATCCTCGTTCTGTCCTATAGAAACGTCTTCCTGTGAGGTACTTCTTTATTCTCAAGATCACTGCGCATACAATCCTATTTATCTTCACAGGAGGCAGCACACACGTGCATCTACAGGGATGGTATGTGCTACACAATGAACATGATGCCCAATGTGCATATACTGGCATTTGCATTTGTCGTCAGAAACAATTTTTTTAATAGAAAAAAAAAAAGCAGCAACGCCCAACTCATGGCTTTCACTGCAGAGAAATCGATGTGAACTGAATGCGTCTATATTATAATGCAACTGATATCTACTGAAATGCAATGGCGGCTAAACTCTCCCCTTGATAGCTTGTAAATGTCTGTTGCTTGCATGTGGAGCCTCAAAATTCAGAGCAGACTCCTCATCTTAATGAAGGATTAATTCGTATGAGCACTAT
>CM054150.1:3137634-3142475 GCA_028751875.1 Rapana venosa | reverse complement strand
TTAACCAAAAATGCGTAGCCCCACGTTAAGCCTACCCCTAAGCACACAGTATCGGGATAACAGGATGACATCACAAGCAGAAGATAACATTCTGTGAATCTTTGGAGAAGGTGGCTTCTATGATTCTATGGCTAATCATTAATGAAACAGAAAACAAAGAGGGCTACTTTACATCACCCTGTTTGCCCCCAGTGGTGCAGTATATTTGTCCGTTGGGCTTAGATCCACTCTTATTCTGTTTCTGACATTCTGAACATGGCCTCAAAACGTAATAAATTTCCCCTTCACACATTTTCAGAAAAATTTAGGCATAAAAGTTTCTATTACAGAATCAAATGCCTTTTCAAGTTATAAATTTGCTTTCATATAGCTTACGGTTATGAGCAAACTGATTTGGACAACGCAAGAGAGTAACATATGATCTAGGGGAAAGTATCCCTCAAAAAACCCAGCTTTTTGCTCACTGTAATTTATTTTTCATAACCCATTCCTGTAACATATTGTTAATTTTTTAGACTTATACCCTTCTACTTATTCCTAGAGAAATTCCCGGTAGTTTTTTAGGGTTTAACATCACCTTTTATGCAATATTTATATAGATTCGCCCCAGTTATCTGGAAAAAGACAATCTCAAAATTTTGTTGAATAGTTTTAAAAGGAAAAGTAAAATTTATTTTCACCTCCATATTTTAGCAATTCACCAATATTTGATCAGACCAGCTGCTTTCTCACTCTTTAGTTTCTAATTGACCAGAACAGATGCATGAACATCACATTCGTGGCAGTGGTTGCGCGCGCCCCGCGGCCCCCACACACACACACACACACCACACACTTGCATGCACGACCCATCCCGGGGCGCACCAAAACCCACGCATACACAATAATTTAGGCAAGTTCGTTTGCCTTGCTGTATCAATGTCTATGTGCCTGTGTCTCAGTCTCTCATTTCGCTCCACCTGTCTTAACGTCTCGTCGTGTTCATACCTGTCTGTCTGTCTGTCCATCTGTCTGTCTGTCTGTCTGTGCATATGTGTATGCATATGAATATGTGGTTACCTGCAACTGTGTGTGTATGCGTGCGTGCGAACCTTTTGTTGTCTCTATCTCTGTGATTTGACACTTCTCGTGTTGCCGTGGGTTATTTTACTTGCACTCAATGCATGTTGAACATGGGACCTGGTTTACAGTCTCATCTGAAAGACTAGCACCCAGACCGCCACCCACGATCTATTGGGTTAGGGAACAATTTTACTCTCTAGGCGGGCGGTTCCCTGTAGACCCCCCGATCTTTTTGTTGTGTTGTGGGGGTTTGTGTGTGTGTGTGTGTGTGTTGGCCTATGTCTTTGTTTTCATTGCCTTTATCCCTCAGTCTTTTTGCTCTGTGTCTTGTGTTCCTGTAGCTAGTCCCTTTTTCTTTTTTGTTGAGTTAGATTGAGACAGCAAGTTTAACTAAAAGAAAAAAAGGAGTGTATGTGGGGTTGTGTGTGTGGGGGGTTGAGAGAGGAGAGAGGGGGCGACAAAAAGAAACGTCAGGCAGACAAAAAAAAATATAGACGGACTTGTAAACACCGCGTTTTTGAAGTGCAAAAAATTGCTGTCGAATTAGCGAATATTAAAAACAGACAAGTTACACAAATTGATAAAAAGGTTTGCTTTATTCATTTATTTATTTTATATTATTTTTTAAACTTGTCCATTTTTTGTTTTATACTTCTATTTTTTTAACACATATCGTTACACAATTTCTTGTATAGTAAATAAAAAAAAATTGGGGTTTTAAAATCAAATAAAAAAAAATAATAAATGACAAACGAAATTTAAAAACAAAAATGAAGTTTTTAAATAGATTGTTCTTTCCCCCTTGTGAGACTCTACTTAGTATTTATTTATATTTTTTTCGTGCATTTGTGGGGACATTTTGTTAAATACTTTTTTTTTATCATTCTTTATAGTTTTTACAATTTTTGTATTATAAATAAACAAAACTGATTTCAAACTTAAAAATGAATGAAAAAAAAACAAAAATAAATTTTAATAAACTCAAATAATTTCTTTAATAGTTGTGCTTTCCCTTTTTATAGCCCTCACTCTCTATCTCATTCTCTCTTCGTTAACCCAAAAACCCCACACACACCACACACCATGCACATAACAAATACATCGGTATGATGATGCGTGCACAACACACGCTTTCACGACGCACGCGCCCCCCGCGCACACAAAAATACATGATAATAAAAATCATCATCTCGACGGTGACCCTTTGGGGGTCGTGGGGGGGAAAAGAAAGACGATGCCGTGGTAAGCCCCCTCCATCCCTCTCGGTCCCCGGGTTGCGCGTAGTGCCCGGCATTTTCCTGGGCCATTCTTGATGTTGTCCATCCCTGACTTGTTCTGTCTTCCCCCCCTTCTGCCACCTTCGGGTCCCTGCGTCTGTTTTGGGCGAGTGTTGGGGGCGGGGGCGTGGCCGCCCTGTGCTTTTTCTTCTTGCGAGGTGAGAAGGGGTTCCTGTGGACCCGCAGTGTTTATTTGACTCTTGAAAATTCATTGGTTTTCGTTCCCCCCAAGATATGCCCAAGTTTTTTATGGCATTTTGTTTGAAACTGGATTCGCTTGCTTTTTCAGCGTCCAATTCCGGTTTCACCCCGTACTGCAGGATTGACTGAATTGGGCTTTGTAAGCTTTAGTTTGTTTGGGGAAAGTTCTTTTATTTTTCCATATGGTGGTGATTTTTTGTCTGGAAGATGTTGCCATGGCTATTCTGATTTGATTTCTGTCGTGACGCCCGTCCCTTTGTGAGTGTGCGCTGGGTTTTAAAAAAGCATCTACCTCCCCCAGTTTTGCCGTTCAAAAAATTTTTAGCGGTGGCATTTTCGTGCTGTTCCAATACTTACTTTTCCCCGAGCTCACCCCCATCCATATCTCCAGTTGTTTAAAGTCTGGTCAAAGATCTTGCAGCTCTGTGTTACTTCCGCCCTGAGGTCAATGTCATGGGGCAAACCGTAAGTTGTTGGGGGGGTCTCCCGCCAATGGGTGGTAAGGGAAGTCTGGGGGTCTCTCTCTGGTTTCCAAGAAAGATTAAACGGACTGGAGAAAAACGGGCTCCTTGTCGGCCCCAACTGGGGTTTTTGAAGTAGTCCCCGACTGATTGTTCAAAAGGACTGCACTGTTTGCATTTGTATAGTGATTGGAGGGTTTGCACATCCTTTTTCAATCCCAACTTTCAAACCCCTCCCACAGGCCTTCGTCCATCCTGTAAAAAAGCCTTCTTAAAGTCGATAAAAGTTGTGGAACGGGGCTCTCTGATGTTGGAGATTTTTTTTCCTCATATGGGGCATTTAAAAAAAAAATTTTTCTGTTCGATTGTGCCCCCTCCCTCCCCTAAACCCCAGTTGCCCTCTGAAAGGGTTCTTCTGCCTCCTTCTTGAGTCGATTCAAAATAACTTTGAGCAGATTTGGGCGTGGCTGATGAGGTGTTTGTTCTATATTTTTGGGGCTTTGGCGTAAATTCCCCTTCGGGGCGGGGGTTGATGAGGTTTTGTGTCCTTTTGGGGCCCACTTTTTTTGTTCCAAATCTTTGACAGTAGTGTAAATTGTGATGACTTTTTTTCCCCCATGTTTGAGCGCTCTGCGGGTATATTGTCTCCGGGGCTTTCCTACTGGTAAGCGCGGTGGCTTTTTCCCACTTTTTCCCCTCATATAGGTAATGGCGAGGGTGTCTTGATGTTGTGCTTTCTCTTTTTTTTGCTTTGTCAGGTTTTATTGGGTGTTGTACGTTTTGAAAAATTCAGCCACCGTTCAATGCGCGAGCTTTCTGTAGGAGGGTTTTCCCGGGGCTGTCTTCAATGACTATAATTTTTTGGTTTTTTAGTGGTTTTGTGAGTTTCTTCAGGGGTTTTGTATGCCTTTTTTCTGTTGCCCACTTTCATGTTTTTTTTCGATCTCATCACATTGATCAGATCCACTTCTCTCGGCCTTTAACATTGACTTTTCCAGATTTTTGGGCCCCCCGGTATTTTTTAGGGTTGGAAGACCCGTTTGGGTTTTAGTGCTTTCCTTGTATCGAGGGTCCAAGAGTATTGGTAGTCCATGGCTGGGGTTTATTCCTGACGACCGAGTACCTTTGTGTTTTGGTGCCTCATTGAAATTTTTGGGGAGGTCATTGAGTCATTGTCCCAGGAGGGGTTATGCCCCAAAACTCCGCCAAACTAGCTTGGGAAAACCTCCTCGACATCTGGATCTTTCAGTTTGTCCCGTAAATTTGATACGTGGGTTTGCAGGTGTTTGTTTTTCTTAGTTTTTTGATACCAGGCACAAGGGCTTGGGCGCTGCCCCATGTCACTCAGGGTATGTTCTTGTTTTGGCTCTGTTGATGTGGATTTGAAGCGCCCTGGTGTTAGATAAATCTATTTTGGGTTTTGGATCTTGCCGTTTGGCGCATGCCAGGTTGTCCTCCTTTACTGCTTTGGGGAAAAAAGGGTATTGGCAAAGGTAAGTCTGTGGGGGGCAAAGGGAAACTCAGCAGACGTAGTCCCCTGTGTTGGGCTCCCCGTTCCAAAATGACCAATGTTCCCGGGCCCCTTGGTTTTAAGGTCAGGCCCACTTTGGCGTTACATAATACATACATACATACACACTTACGGTCAATGGCTGAACACAGGCACACCTGATGCACACCTTCCACACACACCACACAACACACACCACACCCCACACACCCCCCACACCAAACAAAACCCGCTTTCATATTTTAGGTTTGCGCACACAACACCACCACACAGAGGGGCCCCAAAACTGCACACTCACAACAAGGCACGTACGCACACCACACCTACAAA
>CM054150.1:3122634-3132634 GCA_028751875.1 Rapana venosa | reverse complement strand
GAACAGATAATAAAAATGAAAACAGTGTAAAGGAACAAAACTGCAATTTTTTATAGATTCTTTTTCCCCTTTGTCTACATGCCACCCCCCTCTCAATCTCTCTCTCTCTCTTCTCTCTCTCTCTCTCTCTCTCTCTCTCTCTTACCGCACGCGCGCACGCACACGTACACACCACGAACAGACAGACTGAGAAAGATAGGGAAGACAGGACAGAAAACATACAGACACAGACAGATTTTACAGAGCAGTATACCGCTACAATATGTTGTGTGTGTAGCAGTTTCTCTGAGTTCAGCTGTTTGCTGCATGCTCGCCAGTTGCTGAAAAACTGCAGTTTTCTGCAAGTTCAGAGTTCTAGCGCTGATTGATGTGAGGGAAGAAGGCGCTGGTGAGAGGAACAAGGAGGGAGCAGACAACAATGTTCGAGGGGGCAATGATTGATCATGCGCAGGCTATGTGTGCGTACGTGCGCGCGCGTGCGTGCATGCCGCGCGCCTACGCGCGCGCGCACGCGCACGCACGCACGTACACCCCCCTCCCCCACACACACACACCAAACAGGCATGCATACCTGTGTGTGTGTGTGTGTGTGTGTGCGCGCGCGCGTGTGCGTGCGTGCGCGCGCGCGTACGTGCGTGTGAAAGTGTTTGCATGTGTGCGTTTGCTGCCACTGAATTATTGGTTTCATTGGTTAAGTTCAACATGTAAACTCTGATCAGAATCACTGACCGTTCATGAGCATGGAGTATTACAGGCGAACAATAACTGCTGCTTCCTTCGTACTTAATGACAGAGGTTGTTTCCCTTACACTGCTATTGAAGCAAGCACCAGAGCGTAGGAGTCCTCGTATTATAGGCTATAATTATAGACAGGATTTTTGCTGTTGGTTGGTCGATCTGTCCGCCTGTCTGTGTGCCCATTTGTCTCTTTGTCTGTCGCTCAATCTGTCTCTCTGTCCGTTCTCTTTGTCTGTCTCTCATCTGTCCCTCTGTCTGTCTCAGTGGTTTCTGGCTCTATCAGTTTATTGGTTGGTCGATCTGTCCGCCTGTCTGTCTGCCCATTTGTCTCTCTGTCTGCCTCCATGACTCTCTGTCTGTCTCTTTGTCTCTCTGTCTGTCTCTCTGTCTGTCTCTCAATCTGTCTCTCTGTCTGTCTCTCAATCTGTCTCTCTGTCTCTTTTTTTCTGTTTCTGGTTCTATCAGTTTGTATGCAAGACTGTTTTGTTTATTTATTTTACTCTTTTATTTCAAGGATAATGGAATAAGCACTTATTGCTTTTTTTCACCTAGTCCCGTGTGTATGCAGTTTTGTAAATGTCATCGTTCCCACCGGCACACAATGGCCAAACTTTTTCCAAAAAAGGGGAACGGGTTTAACGTGTGCGCAAGATGTTCTCAGTGTCTCAGTGTGTGAGTGTGTGTGTGTCTGTGTCTGTGTTTTGTGTGTGTCTGTGTCTGTGTCTGTCTGTCTGTATGCCTTCCTCCCTGCCTCTTTTCCTCTCTCTCTCTCTCTCTCTCTCTCTCTCTCCCCTCTCTCTCTCTCTCTTCTCTCTCTCTCTCTCTCTCTCTCTATCTATCTATCTATCTATCTTCCTTTTCGTCTTTCTCTTTCTTCCTTGCCTGTTTTGTCTGTATGTTCGAAACGTCCTTCTGTCCCCGGCTGTCTGTCTGTCTCTTTCTTTGTCTCTGTCTGTCTATCTCCGTCTATCTGTCTCTGTCGTCTGTCTCTGTCTATGTGCCCTGTCTCCGCCCTATCTGTCTCTGTCTGTCTGTCTCCGTCTATTTATCTCTGTCTGTCGTCTCCGTCTATCTGTCTCCTTCGTCTGTCTGTCTCCGTCTATCTGTCTCTGTCTGTCTGTCTCCGTCTATCTGTCTGGCTCCGTCTATCTGTCTCTGTCTGTCTGTCTCCGTCTATCTTCTCTGTCTCTCTGTCTGTCTGTCTCCGTCTATCTGTCTCTGTCTGTCTGTCTCTCTGTCTCTCTCCATCTACATGTTTGTCACCCTGTCTCCTCATTGTCTGTCTGTCTGTCTGCCTGCCTGTCTATCTGTCTGTCTGTTATTGTACTGTCGCGATCTCTCTGTGTCTGTCATTGTTGTCTTTTTTTTTCTGTGTCTGAATTTTACACACAAACCCCGCGCGCGAAAACATTGCGCACACATTAAAAACCCGTTCCGTTTTTCAGAAGAGTAGGCCATTTGTGTGCCGGTGGGAACGGATGACAAAATTTACAAAATTGCATACACACGGGGACTGGATGTAAAAAGCACGAGTGCTTATTTCACTATCCTCGAAATATAAGAATGAAAAAAGAAAAAGAAAAAAAACATCCACGCAGCAAACAATGGCCACAGACGCAGGTCAATGCACCACACACACTAGCGCGCGCGCACACGCACGCACATGCACACGCGCCCACACGCACGACACACTGCGCGCGCCACACACATTCCTGCGTATAATATAGACGTGCACAACACACACACACTCAAACACCACACACACACACACACACACACACACACACACGACCCGGGTCGATTCCCTTCAAGGGGATATTGTCCCCTGGACACAGTGCCGACTCCACTCTCGCCCAAACCCTTCGATGGGGACTATAAACGAGCCCCGTGCGAACGCACGCAGATATCTTGCGCACACGTTAAATGTCCCTTTCGAAGAGAATAAAGGCCAGTGCCTGTGAAAACGATCGCAGAATAATCTTGCGCACACGTTAAAATCCTGTCCGCTTATTCGTAAGATACATTGTGTGCCATGTGAACAATGACAGAATTGACAAAACCACATACACACGGGGACTGGATGTAAAAATAGCACATAAGTGCTTATTCCATTTCCTCGATATAAAAGAATAAAATAACATAAATAAATTAAAAACACACTCACGTGCGCGCGCGGTAGGTCTGTCTGCTGTATCAGTGTGTTTCTGTCTCATCATTTACTCTCTCTCTCTCTCTCTCTCTCATCTCTCTCTCTCTCTTCTCTCTCTCTCTCTCTCTCTCTTCTCTCCCTCTCTCTCTCAAGCGAGCGAGCGAGTGCGCGTGCGCGCGCTCGTGTGTGTGTGTGTGTGTGTGTGTGTGTGCGTGCGTGCGTGTGTGCGTGTGTGTGAGCACGCATGCGTGCATGCATGTGTGTATATGTGTATGCGTGTGGATGTATGTACTTGCAACTATATGTGTGTCCATGCGTGTGTCTGTCTATCTTTTGTTGTCTCTATCTCTGTGACTTGACAACTCCCGTGTTGCAGTGGGTTCTTTTACCTGCAGTAAATGCACGTTGCACATGGGACCTAGGTTTATCGTCTCACCTGAAAGACTAGCACTCAGACCACCACTCATGATCTAGTGTATGAGGGAAAGTTTAGCTTTCTAGGCGGAACGTTACCTGTAGACCATCAATCCCGTGTGTGTGTGTGTGTGTGTGTCATTGTCTTTATTCCTCAGTCTTTTTGCTCTGTGCTTGCCTGTTCCAGTGGCTATGTCTGTTTTCTCTCTTTGTTGTAGGCCTAGTTAGATTGAAAGAGAAAGAGAGGGGAGAGCTGACAAAACCACTGCCATAGGTCTATTTACAAAAATATAAAGACAGACTTATGATCACACAGAATTAAGCAGAGATTTCCTGCAACATAGCTAGACATATATAAAACAGACAGATCACGTCAATTTGTACAGATTGTCTTTTACTTTATTCATAATACTTAATGTTTACAATATTGTGGGTGTTATTGTTTAATATCTGGAATTTCCATTAATTATTTATAGAAATGTATTTTTCATAATTTCTTGTTACGTACATAAAAATGTGCAAAAGTAAAAGTAATAACACATAGATATATAAAAATATAAAAACAATGTTAAAAAAACTTAACTGCAACTTCTTTAAAAGAATGTTCTTTCCCTTAGTTTTCATGCCTATGTGCATAGTATACATTTGTATATTTCTTTATGTAATCGATAAATTTTTGTTATTGTGCCTTTTTTATTTATCATAGATAATCATTGAGCACAATTCTTGTATTGTATACACAAAAATTATAGTTCTAAAGTAATAAAAGAACAGATAATAAAAAATGAAAACAGTGTAAAGAAACAAAACTGCAATTTCTTTTATAGATTCTTTCCCTTAGTCTACACGCTACCCGCTCTCAATCTCTCTCTCTCTCTCTCTCTCTCTCTCTCTCTCTCTCTCTCTCTCTCTCTCTCTCTTACACGCGCGCGCACGCACGCACGTGCGCACGCACGCACGCACACACACACACACACACACACACACACACACAACACAGACAGACTGAGAAAGATAGGGAAGACAGGGACAGAGACATACAGACACAGACAGATTATACAGAGCAGTATACCGCTACAATATGTTGTGTGTTAGCAGTTCTCTGAGTTCAGGGTGTTTGCTGCACTGCTCGCCAGTTGCTGAAAAACTGTAGTTCTCTGCAAGTTCAGAGTTCTAGCGCTGATTGATGTGAGGGAAGAAGGCGCTGGTGAGAGGAACAAGGAGTAGCAGACAACAATGTCCGAGGGAGGCAATGATTGATCATGCGCAGCTATGTGTGCGTACGTGCGCGCTCGTGCACGCATGCCAGCACCTACACGCGCGCGCGCTCGCACGCACGTACACCCCCCCTCCCTCCCCCCCCCCCTCACACACACACACCAAACAGGCATGTGTGCGCATGCGTGTGTGCGTGCGTTCGTGTATGCTTGTGAAAGTGTTTGCATGTGTGCGTTGCTGCCACTGAATTATTGGTTTCATTGGTTAAGTTCAACATGTTAAACTCTGATCAGAATCACTGACCGTTCATGAGCATGGAGTATTACAGGCGAACATAACTGCTGCTTCCTTCGTACTTAATGACAGAGGTTGTTTCCCTTACACTGCTATTGAAGCAAACGCCAGAACGTAGGGGTCCTCGTATTATAGGCTATAATTATAGACAGGATTTGTCTGTTGGTTGGTCGATCTGTCCGCCTGTCTGTGTGCCCATTTGTCTCTCTGTCTGCCTCCATGTCTCTCAATCTGTCTCTCAATCTGTCTCTATCTCTTTTTTGTTGTTTTCTGTTTCTGGCTCTATCAGTTTGTATGCAAGACTGTGTGTGTGTGTGTGCGTGTGCGTGCGTGCGTGCGTGCGTGCGTGCGTGTGTGCGTGCGTCTGTCTGTCTGTCTGTCTGTCTGTCTGCCTGCCTCTTTTCCTCGTTCTCTCTCTCTATCTTCCTCTCAGTCTCTCTCTTTCTTCTTCTGCCTGTCTGTCTGTATGTTCGTATGTCTCTCTAGCTCTGTCTCCGGCTGTCTGTCTGTCGCTTTCTTTGTCTGTCTGTCTTGTCTGTCTGTCTCTGTTTCCAACACGCATTTTGTAACATGCTATAGCCCTCATGGGTGGATAGAGGAAACACTTATGCTGCAAGACCCATCGATATGCTCAGCTCCACATTTTGCTTTTCTGTCAACTTTTTCATTAAAGTAAATACCACAGTGCGAGGGTATCCAGCAAAAGGTAACACCAGTGTCTCGTATCATCAGAAAATGAATTGGATGACTAATCTCAATTATGAGATCTTGTCTCACTTTTGAACTGAAGTTTCTCAGGGCAAGTAAGACTGACCTGGAATCAACACAGAAAAGCATTTGAAATATGTCTTTAGGAAAATCTAGAAGATAATATAAAGCCATCAAAATAGCAGACAATTCAGCTGTAAAAATAGATCGATTTTTTCCTATATAAAATGATCTATCTATTTTCAAAGATGGTATGACAAACGCTGCACCCGCCTCATTATTGTTCAAAAGGGAACCATCTGTGTAGATTTTTAAATGATTTGGATATGTAGTTTGTATATTCTTTTACTGATGCTCTAGAATATTTCATTACCTTTTTCGTTAAAGAGGAATAATTTACGTCAAAATTAGCTCTCTTAAGTTCCCATGGGGACAAGGCCAGGAGTGAATCTTCAATTTAGCTATTTTTGTGGGAAATATATCTGCTTGATCAAATATGCGTGTGGATGTATGTACGTGCAACTGTATGTGTGTCTATGCGTGTGTCTGTCTATCTTTTGTTGTCTCTATCTCTGTGACTTGACAACTCTCGTGTTGCAGTGGGTTCTTTTACATGCAGTAAATGCATGTTGCACATGGGACCTAGGTTTATCGTCTCACCTGAAAGACTAGCACTCAGACCACCACTCATGATTTAGTGGATGAGGGAAAGTTTTGCTTTCTAGGCGGAACGTTACCTGTAGACCATCAATCCCGTGTGTGTGTGTGTGTGTGTGTGTGTCATTGTCTTTATTCCTAAGTCTTTTTGCTCTGGGCCTGCTTGTTCCTGTGGCTATGTCCTTTTTCTCTCTTTGTTGTAGACCTAGTTAGATTGAAAGAGAAAGAGAGGGGAGAGCTGACAAAAGCACAGCCATAGGTCTATTTACAAAAATATAAAGACAGACTTATGATCACACAGAATTAAGCAGAGATTTCCTGCAACATAGCTAGACATATATAAAACAGACAGATCACGTCAGTTTGTACAGATTGTCTTTTACTTTATTCATAATACTTAATGTTTACAATATTGTGGGTGTTATTGTTTAATATCTGGAATTTCCATTAATTATTTATAGAAATGTATTTTTCATAATTTCTTGTTACGTACATAAAAATGTGCAAAAGTAAAAGTAATAACACATAGATATATAAAAATATAAAAACAATGTTAAAAAAACTAGACTGCAACTTCTTTAAAAGAATGTTCTTTCCCTTAGTTTTCATACCTATGTGCACAGTATACATTTGTATATTTCTTTATGTAATCGATAAATTTTTGTTATTGTGCCTTTTTTATTTATCATAGATTATCATTGAGCACAATTTCTTGTATTGTATACACAAAAAATATAGTTCTAAAGTAATAAAAGAACAGATAAATAAAAAATGAAAACAGTGCAAAGGAACAAAACTGCAATTTCTTTTATAGATTCTTTCCCTTAGTCTACACGCCACCCCCTCTCAATCTCTCTCTCTCTCTCTCTCCTCTCTCTCTCTCTCTCTCTCTCTTACACGCACACGCGCGCGCACGCACGCACGTGCGCACGCACGCACGCACGCACACACACACACACACACACACACACACACAACACAGACAGACTGAGAAAGATAGGGAAGACAGGGACAGAGACATACAGACACAGACAGATTATACAGAGCAGTATACCACTACAATATGTTGTGTGTGTAGCAGTTCTCTGAGTTCAGGGTGTTTGCTGCACTGCTCGCCAGTTGCTGAAAAACTGCAGTTTTCTGCAAGTTCAGAGTTCTAGCGCTGATTGAAATGTGAGGGAAGAAGGCGCTGGTGAGAGGAACAAGGAGTAGCAGACAACAATGTTCGAGGGAGGCAATGATTGATCATGCGCAGGCTATGTGTGCGTACGTGCGCGCGCGCGCGTGCGTGCATGCCGCGCGCCTACGCGCGCGCGCACATACGCACGCACGCACGTACCCCTTCCCCCCCCACCCCCCACACACACACCAAACAGGCATGCATACCTCTGTGTGTATGTGTGTGTGTATATGTGTGTGCGCGCGCGCGTGTGCGTGCGTGCGCGCGCGCATACGTGCGTGTGAAAGTGTTTGCATGTGTGCGTTTGCTGCCACTGAATTATTAGTTTCATTGGTTAAGTTCAGCATGTTAAACTCTGATCAGAATTACTGACCGTTCATGTATTACAGGCGGACATAACTGCTGCTTCCTTCGTACGAATGACAGAGGTTGTTTCCCTTACACTGCTATTGAAGCAAGCGCCAGATTGTAGGAGTCCTCGTATTATAGGCTATAAATAATTATAGACAGGATTTTTGTCTGTCGGTTGGTCGATCTGTTGGCCTGTCTGTGTGCCCATTTGTCTTTCTGTCTGCCTCCATGTCTCTTTGTCTGTCTGTCTCTCAATCTGTCTCTCTATTTTTTTCCCTGTTTCTGGCACTATCAGTTTGTATGCAGACTGTCTCAGTGTGTGTTGTGTGTGTGTGTGTGTGATTGTGTGTGCGTGCGTGCGTGCGTGCGTGTGTGTGTGTGTGTGTGTGTGTGTGCACACACATGCACACGCACACACACACGCGCGCGCGCGCGCACACACAGACACACACATTCCTGCATATATAGACGTGCACTCGCGCGCGCGTGCACACACAACAGACACACACTTCCTGCATATATAAGACGTCACTCGCGCGCGCGTGCACAACACACACACACACACACGCACGCACACTCACGTGCGTGCGTGGTAGGCCTGTTGCTGTATCAGTGTATTCTATCTCATCATTTTCTCTCCTCTCTCTCTCTCTCTCTCTCTCCATATTCTCTCATCTCTCTCTCTCTCTCTCAAAGCGAGTGCGCGCGTGTGTGCGTGAACACGCATGCGTGCATGCATGTGTGTATATGTGTATTCGTGTGGATGTATGTACGTGCAACTGTATGTGTGTCTATGCGTGTGTCTGTCTATCTTTTGTTGTCTCTATCTCTGTGACTTGACAACTCCCGTGTTGCAGTGGGTTCTTTTACCTGCAGTAAATGCATGTTGCACATGGGACCTAGGTTTATCGTCTCACCTGAAAGACTAGCACTCAGACCACCACTCATGATCTAGTGGATGAGGGAAAGTTTTGCTTTCTAAGCGGAACGTTACCTGTAGACCATCAATCCGATCTGTGTGTGTGTGCGTGTGTGTGTGTGTGTGTGTCATTGTCTTTATTCCTCAGTCTTTTTGCTCTGTGTCTGCCTATTCCTGTGGCTATGTCCGTTTTCTCTCTTTGTTGTAGGCCTAGTTAGATTGAAAGAGAAAGAGAGGGGAGAGCTGAAAAAAGCACAGCCATAGGTCTATTTACAAAAATATAAAGACAGACTTATAAACACACAGAATTAAGCAGAGATTTCCTGCAATATAGTTAGACATATATAAAACATACAGATCACGTCAGTTTGTACAGATTGTCTTTTACTTTATTCATGATACTTAATTTTTACAATATTATTGATGTTATCGTTTTATATCTGGAATTTCCATTAATTATTTATAGAAATGTATTTTACATAATTTCTTGTTACGTACTTAAAATTGTGTAAAATTAAAAATAATAACACAAGATATATAAAAATGTAAAAACAATGTTAAAAAAAACTAAACTGCAACTTCTTTAAAAGAATGTTCTTTCCCTTAGTTTTCATGCCTCTATGCATAGTATATATTAGTATATTTCTTTATATAATCGACAAATTTTTGTTATTGTGTCTTTTTTATTTATCATAGATAATCATTGAGCACAATTTCTTGTAGTGTATACACAAAAAGTATAGTTCTAAAAGTATAAAGAACAGATAAATAAAAAATGAAAACAGTGTAAAGAAACAAAACCGCAATTTCTTTATAGATTCTTTCCCTTAGTCTACACACGCCACCCCCCTCTCAATCTCTCCTCTCTCTCTCTCACTCTCTCTCTCTCTACTCTCTCTCTCTTACCACACACGCGCCGCACGCACGCACGTGCCAGCACGCACGCACACACACAACCACACACACACACACCACACACACACACACACACACACACACACACACAACACAGACAGACTGAGAAAGATAGGGAAGACAGGGACAGAGACATACAGACACAGACAGATTATACAGAGCAGTATACCACTACAATATTTTTGTGTGTGTAGCAGTTCTCTGAGTTCAGGGTGTTTGCTGCACTGCTCGCCAGTTGCTGAAAAAACTGCAGTTTTCTGCAAGTTCAGAGTTCTAGCGCTGATGAAATGTGAGGGAAGAAGGCGCTGGTGAGAGACAAGGAGTAGCAGACAACAATGTTCGAGGGAGGCAATGATTGATCATGCGCAGGCTATTGTGCGTACGTCGCGCGCACGCGTGCGTGCATGCCGCGCGCCTACGCGCGCGCGCACATACGCACGCACGCACGTAACCCCTT
>CM054150.1:2985134-3120134 GCA_028751875.1 Rapana venosa | reverse complement strand
GCGTCAGAGACCTCACTTCTCTAGGGCCAGCATATTGAGGGCGGCGCCCATCTCCTCTTCCTCGCTGCTTTACCTTCCCTGACCCTAAAGAGGGCAGGTACCCATTTACAGCTGGGGGAACTGGGGGAACTGTACTGAAGCCAAGGCCCATAATGGTCACCCATCCAACTGGTAACCACGCTCGACACTGCTTAACTTGGCTGGGGGAAAGCGAGTGCTCCAACCACTGAGCTATCCCGTCCCCAGATAAGTTTAGAAGGAGGAAAACAAGAAAGATGGCCAATGGTGGACTGTTTGAATCTTCAGCAGCATTTTACACAAGGTAGGCCAGGCCAGGCTATCTGCAGAGTGGTAGCCTAGAACAGCTAGAGGAAACGAGAAGGTTTATGATGCAAAGACGGTCACACTCACAGAGATAGGAAGGTGGAGTCTTGTGGACACATTTGAAACAGAGGGTACCATCCTATACTTTACTCTCTGTGAGACACATTTGAAACAGAGGGTACCGATCCTATACTTTACTCTCTGTGAGACAGGCACTTTGTGGTGTGTTCAACAGTTCATATTTTGTTTTCTTGGACAAGTGGAGCTGCAGTTTTGTGGCCTAGCCTATGTCTGTGTTGAAGTGAGTGGATTGATGATGCTGGTATAGGCCTACCAGCCCAAAGAGAATTACAGTATTGCAATGAATGAATAAGAGATGTGACAAGCTTGGATGTTGCATCAGTGGGCAGATACTTGCGAATCACACAAGTATTCACCAGCACTTGATTAAAAACAAAAACAAGAGTGAGAAAAGCAGAGGTAATCTCTCCACAATTAATGTATTTTTCAGAACCTTGCCATTTGTAACTGACAACAGCCTACAGTCGGTTGGCGAAGAGGGAGCCAGAAAGAGAGCAATAGCGAAAGTAGATCTCTGGTGGCAATGCCTGCATAGAAAACAGATGATAAAACTATAGCACTTACAGAAACATAAGAAAAAATTCAGTGATCAGAGCTGATGAATCAGTAGCTGTGTCTGTCTGTCCTGTTATTGTTTTTAATCTCTAAAATCTGAATGGAGGGGTTTGGGGCCATTTTGGTTTTAGTTGGGGTGGGGTTTTTTCTTCTTTTTTTTTTTTTTTTTTTTTTTTTTTGGGGGGGGGGCTGTTAGTTTGGTTGTTATTCAAAGTGCAGATCTAAGGTGTGGTGTGTGTGTGTGTGTGTGTGTGTGTGTGTGTTTCTGTTATGTGTTTTGTCATGTTCTACTTCACAGTTATAACAGATTTCTTGGATTGATTTTTTTTTTTTTTGGGTCATGGTAGGGGATTTTTCTCCTGTTTTTGGAGTTTCCAATTTTTGTTGTTTGTTGTTGTTTTTTTTAGGGGAAGCGGTTTGGGTTTTTTCATTTCAATATGCTGTTTGTTTTTATTTTTGTCTCTTACCTAGACAATAATTATTTATTTGGTGCTTTGTTTGTTTCAGCAACAACCAGCCATTCACCAGGATTTCTGACAGCATTGGGCATGACACTGATTGAAGCTGCCCTTTTGGAAGGCAACATTCCTTCAGGTAAATTTTTAAAAAATATAATTTATTCTTTTATTTCGACGATAATAGAATAAGTACTCTGTCCTTTTTTTACATCCAGTTCCCATGTGTATGCAGTTTGGTCAATTTTGTCATCCATTCCCACTGGCACACAATGGCCTACTCTTCCGAAAAGCGGAATGGTTTTTAATGTGTGCGAAAGATTTCTGCGTGCATTCGCACATGGGACCTGGGTTTATAGTCTCATCCTAAGGACTTTTGGTGTGTGTGTGTTTGTGCGTGTGTGCATGGACATGTGAGAGAGAGTGAAATGCAGTGTTTTTTGTCAGTCTAGTGTGGTGCATTGCTGTGTAGTGTATTGAGAAGGAGAAATGGAGAAAGAGCTGTAATCTATATCAATTAATACATCATTAGCTTTTTACCCATTGACAAAATTGATTAGTTTTAATGTTTTTGATTAAGCAAATACATTTTTTAAATTGACACTGAACTTAGTAGTATTGATATTAACATTTTTTATAGCAGACTTCAATTGGTGAAAAATAATCCATATTTTGTTGTGGGGAAAAAAAATTGTCTTCTTTTATTTTGAGGGTAACGGAATAAGCACTTGTGTGCTTTTTTACATCTAGTCTCTGTGTGTACGCAGTTTTGTAAATTTTGTCATCCATTCCCATTTTTTAAAAAATTGTTTAATTGTTAATTGAATTGTTTAATTGTTAAATGAATGAAATGTTCAAATGTACCACTGCATTGTTAGTAACAATAATTTTAGCATGTATACATCCAATATGACTTTGAGCATGCCAGCATGGCATGTGTCTGTAGTGTGTTTGAGTGCTAGATATGTGTGTTTTTCCTGCATCCTGTAAAGAAAGTGTACATATCTTGATATTTGTGTTTTATTTAATAATAAAAATGTATGGAATTTTTATAGCGCCAAATCTTGTAAAGCAAACAGATCAAAGCGCTTGCATTCAAATCATTTGATTTATAAATACACATGCAAAATTCTGTCTACAAATAACACAATAAACATATATAATATGTGTATTATAATTATATTCATGTAATAATAATATCTTATCTCTCTCACAGATGATACATTGAAGTGTGTGCGTTCTGTGAGAGGAGAGATTGTTTCACTGAAGCGTCTAAAAAAGTCTTTGAAATTTATACTGAGGTCTGTATGAATCCTATAGGCTATACTGTATTATAACCTTTAGCCGGCTGCATTTGCTGTTCTGGAATGGCAGATAAACAATGTCTCTCTCACTGCCACGAGCACTTTTCCGGAATGTTGGTCATGTGTCCTGACTTTGCGAAAGTACATTCTTTGTATAGGTAATAACTTTCTTAAATCATACTGTTACAATCTGCATAGTACATTGTTCAGTCATTTTCCTTTTGAGAGAATATACTTTTATAGGTACATTAGTTCAGAATTACATTCATAGCATTTTGGGGGGACTGTGGTGGTTTGTAGACAGTTAAAACCCCTGACCCCTGCTTTTTAGGAGGGGAAGGGGTCACACCTCTTCCTTAGACTTGACATCCACTGTAATATACCTAATTATTTATTAGATTTAGAGTCTGAAAGGTTGGTTACTTCATACTTGGCTCTGTCTATTGCATCATGTAGCTTTGCATGCTTTAGGTATTCACTGAAGTTATACTGTTATGGCTTAACTACTAAGACGTCTTTCTTTGCTATGAAGCATTATTATTTGGCAAACACTGGCTATGGTAAAAAAGAAGAAAACCAGGTATTCTAAATCATGAGTGCAGCGCTCTGACCCCTAGGCTTTCCTGCCCTGTCCCGCCTCATTGTCATTCCTGGTGGTGATTTGTGTCCTGCTGCTGTCAGTGGTGACTATGTGTTGTTTTCTGTGAACAGGTCAGTGACATCAGGGATCCACCACCATGTCTCCCCAGCCTTGCCAGTGTCAAGGAAGAAGAAGCCACCAGACCCCTGACCTTGACCTCAGCCTGGGCCCTCAGCGTGTGCTGCCCATCTCCTGAACAGTTCCCTCCCCCTGCTGCTGCTGCTTCATGGATGAAGGAGGACCAGGATCACTGTGCACCAGTAAGTGGAAAGAAGGGCTGTCCCTGTGGAGATTGTTTGTACAGTGTCATTGAATCTGTGTTTTTCTTCAGTCTGGGGAAATTGTATTGCATTTTACATCACCTGTGTGGACACCATAACAGCAGAAAACCTGATAATGTGTTCATGATTTTTTTCCATTTTAATTTAGTTCTGGCCCAGAAGTGTGTGACTGACATTAGGTAGGACCATGGCCACGACTAGCTGGGAAAGCGTAGCTGAAAGCACAGGCAAATTTGACCCACTGTGCTTCCCAATTTCTTCACACAAATATAAAAGAAAACTTAAACACAATATACCAATAAAAAGTTTAATGCATCAACTCAACATCTGTAATATCATTTTGCAAGAATGATGACTACTTGCTGAAAGCATGACATGCTGAATTTTTGTGCTTCGTCTTCTATCATGTTCGGGGACCTATCAACACCACAAACTTATTCATAGTGCACACGATTGGAAAGAAGAAACATCCCGCTAACTGATGATAGGATGGGATTTTTGGTGACGTTTTTCAAAGATGTAGTAATATATATTTTAAAATTACCTACAGTTTGTAGGTAAATCGTACAAAAATTCCCAAAACTTGGTAAGAAAGCTCGTTTTTTTTCTGAACAAATACTTCATTTGAGTTTAATGCTTTGTTCCCTTGATGATTTCCATTTCTCATTTGCATACAGTAGGGGGCACTGTATGCAATACCCCCTCCCTCTCTTCTTACTAACTAAAATGGTGACCTCAGTAAGTGAAACGACCAATGCTTTGGACTTGGGATTGTCATCAGAGATTTTTTATGTGTACAGCACATTACTCTGACATTTGAAGAAGTAAATGCTGTGTTTTTATTTTGTACGTAGCTACTAGTGAATCTCGATGATTTTAGAATTAAATACTTTTATCATTGCTCACAAGTTTAACTAGACTGTGACCATATGGAACAAAGAACTAGGTCATCGAGGGGTGCTCTCATAATTCATGAACTGGCATGAAATTTCTCCGTCATAACTAATTTGGGCAATAATTCTGCTAAAAAATAGCTTGTAGTAGTGTTTTCTTTTTTCTTAGTATCTGTACTTTGTTGTCTCATGTCGAAATGGTTGGTGAAACATTGTGACAACAAATGCAGGAATGACAACTCCTGCCTTGATTTCATTTAGAACTATTAGAAATTTTGACTGATCTGTTTACCGTTTGTTGTTTGTATGTGCATGTAAGATTGCATTTTTAACAAAAATAGTTATATGACAATTGGAGAACACACATAAACTTAAGGCATCCATTCAAGTTCATGCAGATCAAAACTTTTTTTTTCTGAATCAGAGGATGCAAGTGCTAAAGAAATGAATAAAACTTGTTTTGTTAGACTCTTAGGTGCTTTCACATTTTAAACAGTGCATGCATTTTCTTTGAACACTGGTTTTTCATCAAGTTGTGTTGTTTATCCAAGCATGCAGTTTGAAAGAAACACACACACACACACACACACACACACACACACACACACACACTCACACCACACACACACACACACACACACACTCACACACACACACACACCACACACTCACACTCACACACACACACACACACACACACACTGGAAACTTTTTGTAATGCTTTCATTGTGCACAAGGTAAATTTCTGTATTTTATTAATTCTTATCACAAACACACGCATGCACACACACACACATATATGTATATATGTGGATGACTGAGAACAGTGCATTGCCCATCAGTGATTGCATTCCCACTGTACAGTCATTGGCCTGACACCAGTGTGCAGTGTGAGGTGTGAACAGGAATGGGTCAGGGTTGCATACCCCAACACTTTCTCCACAATTTCTATGGAAAATTGCGTGAAACTATGGAACTGTGGTTTAAGTTAAAAACTATGAGTTTTGCTACATGATAAATACATTTTTTAAATATAAAATCAGGCAAGTAAAAACACAACACCCAAGTGTTTGGCAGACCTAATTTTGAGAAAGAGACACTTGCTTTGAACAATATTAGGGATCCATACACATCACCATCTCTCATTTCTTCTTCAATGGCCAACTGTCTGACAACATTGTGTGGCATAGTTATCTTGTCTCCAGGACTGTCTTCTTCTTCTTCTTCCTTCTTTGTCATGTTTCTCCCAGGGGAGGTTTGACATTGATGAGCCTTCTCCATCTCTCTCTGTTTTGAGCTTCCTCCTTATTTATGCCCCTTTCTCTAAGATCATCTGCAATACAGGTAGCCCAGGTTTTGCTAGGTCTTCCCTTTGGTCTCTTTCCATCCACTACGAAGTTCATTGCTCTTCTTATGATGTGGTGGTCTGCTTTCCGTTGAACGTGCCCAAACCAGCGCAGTCTATTGCTACTAGCTACAGACTTCAAATCATCAACTTTGCACATTCTCCATAGTTCTTCATTCGTGATCCTGTCTTCCCATTTGATCTTTGTCATGTAGCGTAGCATTCGGTTTTCACAGCTCTTCAACAAACGTTTGACGGTTTTTGTGAAAACCCACATCTCCGAACCATACAGGAGAACAGGTCTTATGCAGGCCATGAAATAGTTGTTTATACAGCGCGGCTCTCCGTGGGGATTTTTCTGATTTCCAAACAACTTTTCTGCAACCATTTTTTTAAAAAAATAAAGCATTTTTTTGCTTTTGTTAAAATGGATCCAGATGAGCTTTTTCAAGTTTAAATTTTTATGTGGGGGGTGTGGGGGCTTTCGTTCTACCCGCCACTCACAACTTTTAGAGCAAGCGTGAAACAAAAAGCGACAACATGCATTTTTGAATTAAAAAAGGGCGTTGATGCTTTACACTGCATGTATAATTAGAAAAGCCATTGATGCTTTCCCCTCTGCAGAAAATTTTAAAAAGGTTTGATGCTTAAATCCGCTAAAAGGGGTTTTGGGGCTTTTTAAAAAACCCATGTTTTAATTAAAAAGGCTTTGATGCTTAAATCCACACAAAAAGCTTTGACTTTAAATCGCATGTATTAATAAAAAAGGCTTGATGTTTAAAACCCATAAAAAGGGCGTTGATGCTTAAATCCGCAGTATGAATTAAAAAGGCGTTGATGCTTTAAACCGCATCAAAAGGTTGATGCTTAAAATCCGCAGTTTTAAATTAAAAAGGGCTTGATGTTTTTAAAATCCGCACAAAAGGTTGGGATTTTTAAAAAACCGCATGTAAAATTTAAAAAGGCGTATGCTTTAAATTCGCAGCTCGTTCCATGGAAAGGGGGGAGGGCTGTTTTCCTAAACACAACGGCCTTGACCTTTAGCACACAGCACACACGTTTCGGGGTGAAGCCGGGAGGATTTCTAGCGATGAAAAACATAGGACCCTTCCATGGCCCCTTTTTTTTTTTCCTCCACACACACGGCTGACGTGGAGAAAAAATGCACCTTTTTTTTGCGGGGTGGTTTGAGTGGTGTGTGTGTGGAGTGTGAAACCTTCACGGGGCAAGTAGAAAAAAAAAGGGGTTTGGGGGGTGTCCACAGTCACATTTTTTGCCGTCTGGCATAGCGGTGTTTTGCATGTGAAGGGCAGCCTTCAAAAAATAGGGTGACAACAGAGAAGACGGGTCGCAACAGGGGTAAAAAAGGGCGTTAGTTATCATTATCTTAGTGAAGGTAAAAGTTAGAACTACGCCGCTTTCTTGTTCCTCCAATTTTGTTTCCCCCCCCCCTCCCCCCCCTTTTGACATTCCATTTACAACCAAGGGATTGTACTCGCTGATGAAATTGCAGTTGGGGAAAAATAAGAGACACCCCTTTGTTTGTGTTGATGCGTGGAATGAGAGACAGAGATGGATTGATTAGTGTGTGGGTTTTGTTCCATGTTTGCTGTCGTTTTTTCCCAGGCACCCAAACACACCTGTACTGTTGAATCAGATCTATCTCACGGCGATCATGACAGATTTTGCCATGACACCAACTATAAACCAACTGTAATATTTTTTTCTAGTCAAGGCCCCTCAACCCTCTCCTGGTTTGCTTCCTTCTCATCCAAATCAGGCCTTCTATCAACAGAAGAGAAAATGGTAAGCCTGAGCCAGGGGTTTCTTTCTTTTTTTCCTCTTGCATTTAAATTTCATCCGGTTTTTTTCTCCTTTTTTAAACGAATTTCCGTATTGGCGATTTTCAGATTTTTTTTTTTTTTATTATTTTTTTTTGGGGGGGGGGGGGGGGGACAGTACTGATCTTATTGACTTATTTTTTTGTAATATCATTTTTGTGTCATTTTTTTCTTTTGAAAAACATTCACTTTTTTTAATCTTTTGTAGGGGGAAATACGCATCTGCATTATTTTTTTATGCAATAAAAAGTTCAGAACAAGGGGAACAGAGAATAAAATTTTGTGGGGGTGCATTTAGATACATAGCTCCACCATTTTTTTTTTTCCCTCCAAACTAGCTGCAATTCGGGTTTTAAACATTAAAAAAAAACACCAGGGAAAACGCAGTAGGACGTCTGCGGGAATTCGGTTTTCCGTACTAAAACCCACCAAGAACAGCAATCAAAAGGGAGTTCTCAAAAAAAGGGTTCTCCATACATCAGTCATCTTCTGCTGCTTCTGTGCCAATGCATTGAAAAATTTTGGCCTGGCAAAAAAATGTCTTACTGCACATAAAGAGCAATTGTTTACCTCTGAGTTTGGTGTACAAGATTCTGATTTCAGCTGATAAGCAGAGTTCAGATTTGAAAACAGAGACTGAATACAAAAAAAAGAACGGAAAGCCGACAAAGTCGGCCCCCTGATTGACACGGTGCTCACACTCCTCTCTCCTAAGTCACATTGTACTTTTCTTTGTGTACACACACTCACCACACACACACACACCCCAACACACCACACACATTGCGCACACACGCAACAACAAGGACAAAACAAACTTTCAGTCACACAAAAAAAAAACCCTTTTTCCCTCCTACTTTTTCCCCCTATCTGTCCCCTTCTCTAATATCCTACATGAAAAGACTTAAAATTTCGAAAGAACCTTGTATTTTCAGTTTCCCCCTAAAACCTTTTCATTTCAAAGCACAACCTCAGCCCCATAAATTGTTTTTGGAACAAAGGTTGGCACTACTAATTTTTAAAATTTATGGAAAGTTAAACTTTTACCAATACCTCAAATATTCATATGCAGATATGTTGAAAAATGATGATGTTGCACATTCCCCATTTAAAAACTCTGGGGTCCCCAAACAGCACTCGTTCATTCATCCCACCTGGGAACACTGTAGTTTAAAAATTGCACCTGCATGAGAAGTTTGCTGTAAATGTTTTTAAGAAACCCCGCCATATAGGCACCCATACCTGACTTCAGAGGATTTTGAGGTGAAATTGTTTTTTTAAAGCTATCAGGGCAAAGGCATCCAACACTTACAAAAACAACATTGTCGTGTAGCCGGGCAGGACTGACCCAGCACTGACACAGTTTTTTGGGGCCTGGGCCAAATGGGCCCAAAAAGTGCAGAACATGACCGGGGTTTGTGTGCAGGTTGACATTTGCCTCGTGGGGGGGATGGCACCCTTGGAGCCTCCCCCCCCAATGTACTACACCACACCAACGAAGACCGCTGGGGTATGCTGGTGGGACTTTTGGGGGGGTACACCCCATCAGGGGGTTCGGGTTTTCTCCACTTGAACCCTGGGTGGGGTCCCCCCTTACTGCACTTTCCGTTTGGGGAGCGAAGAGGGACTGTTGGTTAAGGTGGAGATTGGGCTCAGCCATCCCAAGGGCCCTTTTCAAAGGGTTTTCCTGCTTTCAAATGCTGTGGTGGAGAGGCCTTCACCATGCCCAACTCTTAGCAGAACAACCTGCAGCTCGTCTAACCCTCAAAAGAAAAATCGAGCACTTCCCCCTCTTTTGCAATCTCTCCACTGGCTGCGTGCCACAAAGAGTAAACTATAAGACAAAACCCTCTGTTACAAATGTCTCCACAAAACAGCACCGCCTACCTCTGGGAATGTCTTCACTTGTACCCCCCGTTCTCTCCGCCTGCTGCGATCCCTTTGCCTTACAATACCAGATTAAACCCAAATCCACCTTTGGCCGTCGCCTTTTCTATTTCGGTCCATTGAGTGGAATACCCCCTCCTCCTCCGCCAAAACCTTCTAATGACATTTTTAAACCAGTCTCAGACAATTTTTTAAAAACCTAAGGTTTTCCCTCCTGCCTCACTCTATTTTCTCTCCTTCAACAGCCAAGATCTATTGCCCGCCAGGGGTGGACCCTGTTGTGTGTGTGTGTGTGTGTGGCGGTGTGCACATTTGGCTTGAGGAAAATTTTTCTTCACGGTTTTTTTGCTGTGAAGAATGAGTTGATGCAAGCGCTTTGATTTGTCTCTGCAAGATATAGCGCTAAAAAATTTCCCATTTATTGTTTTTTATTATTTTTTATTACTTTACGGTCTACAGCCATTCCCAGGTGGCAAGTGAGCAAGTGGGGCATGTTCGGGTGACCACTACCCCCAGGGTGTTAAGCGAGGAACACCCAACAACCCCAAACAACCAATTCTGTTTGAAGGGCTCTTTGTCCTACGTGTACTTTTCCACACAAAAAAAACAGAGATTTTTCATTTGGGGGTTTGCCGGGAGTTACATATCAATGAAAAATTTATGACCTTAGTGTCACTAGACCAAACAAACTAAATAAATTCGACCAAAGACAGACTATCTGTTTTACTTTAGGTTTGCTTTATTCCTGTATTTTTTATTTTTTTAAAATTTTATTTTTTTTCTTTTATATCGAGGATAAGGAAAAAGCACTTATTGTTTTTTTTACATCCAGTCCCCGTTGTATCATTTTGTAATTCTGTCATCTTTTTCCCCCGCACACAAGGGCCTACTCTTTACGAAAGCGGAACAGGATTTAACGGTGTGCTAAGTTCTGCAGCTTTCGACACGGGACCGGGTTTATAGTCTCTCCGAAGGATTTGGGGGGGAGAGTGGAGTTGCACTAGTTACCTCCGGGGAAAAATACCCCCCCTTGAAGGGGAAAAAACCCCCGGGGTCATCAATTGCAAAAGCCAATGTTTTTGACCACAGGCCATCCCCCCCCCCTATACCTAGGGCATTTTTATATTCCTAACTAATGAATATTGCTAAAAAAGTGCTATCTTGGTCAGGTGAACCTTTTCCTGTGGGGCATTTGGCAACTCAGCAATGCGGCAACATTTCAACACTGACGTCTCCTTTGTGTTGTGTGCATGATATACCACACATGCAAAGCAATGCCCGGCACTGATGATCTGCTGGGTTCGTGTATATCACACTTAGTGCAAAGCAAGGCAAAAACAAACCCACGATCTCTGTGTGTGGTCAGGTTATACACACACAGTGCAAAGCAAGGCACAGCACACGATGATCTCTGTGTGTGTGGGGTTTTATGTGTATATACACACAGTGCAAAGCAAGCAAGGGCACTGATGACTCTCTTGGTGTGTGTGTTGGGGTCGTGTGTACACACACAGTGCAAAGCAAACCAAAAAACCCGAGACTGCCTGGGTTTCGCAGTGTTATCACACAGTGCAAAAACAAGGCACAGGACCTGATATCTGCTCTGTTGGTCAGTGTGTATACACACACAGTGCAAAGCTGGCACAGGGCACGATATCTGCTGTGTGGGGGGTTGTGTCATGTGTATACACACACAGTGCAAAGCTAGGGACCGGACACTGAGATCTGCTCGTTGGTGGTCATGGGTTATACACACACATCAAAGCTAGGCCAGGGCACTGATGATTCTCTTGTTGGGGGTCAGGGTATACACACACATGCAAAGCTAGGCACAGGCACTGTACTGCTGTGTGTGTGTGTTGGTGTCTGTGTATACCACACAGTCAAAGCAAAGCCGGAAAATTTAATCTACTGTGTTGGGGTGTCAGTGTGTAACACCACATGCAAAACAAGGCACAGGACACGAGATCTGCGTTGTGTGTGGGTTGGGGTTTATGTTAACACACGACACACACAACCCCACAGAGCAATTTTTATAGGGTGTGCATAATTCCCCCCGAATTTTTTTCTTTTGGAAAAGTTCAACACAGAAAAAAGGGAAAATTTAGAACAAACTAGAAATTTTGTCTGAAAGATTAGATAATACTGTGCGGAGATCTAAAGCGTGATTTAGGAAGACTGACTGACTTTATAGAAAAAGACCGAACTAATTTTACAAAATTTCCTGAAAAAAATAATATGACCAATGCATCAAAGGTGCTCAATGGAAAAAATTTTCCACAAATATGGTAGAACTTTTAGCTAAATTTTTACCGACAATCAAATTATAAATATTAAATGGGCCCAACATTAGGAATTTACAGGGGAGATTTACATCTTCAAAACCCTTTGGTTTTAGTGTTGTGGGTTATTCATTTGTTCAAAATCATTTAGAAAGAGGGAGCAAAAGAAAGTTAAGATTTAATGGGAAAACCTGTCATTTCCCACTAGATTTTGATATAGAATACCAGATATAGACAAAACACTTTCAGAGGGCACAAAAAAGTAAGAAAAACACAGGCAGAGTAAAAACAAAATTTACCACAACAAAAAACGTTTTGTATGGGATACAAAATTCCAAAGGACAATTTTAAAAAGGGACTTCCCACACCCGCAATACAAAACACACATAACACAAAAAAAACTGAAAAACAAATACAGATTAAAACAAAAAAAACAAAATACAAAGCAGCCCCGTTCCTCAAACGTCTAAAGAATATTCCAACAGCTGCGATATTTTCTCAAAGTGGCACAATTTAAACTTGAAACCAAAATCAAAACCCGTAAAAAAATTTAAAAAAATAAAAAAAAAGGTTTATTTGGAATGAACAGACAAGAAAAGAAATAAAATCCACTAAATGCAATAAAAAGAACCCCGTAAAACCTAACTTCGAGAAAAAATACTTATGAAAAGAAAACAATATAATACTTTTAAAAAAAAAGAAAAAGAAAATCTTCAAAAATTCACTAGACACAACTACATTTCCATTGACAAGATCCGAGAATTTGTGGAAAACTTTTCAAAAATTAAAAAAAAAGCGAAGATGATGGGTAAACTCAAAACAATTTGTACAGTAAATGGACGAACCTTAAAAACACTTTTTGGTAAAGAACCGCAAAAAAGATCAAAAAAAAGCAAGTACAAATCAGGTTTAAATGAAAAAAATACTAAAACCCACTGCTAGATAAGCAAATTTCAACGAGGAAAATTTCAAAAAAAATCAAAAAAATTAAAAATAACAAATCCCTGGAAAAGATGGAATCACAAACAAATATCAAACATTTCATCTAAGTTATAGGAAAAATGCGGAATATTTTTAAATTTTGTAATAAAACGGGGAAAATATCCCTGTGACTGGGAAAATGGGGTGAATGTCCCAAACTTAAAAACAATCAAACAACCCAGAAAAAAAATACAGAGGAAAAACGTTGACAAACACTATTGAAAAACTTTTTTTCAAATACTGAACCATTGAATTTCGAATATTTAAAAATAACAAAGATGTCAGAGAACAAGCTGGTTTCAGAAAGCATGCAGAACAACGGCCAACTTCCCACTTAAAAAATTTAATAGATATGTAACTGAAAGTAAAACTAAAAGACTTTATTGCTGCTTTGAATTTTTAGAAAGCTTTGATAATTTGGCACGAGGTCTTCTTATAAAATTTTTAAAAAATGGAATAACCCCAAAAAATTTTAAGTTCATTAAAAAAATTATTCCAAGCAACAATTTTACAAAAATACAAAGGAAACACACGATGAAACTAGTCGAAAGGGGGACATAGGGAAAAACATTAAGTTCACTTATTTTAAAGTATAGCAATATAAGTTCAATATACTGAGAAAAGATTCCCATAAAATAACCCAAAAAACAGAATTTCCTTTTTACTCTATGCTGAGACCTGGCAATTTCACAACAACCAAAATAGGCTTCAAAATAAACGAAAAAACTGCAAAAAATACTTCAAATTGGGGTTTTAAAAAAAACAAAACAAAAACAAAGGTAAAAGTCTTTTCAATCACCCCTAAAATTCCCAAATTTATTTTAAATGTGGAGACATGTAATTGAAACAGTAAAACTTAAAAATACTAGGGCGTTTTTTTATCAGAACGGGAAAAATTTTAAGCAACCAAGAACTTTAGTAAAACAAAGCAACAAGCAATATACGCCTTTAAAAGAGCAATTCATGGACAAAATTTAAAGACTACTATAATAATGCTTTTTTTTTCACTCACGAAACCCCTTTTTAACCAAAGGGGGCAGAATTTGGTTTCCTTTTTTTTTTTAAAAGGGGGGAAAAAGTTTCATATGAAAACTGTTCAAGGCTTTCTTATCCAATCATTTTTTCAAGAATTTCCATGTAAAATTTTGTAAACAAATGAAGGATTCAAAAAAAGCATTAGTACACCCACTTTGGGGGGAAATTTTGGGAGACCACTGACCCTTTAAAATCAATGCCAATAATAAAACCTTTTTGGGTTCATTTGACAGAATCAAAACCAGACTCTTATATTTAAATATATCATTATTTTTTCAGATAATAAGGAAAAAAAAGGTAAAGGAGTCCCATAAACCATAAGGTCGTAGGGGGGGCGAGGCTCAGGACCTCACTTCTCTAGGGCCAGCATATTGAGGGTGGCGACATCTCCTCTCCCTCCGCTTTACCTTCCCCCACCCTAAAGAGGGCAGGGACCCATTTACGCTGGTGAACTGGGGAACTGAACTGAAGCCCAAGGCGCTAAGGGCACCCATTCCAACTGGGAACCACGCTCGCGCTGCTTAACTTGGCTGGGGAAGCGGTGCTCTGACCACTGAGCCACCTGTCCCCCCCATATCAGAAAAAACACACATAAAAGGGTAAACACAGTGAAAAAAATTTTGACACAATTGGATTCAAACATTCTGGAAGAACCAAACACTCTAATGTTCATCGGTGGATTTGCGTTAGAAGAAAACTTTTAGGACATTTATAAAACATTTTGGACTACCCCAAAAAAAAGAGTTTTCAAAAATAAAATTTTTTGATTTTGCTACCAAAAAAATACGATGGGAAACCCTACTTATAAACATGAAAACAAAAACCATAAAAAATTGTAAATTTTTCACAAACTGTCACAATTTAATGATGAAAAGGGGGGGCACCAAAAAATAAACCAGAGAGGACAGAAATGTAGACACTGTAACAAAATTGAAGATGAATTTCATTACTTGAAATCATTTTTATATGATGAACTCAGAAATAATTTTTTTATTAAAAATCAAAACGAAAGACAAAGAACGCAAAAAATGTGACATAAAAATTTAAATGCATAATCACATTGATTAATAACAAAGGGGAAACACAATAGTGTTGAGTGTTTTGAAAAGAGAAAAAGAGAAGAAAAAACAACATGTTTTTTATGTAAAATCACTTTTTAGCCAAAAAAGTAAAAATATAGTTGAGTTTTTTTGTGTCAAATAAGTCTACAGATTTAAATGGCAAAAAATAATTTTGAATCTGAAAACACAGTGCAAAGCTAGGCACAGGGTGCGATCGGGGACGGGATAGCCTAGTGGCAAACTTTGCGCTCGCAATCTGGAAAACCCCGGGTTCGTTTTCCCGTTCAAGGAAAATTTTCCTCGGGGTTAACATCAGTGCAGACTCCACTTTCCCCCAAGCCCCTTTAATGAGACTATAAACCGAGGCCCTGTGTGCGAACGCCGCAGAACATCTTGGGGCACACGTTAAATCCTTTCCCCTTTTTTAAAGTAGGTTTTTTTTTTTTGGGGGAAAAATACTTCCAAAATCCCAAATTTTCCGGGACGGGTGAAAAAAATGCTACGGGGGTTATTCCATTATCCTCGATATAAAAAATAAAAAAAAGACTGCCCTCTTGACCACTTGGGTTTTTGGGGCCGCAAAAACAAACAGGAACCCCCACCACTGGCAGGGTTGTAACTCGAGTTATTGCTTTACAGGAGGGCTGTTCAGGAGGTTTTAGCCTGTAAGGGATGGTCCAGGATTTTTCTCTCCAGTATTTTTCACGTCATTTTCCTTCGACAGACTCATATTTACTGTTGTTTTTTGTTTTTGTTTCAGTGGGTCAGCAGGGCTGGTACACTTCCGCTGCCGAAATGCTGTATTGGGGTGCAGCTCTACGATCCCGCATGACAGGAGGGCTGGTCGCACTGACAAGGGAGCCCCCTTTTCCGAAGCAGTGTCTTTTTTCCCTCTCTTTACTCAGCCTAAGACCACACATCGAGGGACTTGCAGCCGTGGGAGTGGACTGAACTCTTCAGCTTCGTGTCACAGTTTTTCCTGCAGTCAACAGCGGCACACAAGAAACACAGTGCTCAGTATTGGTCTGGAAAACACAGGCAGCAGGATTCCTCCATTCACATGCACTGACACTGGGGTTCCTTGCCACAGACACCAATGCTTAAACCCTCCCACACACACACAAAAAGCCACAGCGCATTCTTGCCACGCTTCAGTGGCACGTGCATTCCTGTGGTCAGAAGCAAAGTGGAGCACAAGGGGTCCGTCCCTCTCCTCACTACACACCTTCCAGGCCTTCACACTGAAACGCTGCTGTGCTGCGTGCGTGTGTGTGTGCTGGTCAAGCCTGCCTTCTCTCTGAGGACAAAGCAGCATCTGTTGCCTTGTCAGCGCCATGTTTGCAGCCGTTTATAAAACCAGCAGCTCCACCAGCCTCCCTTCTTTAAAACTCAGGGACAGAGAGCGTGTGGGTAAGAAGTATGGACCTCTTTCCTGTGTATGTATACGACACGTGTGGAGAAGTATGGACCTCTTTCCTGTGTATGTATACTACACATGTGGAGAAGTATGGACCTCTTTCCTGTGTATGTATATGACACGTGTGGATAAGAAGTATGGACCTCTTTCCTGTGTATGTATACGACACGTGTGGAGAAGTATGGACCTCTTTCCTGTGTATGTATACTACACGTGTGGAGAAGTATGGACCTCTTTCCTGTGTATGTATACTACACGTGTGGAGAAGTATGGACCTCTTTCCTGTGTATGTATACGACACGTGGTGTTCACGTCTGCTTGAGGGTTGTGAGTGGCGGTCTGAACAGAGCTGAAGTCTTGACGTGAATTCCTGCCGTCACTCCTCTTCCCTGGCAGCAGCACACATCACCATGTGCATCGGTGATCTTCAGATAAAAAACAACCCACACCGACCCCTCTACACAGTCAGAGGCACCAGGATCACTCCCTGTCTGAATCTGAATGTCACCTTCCACAGGAATGGTGGTCTAGGTGCTAGTCTTTCAGATGAGACGATAAACCAAGGTCTCCTGTGCAACATACGTTTAGCATAATTATATAGAAGAATCTACAGCATCAAAAGAGCTGCCCCTGGCAAAAATTCTTTAAAAAAAAAAGGAAGTAAAAATGGGTGGCGCTGCTCTTGTGACGTAGACCTGCCTACCCCAGTAAATGGAAAAACAGAATATGAACAGACCAAAAATAGTGCTTTGATTGCAAGAATAGCCTTCGCAATCTTTCTTGCTCTCAATGTATTCTCTATCATCATCATTTATATGATGGTTCAAATTACGGTGCGTTTTGTCCCCCCATGTGACGAGGAGAGGGCAAGGCCCAGTGACTTCACTTGTTATCACATCTCCATGTTCTGCTGTGCCAGTAAACATCGGTTATAATACAATAACTTGATTCATGATACTGCACAATGCAAAACAGTAAATACCACCATAACATGTATGCCTATGTATGGGTATCATGTGAAATAAGAATAAATGTAGTTTATCAATTAACATGTCAATATTGGTGTCACAAAAGATGCTCAAAGCTCAAAAGTCTGAAGAAGGAGGACGGAGTATTTGTCTGCCCCAGTTGTATGAATAAGAAGGGTGAAGACAATACTGATGCAGGAAAGGAGGAGCTAGAATTTGAACAAGGGAAGACAGAAGTGGTAGACGAATTCTGCTACCTGGGAGAGCTGCGAAGCAAAATCCGAGTTAGCTGTCAGAACCAGGATTGCGAGTGCTTGGAAGAAATGGAAAGAATTGGCAAGTCTGCTCGGAAATCAGAAAATCCCACTGGAGAGACGCTGCCTGATATATAAGGCCTGCATCAGACCTGTTCTCCTATATGGCTCGGAGACGTGGGTTTTCACAAAAACCGTCGAACGTTTGTTGAAGAGCTGTAAAAACCGAATGCTACGCTACATGACAAAGATCAAATGGGAAGACAGGATCACAAATGAACTATGGAGAATGTGCAAAGTTGATGATCTGAAGTCTGTAGCTAGTACCAAAAGACCGTGCTGGTTTGGGCACGTTCAACGGAAAGCAGACCACCACATCATAAAAAAGAGCAATGAACTTGGTAGTGGATGGAAAGAGACCAAAGGGAAGACCTAGCAAAAACCTGGGCTGCCTGTATTGCAGATGATCTTAGAGAAAGGGGCATAAATAAGGAGGAAGCTCAAAACAGAGAAAGTACTCAAAGTGCTTTAATTAACAAGCAGTAGAACGGGGGACGGGATAGCTCAGTGGTCGGAGCACTCGCTTTCCCCCAGCCAAGTTAAGCAGCGTCGAACGTGGTTACCAGTTGGATGGGTGACCGTTTGCGCGCCTTGGCTTCAGTACAGTTCCCCCAGTTCACCCAGCTGTAAATGGGTACCTGCCCTCTTTAGGGTCAGGGAAGGTAAAGCAGCGAGGGAGAGGAGATGGGCGCCACCCTCAATATGCTGGCCCTAGAGAAGTGAGGTCTCTGACGCCTCACTCCCCTACGACCTTATAGGTTATGGGACTCCTTTACCTTTTTTACTTTTATAGAATACTCAACGTGGCACAGAGAAGCAAACTCACCTGTGTGTTTCAAGGAGTTGGGTCACTTGGGGCAGGCCTTTCCAAACAGCACGGTGAACACAGTGGTCTACACCCGCTGTACAGACGGGGGTGGTTGTCGTCTGGAGCGATGCATCCACTCCACAGTTCAGCAATGGACTGACGCCAGAGGATCCGCCGCTGTCTCTGGCTTTGGGCCACTCCATCTATCCAGATGCCACACGTCTTCATCATCGTCGTCACCTCTCATCCTTTCTTTCAACCCCCTTTCTCTGCTGACTGACGACATGCTCGATCCCCTCACAGCCTTTTCTGGAGTTCTGCATCGTAGGACTAATGCCAGGGAACTGTTTTCTTGAACCACGTCTGAAACCAGATCATGACAGATGTGTCAGGGCTACTGCAGTAGACTTGATTGATGGAAACACAATGAGGGCTTTTTAGGACTAACCGCAAGGTATCAAAAGTATATCTAGAAGTATAACTGGCATACACCTTTATTTTGATAAACTAATCTCAAACTCAAGTAAGCACAGTCTCCTTGTTTAAAACTGCATGGTGGATATTGACACAAATTCAAGTTCTAGAGTAGAATGAGTTCAATCATAGATACCACAATGAATTAAAATCCTCACACAGAAAAACTTCAAGTCATGGTGTGATGAAAGTCTCCATGTCTTGAAATACCAAGCAAGGTGAAAACTGAAATGGGCGTCTCTGATTTTAACTCAGATGTTTTTCACAAACAACTAGCAAAGTGAACTCAGACACTATCCCTCAAACTTCCACCTGATGTGAGACAGTCTCCTTGCCTTAACAAAGATGCAGATGGTTGTCCGGTACTAGAACTGTAATAACAAAACCCTCACAGCGCCTTGTTCAAATTCTGCTCCTTTAGTTCAATCTCATGCATGCAGGCATTTACATGATGATGCATACACACACGCACACACATGCATGCGAGCAAGAGACACACACATACAGTGGTACACACACACGGATGTTTAAGTATAGTCATTGCAGACCAAGTGGTAAGCCTAACATTGGCTTGAAAAGTACATCCATCCCCTCTCCGCATCGCTATAATTATTTTAAAAAAAATAAAGCCAGAATCTCCGGTTCCAGTCTGCCCTAAGCCACAGATTTCAAAGTAAAGTCAACTGAACCAACCACGTCAAGAGGTGGAAAAGGTGCAAAGTGCTGGCATTTCTGACTTGACCTTAGGAAATGGATTCGTTTCTGTATGCTTTCTGCAGGAAATCTCATACAAAGAACAGATTAGGCTACAGGTCTCATTGTTTTCCCATTCTTAAACATGACTGTTTCATCGACTGCCATTTTGTAAACTGTGCACATGTGCACAGGAGAAAGAATAGCAATTCACAGCGCAGCTGTGCTAACATTGAACAATCTGGTAGAGAAGAACTGTAGTGTAGTAGGCCTAAACAGAAAACTGGTTGTTTTTTGGGGTTTTTTTATACTCATGATCGCAGTTCCACAGTTTAACCTCATTTTCCAAACAAATTTCAGACATACCGTAGGGGTAGGCAGTCCTGCACATGTAAAACTATTTGGCGAAAAGTGATCACGTGCTTCCAAAGGAGCCAAATTACCTCCCTTGGCAAAATAGTGTGACACGAATACCAGACGACAAGCATTCTATCAATCGGTGATATCGCAATCTTCGGACACCCTTCTTGCCTTTGTTTCTCTTGAGTTTTATTTTGAATTTTTTTTTTAATCTACATTTCAACAAAAACTCTCACTCATGATTCCTATTTTCAGGGCCTCCAGGGCTGTATGTCCTTGTCAGTGCTTTAAAGGGGCCATGCTTGTAGGGACCAAAAACAAACTCTCTTCCATTACAACAGCTTCAATAGAATTCGGCAATGCATCAGTCCCTCTATCCACTGCTGTAAAGTATCTAGGGGTCATTATTGACAACACACTCTCCATGCAAAAATTCATCACCCAGACCTGCCAGTCGTACTACTATCAATTACAGCGTATTAGTGCAATTCGAAAGTACCTGTCCACAAACGCAACATCAAAACTTGTGGCATCTCTCATTCTTTCACGTCTGGACTATTGCAATTCTCTTTTGGCTGGTCTGCCAGCATCATCTATCTTCTCCCTTCAACGTATTCAAAACTCTGCAGCTCGACTAGTCCTCAGAAAGAAAAAATCTGAGCACATTACCCCTCTCTTGCAATCTCTCCACTGGCTGCCTGTGCCACAAAGAATAGACTATAAGATCAGTACTCTCTGTTACAAATGTCTCCACAAAACAGCACCCTCCTCCTCTGTGAATGTCTCCACCTGTACACCCCTTCTCATTCCCTTCGCTCCGCTGCAGATTCCTTGTGCTTACAAATACCTAGATTCAACCAGTCCACTGTTGGCCGTCGCTCTTTCTCTGTTTCTGGTCCATCAATTTGGAATGGCCTCCCTATCTCTCTTCGCCAAAGACCTTCTTGTGTCACTTTAAAATCTGACCTCAAGACATATTTGTTTCAAACCTAAGAATTTCATCTCCTGTTTCATTTAATAGCTATCCCTGCTTTTCAACAGCCCAAAATTCCATCACCCTGCCAAAGTGTATAACGTGTGTGTGTGTGTGTGTGTGTGTGTGTGCATTTGGACTTGATAGAACTATTACTTGCTATTGGTTGCATGACTGTGTAAGAATGAGTTGAGTGCAAGCGCTTTGATTTGTCTGTGCAAGATACAGCGCTATATAAATTCCATTTATTATTATTATTATTAAATGGACTCTTCAAAAACCAGGGGCTTTTAGGGAACCAACACTGACACTGCACAATCTCCACAGGGACAGCCCTTACTGGTGCACAGTGATCCTGGTCCTCCTCCATCCATGAAGCAGCAGCAGCAGCAGGGGGAGGGAACTGTTCAGGAGATGGGCAGCACACGCTGAGGGCCCAGGCTGAGGTCAAGGTCAGGGGTCTGGTGGCTTCTTCTTCCTTGACACTGGCAAGGCTGGGGAGACATGGTGGTGGATCCCTGATGTCACTGACCTGTTCACAGAAAACAACACAGTCACCACTGACAGCAGCAGGACACACATCACCACCAGGAATGACAATGAGGCAGGACAGGGCAGGAAAGCCTAGGGGTCAGAGCGCTGCACTCAGGATCTGACGGCTCAGGATTGAGCCACCATGGAGGCAACAGTTTCAGGGGATTTTACCCTGGAGTTAACATCAGTGCTGACTCCACTCCCTTGAAAGTCCTTCAGATGAGACTCGAAAATGAGGCCCCATGTGTGAACACACGCAGAGCATCTAGCATGCATGTTAAAAACCTGCTCCACTTTTCAGAAGAGTAGGCCATTTTGTGCCAATAGGAACGGGTGACTTTTAAAAAAAACAAAAAACACTTGCACTCATGTGTCATATTTAGACACCATTCCTGGAGTCGAAATACAGCTACCTTAAATTTTTTTTTTTTTAAAGGTTTGATACGCAAAATCTCTCCCTTGGTGAACCTCAGATCTCTAGCTGAGGAACATACCCACACACAAAGAGTCTACTCAGATGAACACTGTCCCCTGTGGGGATGCCGGGAGCCTGTCAGTATGAACAGCATCCCCACCTTCTGCACATTCTGTGCTAGAAATTCCCTCTTTCTTTTTTTCTTGGTCCATTCTCCTGCCCTTTTTCCAGAAAGACTGAAAAGATAACAATTCTCTACCACACCAAAGTCGAATCACTGCTTCTCAAACCCTCCGTTTAGTTTCCCAGGCAAAGTTCATGACTGGCAGCTGGCAGGGCGTGGATATAAATAAACAGGGCAAAAGGAAAGGCAGCACTAGCCGCTTGCAGCTGTAGCCGTGTTCAGCCATAAATTACCCTTGTGTCTTTCACACATCCTCTTGCACAGTGAATTGTTTAAAAATGACAAGCAAAGCACTCTTTAAAATGAGCTTTAAACGAGCTTTCTTTTGACTCCAAACTCCATGTACTTTCTTTCATACTGGGTTGATGTGACAGCAGTTCAAACAGACATGAAGATAAACAGGAGAGGTGCAGGAAGAAACACAATCACAAAAAACAGACATTTCTAACTCTCTCTCTAAAAAAGCATATATTTATATTATATAAACAATGAACATAGAGAAAACATTGAATATGTCTGCATGCAGACTAACCTTTTGGGGGGGCTGCGGAATTTGAACCTGTTGGCAGAACGAGGCCATAAATAAACACACCGTAGCGGCTACCAGCTACCGCGCGCGCCAGCGCTGTGAGAGGCAGGGTGATGGAGAGTGTGGGGAGAGAGTCTGCCGCAGTCATTAGTGTCAGCTATCTGACTTCTATATAAACACTCCTGCGGGGTCAGGCGTTACAGCACGTACACAGTCTACTTTTTTCATCAACTTTTAGCAGTATCCTTGCTACAGCTGAAGGGTTTGTTCATGAACCAATTCCAGTACAGCTCATAATTATAACCCCGAGAACACAGTAGAAAACAAATGTCTTGTCAGTATCCTATACTGTCATCAAGCCAAGATACCTCACAAATGGCTCAGGTTTTTATTTCACTGATGTTTCTGATACTATTAAAAAAGCATTTTCTGATCCTGTTAAGAAATTGTTGTGATCAAATGTTTATCTACTTATCAGTCCTGTGTTGTGTAAAAAACAAAAAACAAATTGCACACAGGCCTACACTTTGACATCAAAGCAACACCCAAAAAAAGCGGAAAGAAAACACACACACACACAAAACGGATGACAAAATTTACAAAACTCATATACACGGAACTAATTTTTAAAAAAGCACATGAGTGCTTATTCCATTATCCTTGAAATAAAAGAATAAGCAAAATAAATAAAACACACACACACATGAGCGCACGTGCACACACACACATACACACACAAGCAACAAACATACACACACACACAAAATGGCATAAATACATATACGCATACCCTATACTCACACATACGCGCGCACGCACACTCATACACGCGCGCGTGTGCACACCACACACATGTAACTACAAGAAGATGCGCACGGCACACATGTGCTTGAGAAAACTAACAACTTGAAACTGACACACAGCCAGGAAGCACCTGGCACATGTAGGTGCTGTGGCCGATCACACAAACACACACACACACACGTTCACACACGCATACACGGGCATATACGCATACACGCACGCACACACGTGTGCGCGAACACACACCACGCGCAAACGCACACGCACGCGCCCATGCACGCACGCACACTCACATCCCCGCACACACACACACACAATAACACACACACGCACACGCATGCATGCAGGGACGCACACACACACAACACTCACACAAAGTAGACCTCTCCCCCCCCCCCTCTCTCTCATCCCCCCCCCCTCTCTCTCTCACTTATGCATCTCCTATTTTAGGTTGTCTGAAGACTTACTTACTTACTTACTTACACACACACACATACACAGAGAGAGAAGAGAGAGAGAGAGAGAGAGAGAGAGAGAGAGAGAGAGAGAGAGAGAGAGAGAGAGAGAGAGAGAGAGAAAACACACAAACACTCATCCCTTCGTTCTTGGGAAACACCGTGTTTGTAAAAAAAATGTTTAAAATTAGTTAACCTAATTAGCTGTACAACCGTCACCACAAACAAGTAAAGCAGGTATTAAAGTTTTGTTCACTAAAGTATGAGTACTGTACAAATCAAGTAGGACATCCAGCAGCGAATGATAAATAAGCCTTTCAAATAAAAATTCGCCCAGTCGCTAATAGACAGCAAAGAAGGAATGTGTGCTGGCACCGCGAGACGCTGGACTTGGACCCCTGACCGCGCGGTGCCTAGATAGCAGACAGATGGTATTTAGGTTACGGAGCGAAAGTGCCAGCCGCAAACTAAAGAGTCGGGTTTTTCCTGTTTTGAGCAGCCGTGGAATGCACTGGGCCTGGCTTGTCAGGCACTTAATGTCAACGTGAAGCATTTTCACTCAGTCAAATGACAGACAACAACAGTCACTGTCTGAGCATTTGACAAAGAAGATAAACACTGCATGGCCCAGAGTTTTATGGGACCGTCATGGGTTCTTGCTTTTCATTGGCTTGCACTCACAGTGCATTTTATACTGCAACATTTTATACACAACTAAATTCAGCAACAACAACAAAAAAGGCTTTTTGCGCATCTGTGGACATTACTAATGCATAAAGTAGATCTGGAAATATTGATTTTCAGTCTGCCTACATTTGGGGCAGCCAAACTCACAAGTGATCATTTCTGACAAATAGAATCTCTGCAGCAATAAAGCAACATGCTTTTAACCTTTCCAGTGCTGTCATTGGCAAGAAGGGGGGCCTGTGTCATCCACAGAAATGACGTCCATTTGAAGCCACACTCTCCACATTCGTGGGGTGGTTGACATTTTGCAACACGCGGTGAGATTTTTTCCCCGCCACTTTATACATTTTCAGACCATTGACCATTGTGTGTTGCTGCATTTACAACACAAACAAAAACACAATTCAACAGAGGAAAGATCATTATTCTTGTAATAACAATGTTAATTAATATAATTCCTATTCCTAGGCAAGAGCAGTTCTCTGCACAAACTGGTCTCCTCTCCCTCAGACCAGGAGATGTCCTACACGGCCAGACAGGCTGCTGCCACTTCAGGCTACTGTTTCTTTTCTTCCCTGCTCCTTGGCTAGAGCTCCCAGGTTCACCAATGGTCAGATTTTCTGTATGCAACTGTTTCTGCCCACCATGAAGGTAGCTGCATTCCGACTTCAGGGATGTATGCTGGGTATGTTTCTCTTTCTGTAACCCACTGAACACTGACATGAATTAGGAATCTTTAACATGCATATTTGATTTTCTGCATATATATATATATATATACATACATACATACATGAAGGGAATTCCAATACTGAACTTTGGGGGGGAGGGGTTTAAATCTACTCACACATGATCACAAGAGCAGTCTTTTCTTATCCAGTGTGTTCTTTGACAGGGAAGTATTACTAGACTATTCTATTTAATTTGGCAATAAACCAATAACTCATGAACATCTTCCATTTTTAAGAATGCACATTGATTAATTATGACGTGAGAGGAGAGAGTTTCACTTACAATACCTTTAGGCATAACATCTGATAACTGTCCAATTTTTTAAAGCTATGATTATAGCGTTAATGGTTTGACCGTTTCAATTTTTAAAAAGCTTTCCAAGTTTAAAATTATTTCATTAAAAAAATCTCTGAAGTTGACAACTGTCTCTTCACAAAGTTGGATGCCACATCTACTGATGTAGTCAGCAACAGAATGCGCCGCTCCAGACAAAATGTCCACATTTTAAAAAAATATTTTATTTACACCACTTAAAGTGACGAGATTCCTCTGCATGAAATTCGGGCTGCTCTCCCCAGGGAGAGCTCGTCGCCACAAGAGCAGCGCCACCCTTTTTTTTGGGGGAGTGGGGGGTGGGGTGGGGGGGGGGGGTCTGCAACTGTATTTGTTTCCCTATCCAGAGTGGCTTTTTTCTAAGAATTTTGCCTGGGGCAACTCTCTTGTTGCCATGGGTTCTTTTACGTGCGCCAAATACTTTTGTGTAACACACGGGATCTCAGTTTATCGTCTCATCTAGAAGACTAGCGCCCAGACCACCACTCATCGTCTAATGGATGGGGGGGAAAGTTTCGGGCCCAAACGGGATTTGAACCACCGCCCACTTCCGACCCGGACTTTTCGCTTTCTAGACAGGTGTGTTACCTCTAGACCACCGATCCACATGTAGAACCCAAAGCACAACAATCACTCGTTTTGATCATGTCGGTTTTTTATACGTACAAAATCTGCACGTCGTTTTGTTCAGAGATGAGTGTTTGGCACCAGTTGCATCCATGTTCTTTTTTTTCTACTCTGTATCTGTTTCACAGCAAAAAATAGTCAAAACACAAAGTGCCAAATCTTGGCCAGACCACGTCAGATCTTAAAAGTTGGCTTCAGCTTCAAACTCTTGCCCACCATTGCTTGCAGGCAAACGCGTTTTATCACACGCTCGCACAGCGAAAACACTGGTTTGGCTTGTTGCTACTTCCTTAATCTGGCCTCCCAGCTCAACTTTTGTCAGTTACACAGAATGTAACGCATAGTTTTTGACTTGCTATGTTACTTGTAACTCGACAGCAAAATACATTCAACTTAGGCCAAGTGCGATTGATGGACAACTCCTGAGATTTACTGTGCATGCGACAAATTACTTCCTTTGGACACTTTGTCGTCTGCTATTCTGTGTCGGTTTCATAAATGCACTCGCATACATCTGAACTTTTATCTACTTTTTTTCTTCTTTTTTTTTTTTTTTTTGGGGGCACAAAAATGTACCTTAGTTTGTTGTCATTGTTAAAGAGAATATTTTTGATAGACAAGCCTTGATTTTCAAGGGGTGTTTGTCAAAGGTTGTCATTTTGGTCATTTTCAACAGGATTCAAAGTCTTGAATGTGACATTTAAAAAAAATTTTAATCTGAAATTCCTCAATAGGAAATTCTGTTTAAAATGGAAGGAAAATTACCCGTTTGAATTAACAGCCATGGTACTGGAGGAAAACATTTTTCCCTGAAATGGTTTGGGGCCCTGGAAGGCAATGCCCCCTGGCGGGGTCAAGGGGCAGAGCCCTTGTGAAGTTGTGGGGGTCAGGGGGCAATGCCCCCTGAAGCTGAAGGGTTTTCAGCAATTCTAGCCTGTAAAAAAGCCTCTCCTTGAACTAATTTCAGTTCTTCATACTAAGCAAGTTCTGCTCTAAAATAAGCTCTCCTAGAATGACTTTATCAGTCATTTCTTAACCCAAAGGAGGTTACATACCCAAGTAATCACACAGCAAAAATGAGGACATATTTAGACAAATGTGCACCAACACAGGGGAAGAACAGGGACACAATATTTAGACAAATGTGCACTAACATAGATAGAGGAAGGACAGACACAAACTGATGGAGAGAGAGAGAGAGAACTGAACTATGAAAGTTCAGAGTTCTCTCTCATCTCGTTCTCTCTCTCTCTCTCTCTCTCTGTTTCTCCGTCAGATAGAGAGACTTTAAAAGTTGGTTTTACTGTTGATGTTATCCATTCAGCCTGAGGAAGCTTCAGAATAGAAGCAAAAATTTGCTGAAGTGTAAAATATAATTTAAAGAAATGAAGTTGAACATAGTTGCGTTTTCATTACAATTTTACTGTTTTACCTCAACTATGTGCGTGGAGGGAGGGGTTAGGGTTGCTAAAACAGAGAAATTTCATGAGAGCTCATGAATTATGAGAGCACCCTTGATGACCTAGCAATAAACTCAAATGAGGTATTTGGTTTTTTTTTAAATGAGCTTTCTTATCATGTTTTGGGAATTTTTGTACGATTAATACTGAAATTTCTACGACCTCAGCAAACTGTAGGTCATTTTTAAACATATTAGTTTCATTACTACATCTTTGAAAAACTTCACCAAACATCCCATCCTATCATCAGTTAGCCACAAGTTTCTTCTTTCCAATGGTGTGCGCTATGAATAAGTTTGTGTTGTTGATAGGTCCCTGAACATGATAGAAGATGAAGCACGAAAATTCAGCATGTTGTGCTTTCAGCAAGTAGTCATCATTCTTGCAAAATGAAATTATAGATGTTGAGTTGATGCATTAAACTTTTCAATGGTATATTGTGTTTATGAAGAAACTGCAAGTGGGTCAAATTTGCCTGTGCTTTCAGCTACTCTTTCCCAGCTAGTGGTGGCTGTGGTCCTACCTAATGTCAGTCACACACTTCTGGGCCAGAACTAAATTAAAATGGAAAAAAAATCATTAATACATTATCAGGTTTTCTGCTGTTATGGTGTCCACACAGATGATGTAAAATGCAATACGATTTCCCCAGACTGAAGAAAAACATGGATTCAATGACACTGTAAGAAAGTGAAGAAAAACACGGATTCAATGACACTGCACAATCAATCTGCACAGGGACAGCCCTTCTTTCCACTTACTGGTGCACAGTGATCCTGGTCCTCCTCCATCCATGAAGCAGCAGCAGCAGGGGGAGGGAACTGTTCAGGAGATGGGCAGCACACGCTGAGGGCCCAGGCTGAGGTCAAGGTCAGGGGTCTGGTGGCTCCTTCTTCCTTGACACTGGCAAGGCTGGGGAGACATGGTGGATCCCTGATGTCACTGACCTGTTCACAGAAAAAACACATAGTCACCACTGACAGCAGCAGGACACACATCACCACCAGGAATGACAATGAGGCGGGACAGGGCAGGAAAGCCTAGGAGTTAGAGCGCTGTATTCATAATCTGTAATACTGGCTTTCTTCTTTTTTACCATAGCCAGTGTTTGCCACATAATAATGCTTCATAGCAAAGAAAGGCGTCTTAGTAGTTAGGCCATAACAGTATAAGTTAGGTGAATACCTGAAACATGCAAAGCTACATAATACCATAGACAGATCTAGCCAAGTATGAAGTAACCAACCTTTCAGACTCAAAATTTAATTTATAATTAGGTATATATTACAGTGGATGTCAAGTCTAAGGAAGAGGTGTGACCCCTTCCCCTCCTAAAAAGCAGGGGACTGTACCCTCTGAAACTGAAGCATTTTCTTCAAATCTAGACAAACTGTCTCTGGAAAAAAAAATTTCTAAAATCTTTTTTACTGTCTACAAACAACCACAGTAAAAAAACAATAACTATGAATTAAATTCTGAACTAATGTACCTGTAAAAGTATATTCTCTTAAAAGAAAAATGACTGAACAATGAACTATGCAGATTGTAACAGTATGATTTAAGAAAGTTATGACCTGTACAAAGAATGTACTTTCGCAAAGTCAGGACACATGACCAACATTACGAAAAGTGCTCGTGGCAGTGAGAGAGACATTGTTTATCTGCCATTCCAGAGCAGCAAATGCCACAGGCTAAAGGTTTTTATATATAATATATATATATATATATATATATATATATATAATATAGTATATAGATTATATAAAGGGCACCGTGGTCGAGTGGTTTAGGCGGTCAACTCGTGATCCAGAGGTCACGGGTTCGATCCCCGCTCGGCTCGGTGTTGTGCCTTGGGAAAGACACTTTACTCCTATTTTTCCTCACTCCACCCAGGTGTACAAGTGGGTACCAGCTCTGCTGGGGAAGTATCTGGCGACAGACTAGCGTCCTGTCACAGGGGTGGTGAAAAAACCATCAGTTCGCTTAACGCTACAGAAACCGGGATAAGCTCGGCTCTATGGCTCTGCTTCGAAGAGCACCGATGGTCATGGTTTAGGCGGAACAACTTTTGATCCAAGGTCGGGTAATTCAGATCCCCGATCGCTCGGTTGTGTCCTTGGGAAAGACACTTTACTCCTATTTTCCTCACTCCACCCAGGTGTACAAGTGGGTACCTAGCTCTGCTGGGGAACGTATCTGGCGACAGACAGCGTCAATGTCACAGGGGGGTGAAAAACACAATTCGCTTATACGTACAGAAACGGGATAAGCCTTGGCTCTATGGCCTTCTGGCCGATAGAAACATACTATGGGCTTCTGCTCGAAAAACATACTTTTTATAAATAATAAATTACGTATTTCCTATAGCCTAGAATTTCTTACAACCTCAGTAACTAAATATTCAAAAATTTTTTTAGACACATAAGTGAAAAATCTCTCCTCTCACAGCACGTCTAGCGCGTCAAGACAATCAGACTTCAATGTATCATCTGATGAGAGAGTATAAGTATTTATGAATATCATAAAACACAGGAAGTCATATGAATTAAATTTTTTTGGGGAATAGACACAGCATGGGCAGCTACAAATATACAATAATGTGATATTACTGCCGAATCACACTCCAGTGAAATTTCGTTACTTAAACTCAATATAATGTGATATTTACTGATGAATCACACTCCATGAATTTCTTACTTAAACACTAAACATAACATCTGATTACTACTGTCAAAACTGTTTATGTCATGCTGTACATCTTATAGTTTTTATGTTGGCAACTTGAGATATTTCACTAAGTTTGGGTTTAAAAAATATGAAATTAAGAGATTACTTGATTAGAATTAAGTTGTCTTAAGTTTTTCATTTAACAAACAACAGCAGCGATAAGAATCTTAAACAAATTATATAACTTAATAACATCAGATATGGCATCTTTTTTCATAAATATTACAACTAATTAGTCAGAAAAAGAAAGCAAACATTAGAAAAAAATTTGAATGGGAAACTCAGAAGGAATTGTATGGTCTAACTCTTACATCTCAAAAGCAGCAAATACTGAACACAGTGAACAGTAAATTTATATAAAGCTTGTTACTCAAAAACGTGAGGTATTTTGTGACATGACCTTAAAAATAATGTCATTAGAAGTTAATATGCCTTTCTGTCATATTTTAGAGTACTCTGTCATAAACTGCATTCTGTTGAAAAAATCATGAAATATTAATTGGTTTTCTTGTATTTGATGAATAAAAGTTCTATTTTTAGCCGTGTTGCGGTTGTGACATGGAAACCAAAAGTAGCATTAAGAAACCTTTTTACACAGAATATCAAACAAAAAACACTCAAAAATGCTTCTGTTTTTATTCATAAAACAAACCCAACAATTGGAAGCATCACAATCACCGACAAAGCATTTAAAAAAAAAAATTTTTAACGACACTCAAAGACAATTTTGTATGCCTAGATTTAAAGGGTTTTTTTTACAAATGACCACAGCAAGCACCACAAATTAGCCTGAACTTTAACTACAGAATCATATCCATAAAACTAAACACATTTATTTACACAAAAATGGCAGTTTCTTCATAATAATGCTTCATAGAAGTAATATGTTGCGGTTGTGACATGGAAACCGTTTGGTTGTGACATGGAAACCACACCCCTCAAAAGCACAAATCATGAAAGTGTAGCAATTCTAACACAAATTTTAGATACACACACCAACTTCAATTGGAAACAATGCATTCTGTTAACATTATTTACACTGATTTGTCATTTCAGAGTGATATGTAACGGTTGTGACTTGGAAACCGTTTGGTTGTGACATAGAAATCACACTCCTCAAAAGCACAAATCATGAGAGTGTAACAATTTAAACACAGATTGAAAAACACATACCATCTAAAATTGGAAAAAAAGTGATATCATATCAATCAACACAACCAAGTTCAGTTTCTCTCATCTGACCTAGTGCATTATTCATGATTAATGATGAAATATGAGTGCATAGTGCTTTTATGTAAAGTTTATTTTTTAAAAAGGCATGAAAAACGGTGAAATCATTAGTATTAAGTAAATTTAAAACACTGCTCACATAAAATGTCATAGCACCAAACCTGCATTTTAAAAACATTTTTATGAGCATACAATTCATCATGGTGAGAAAATACATGTATAGTCATTTCCTCAAGAAAGAGTCCAACATTTCATTCAGCAAATTGACTGAGAAAAAATTACAGTCTAATCTTCTCTCACCTACATATGCAAATATACATAGTATTCTTGTCTAAAAAATTATCTATTCATCATGAAAATGCATTATTTGTCAGCATAAATTGTTCAAAATCCAATGGGCAAAAAAATTAATAATCTCTTTTCTTTCACCTCCCCTACACACATTTAATACACACATGTATACACACACATATTCTCTCTCTCTCACACACACATTCGCATGTGTGCGTGCGTGCGCGCGTGCACACACACACACACACACACACACACACAGAGGCAGGGTTGTACATCAATGTGATTATGTCCTTTCCAAGTGCATAGAGTCTAAAGGATGAATGTAAACAGCGTTACTTGGAGGATGTGTTTTTACACATGTGAAGATGTATCCAAATGGTAGACCACAGTTCTGTGCTCCTGGCACACGCTGTAGTCTGCCTCCTTGTAGACACGTTTGATGTCACTTCTTGCAATGAACAACTCCGTACATGTGTCCGGCCATTTCCACTTCCCGTTCCCAGCGTCCTTTAGATACACCCCCCAGTCTCCATCTGCTGTCTTCTTTGTGATCTGTAACATTCATTTCAACATCATAAGCTTTTACATCAGAATATGGTGTGCTAGCATTACATCTTGAATGAAAATAAACATTTACAAAATCTTCACTAAAACACTGAGTCTGTGACATTAATGATGTCTAGTCATTCCTTCCTTCTCTTGCATTCCCGCAACTCTACTTGCATTTCCAATCCGGTTTGAATGATGGAAACCATGATTGGAAGGGGGGAAAAAAAGAAGAAAAACATGATTGGAAGGGAAATGGTTGTTTTGTTGTGGGTTGTGTGTGGGCCCATTTAACAACACAGTGGCCGGCCCAAACACAGATAGCTTCACTCCAGCTTTGTTTGGGGATACAAAAATAGTTGTCTGGATTTTTTGGAAAAAAAATGACAAGAGAATGGACTTTACCTGGGCAACACACTGGATGGTCGTCTTGTCCTTTGGAACTGCAACCAAAAGAAAATCTCCTGGCTTGGTGTCGCATCCAGTGGCATGACATCTGGCCCTTGAAGGGTATACATAGTGTTAAGGAAATGGCACTGAAACTATATGTATTTGTACTGTGCAGTCAAAATGTTGCACTTAATATAGCCATTTGATGCCACCTCTTTTTTATTTTTAAGGATAAATGGGAGAAAAAAAGAAACAAACAAAAATTAAATCAACTATCCATTTCAAACATTTTGTAGTAAAAACCAATTTTGTTAACTAAATATCTGTTCAATTAGGATCGTTAATTGATTTTACATCATCACCTTTGCCGGTTTTTTTGGTATTACAACACTTTGAATAACAGAATAATCCAGGGGCAACTTATAGTTTTACAGGCAACTGAATTCTTCTTTTATTTGTACGGGCAAATAAGGTCCTTTGAGCGCTCTCAGCATTTGCTGGTGCTTTTTTCCACATGTGCAGCTGCATTTTTGTCCCACATCTAACATGATCTAACTCTGACATCAATGAATGAAATAATTACAAATGAAAAGGATACTATGAAATGGCAAGCAAACGACAAAATGGTTTGGTCGCCATGTCAAGGCAGGACGGTTCTTCCCCTGTGTGTGTGTCCACATGATGCCTGGAAGAGGTTTGTCCCCGTCTCCATGCTGCATTCTTGGGGTACAGACTCGATGAAGCTGCTGCCTGACAGTGTATCCTCCATACTCTGGGTAGACGGAATGGATTGGGCTCTGAAGAATAGAACTCAGAGCCAGAAGCTGCCACAGTCCCATGTATGTTCCAGGCTTGAGGTCATCCCTCACCTCCTGCTCAAATATTCTTGTGATGGCTTCACAGGACAGTTCTTCACCTTTATAATGGTCAGAGTATTGTGCACAGAAACGGGGCAGATCACCAATGGCAGGATCACCTGTCTCACCCAAGTAATGAGCTCTGTGGGTAATTAGCTCCACAGCAATCCTGGTCCTCATTTCCAGGTGGCGTTCTTCAGTACCCCAGGCAAGGAAAGATCCACATCTAGGGAGGCAGTTGCCATCACCATATATGGCAATGGGGGTCAAATTAGGTCCATCAGATGGATATAGGACCAGTGACGGATGATCCACTTGGACACCTCTTAGCTGCAGTTCCCTCATGGTCACAGGAGGCAACAGTGCCTCTTGCTCAGCAGCTGCAATCGCCAATGAGCTCCAATCCTCCATACCTTGGAGTGACAGCAAGACACCTTCAAAGTAATGACTGGACTCCAATAAATGAGGACTTGGTGAAGGTCGCTCATTCTGGGGCTGTGATGATGGAGCACCGATAGGTGTTGCCTGGAGGGAGAATAAACAAACAGAAACTAACAACAAAATCTTCTGTGCATGTGTGTGTGTTGTTGTTGTTGTTGAATAATTCACATAAAAATACAACAATGTTTTTATAGTGATTATCAACAAGTCTTCTTTTGATAACAATTACATACTTTAAGGCTTATAGTCCTGAAATGTATATAATGTATGAAATGATTCTTACTATGGTGCTTATGTGATACAAATGGAAAAAAAAATCATCACATACATTAATGCTTGCAAATGAAACAAAATTTTGACAAATGAGAAGTCTGTATTTACCACAGGACTAAGGGCAGGGCTAGTCTCAACAGACGAAGAAGGGACCAGATCCTCTTCCACTGGAAGCGTGTCATGATCATGGTGGACAACTTGCACACTGATGCCATCCCTCAAGGTGCTGATGGCAGGCAGGGTGATGACTGATGGGGGGAGACATGGTGAATGAGGGTCAGTGGGGAGGAGTGGTGACAGAGGTGCTTTCTTCTTAACGCTTTGAGGGTTAAGCCTCGAGCTTAATGGTGTTGATGAAGCAGCATTTTGTAAGGGTTTTCCTTGCTCAGGGACAGACAGAGAAAGTTTGCAGACCTTTTCCTGGTTCTGTGACTGCTGCTTGAGGTTATGGCATCTCCAAGAGCCTACCACCTTCTCTTCCAAACAACGTCCCACCCTGTCTTGGCAAGATACGCAAAGGCATGTAAGGTGACGGCTGTGGATGGAATTCAGCTCTGTACACCTAACAGAATGAAATGAGCGTGTTCCTGGTATTGTCCTGATGTCTTGCAGACGATCTCTATGAAATTTGATGTCTTCCTGCCCGACCCAGAAAAAAGATCGCAGGAAATGAGCACAACCTTCTGCTGGTGGCTGCTTGTTCAGTTTTGAACTCTGGAGATACTTAAACATATCTGAGGCATTACTTATGACTACGTGTTTTGCTTTGACAGCGGAAGCCACATGGTGTTTGATGACTGCACTTTCGCCATCAGATGGACTTTTGCCATGTCTTGAACCAAAGAAATTTCTTTCGACAGTGGCATTGAAATTTGTCAGAAAGGAAGAGATGTCAGCAAACGGACCTTTGCTTTTATATTGAGAGGCGCAGCCATCGGTCCATTGCACAACATGGGAAATGTTAAGGCCACGTGTCCTCTGCAGATGGGCCATTGCCTTGGTGGTGAAGGCATTCACAGCATGATGGTCATGTTTTTTGTCTGGTGAAATGAACACCAAAGACTCTGTGGTTCTTTCGCTGCAAACTGGGCACCTGTAGTAGGTGACTGATGGATGGACAGTCACTTGGTCATGGTGCCAGTGCGCTTCCTGAATCTCATCCTGGTAAGTGCAGGCATAGTTTTCTGCAAAATCCATGACCATGCAGATCTGTGAAGGAGAGGGAAGGCCCATCTTCGATTCTGAAAACTTCTGAAGCTGCCAGTCAGCACAGAAAAGGTGCTCGGCCACAAACTGCAACTCGCTGCGGAGTTCATCCACCAGTTCATGGATGTCTCCTTTCTTGGTGTTCAGAACTTTGCGTGAAATACGCTTTCCTTTGGAAATAAGATTTCTGGTTTCCCAGCGATACCAGATGAGTTCTCCATTGTGACCAAGAAGCGTGCTGATGTGAGAATCAAACATCTGCAAGCCACAATCAGAACATTCGCCATAGCAGCAAGCTTTCTTCTTTGGGTCGCACGTAATGATTTGTACAGCATGCCGCTCATGACGGATCCAGCATTTTCTGTTGTGGACAGCTGCAACAGAATTGAGGGTCTCCAGTTTCAGCTTCAAGTTCATGCAGTATTCACAGAGACACTGCCTCAGTTTTGCATGTGCCATAGTCGGATGTTTGCTGGGCGACACTTGGCAAACCTTGAAAAGCTCATTTGGTGACCACTGGAACTGAACTCTCTGTAAAGATCCTTTATTGGTTGACTAAGAACTGCACCTGCTTTGCCACTTTTTTTGCTGACCATCTTCTTATCCGGAATGACAGTGGCTGACGCTTCGTAAAAGCTGCTTTGCCTGCCCTTCAGCTGCATTTTCTTTCTTAACTATTTCTTCCTTGTTCAAGTCATGGCGTTTTATGGTTGTCCAATGAACACCCAACCTGGCACTCCTCTCTTTGAAAGAACTAATGCCTCTGCAGACACTGAGGAGGACACGTCTGGCTTGCCTGTCAGCAGAAAGCTGCTTTTTTCTGAGGCGCAGACAAGCATTCATAAAAAGATGTCCCATCTGCTGCACACCAGGGGCAAGTTTGTCGATAGTGGAGGCAAAAATCTGCTTCTTCTTCGGGCTTGCCTTTCGGATGAGCGAAGTGACAGTGGAGACAAACTTTCGAGGGCTCTTTGGAAAAGCACATCTGGCTCTCTGCAGTGCCTTTCTTTGGGCTTCTGGCGATCGTCCTTCAAACACTAGTGGATGTGTCCGTTGACCTACTGCACTAGTGTGTATGCTAGCCTCACACTGAACTGCCTTAGTGTTGTTTGCCCTAGCTGCCTCCTTTTTCTCCCTGTAAAGTTGTCTTCTCCTTTCATTTTTTTTCTCTCTAGTTCTCCAATGCATTTTTTCAGCTTCTGCTCTCTTTTTCTCCCTCCACTCTGCTCTCTGGGTTTCCATTGCTTTATCGTCTGTCCTTGTGTGCCTCTTCTCTTGCTGGCCTTCTCTCTTTCTCTGTCTTTCCCTTTGCTTTCTAATTCTGGCTTGGGCTCTCTGCTCTGCCCTTTTCTCTTCTGATAAATTCTGTCTGTATGATCGGCATTTTTCTTTGTTTGCTGTCATGTACTTCTGATAGCTTTCTGGGTCTTGTTTTATTCTCTCTCTGAAAGCTTTACTCCTCTCAGCGTTTGATAACACTCTTTTTTTAGGAGGGGGAGGGGGAGGGTCTGATGGTTCCGATGATGCAGGGAAAATCTTTTTCAAGGCAAGTCGTCTGCATCTTCGTGGTTCTACATCAGGATCTGCCATCGTTGCTATGACTGTATGAGTAAAGAGATAGATTGGGGCAAGGGATTAGACAGAAGAAAAACAAAACTGATGCCCCCCCCCCCCCCCCCCCAACTTGTTTCCCTATTATAAGAATCCCACCTGTATAAGATCTACTTTTCTGAGAGGCTGCTCTTTTTTGTAACAGTACTCCCTTCATATCATAAGACCCCTCATTTATAACGCCTAATTGTGTGTATGTGCGCGCGTGCGTGCATGTGTGTGTGTAGACACCACATTGGAGAATTTTAAGCATGAATTGCTTATTTTGCTCAATAAATGTTGCTTTTTTTTCGAAAAAGCCGTTTCATGGTTTCTTGTCAAGACCAATTTCAATTGTAGTGTTATCGCTTTTTGTGTCAATGTGCGTTTGTTGGGGGTTGGTGGTTTTGTTATCAACGCTTGTCTTGCACATTAAAAGATGAATTGGTTCCAGTTGTTGACAAAGAAAAAGGAAACAAATGAAAAACAAAACAAAACAGCGCATTCTCATGATGTGGTTTTCATCATAACTGATCACGGACTTGTAAAGTTTCATGAGTTTGTAAAATGTTCACCTTAGGACTTCCAGCATTGTATCCTATCTCTCAAATGAACTTGATTTAATCGGAAGAACGTCATTGTTTGATTATATTTGAAGCCTACGGAACGTAAGTGGTAGAAAACAAGTGACGTGTTTTGGTCGTGACCAGAAATGCTGAGCTCTGTCTTCCACTCACGACTGCGCGCAGTTCATAGCAAACATCGACGTCACTCTGATGACGTTTAGCGTGCATGAGTCTTAAGATGGTATTATTAGGACTAACAACGATTGTGTAGATCAATCACTTTCCCAAGAAATCTGTATCTGAGGAAAAGGGGACGATTTAGCACAGTACATCGGAGTCTTGACACAAAACCATAATCATTGCATTTCCGGTCACGACTAACACGAGCTAAATGTTTTACGCCAAATTTCAATGTGCGAGATAAATGACAGAACAGAATTGCAGCAGGTTTATATTTTCAACAACATAACCAAAACATTCGTATGAAGAACCAATGACTGAATGACGAAAACATGAGACTAATTTTGTGTATGCTTCTAGATCAAACGGTCAAGACACGAAACCACGCTATCTTGGTTTCGTGTCACAACCAACGTGGTTAATACATGAGTTTATAGATCCATGAAGATATTCCCGAAAAGTAAATTAAAAAAAAATTTTTTAAAAATTATCTCGCAAATCTAGTATCTAATTGCTCGAAATAGAACACGTATAACATCTACAAAAGAAAGAAAAAGTAAAACGTTAATAAGAATGTTACGGTTCCTACAAGAAACCATACTGTTTTCGTTTCTTGTCCTAACCTGCACAACAAAAACTGGATCTATTTAATAATTTGTGCAATATTTATTTTTTGCATACAACAACCATTTCCACAATTTACAGTTAATGTTTTTTATATATCTTTCCATGTAAGAATAAGCCGTCATCAAATGAAACGATCGGTAAATGTACCCACAGCTAACAAGCCAAAGGTGTAGACAAGAAAAGACGAAATATAAAGAACCTGATAAAAACAAGTAATTTCATGTTTTAATCACAAATTTAAGATTATTTAAACAATGGTTAGCAAAAATAAAATACTTTGAATAGAAAATGCGCGCTTTTTTCCCCCCATTAAAATGTATTAGGACTAAACTCACCTTAGATCAAATGGCACCATCTCTAGCAGTTGGTCGTGACGTGAGAAAATGTGATAGAAGACAAAGACTGGAACTCTAATATAGCATCGCGATGTTCCTTTGGCCGAAAAAAGGAAATGCCAGAGATATTTTAGGTCAAGGCCCACGCTAAAATTCTCGGTCAGTGAAGGAATGTGCAGGGTTTCGCACCAGATTTACGTCGGTTGGTCGTGACGTTAAAAATGAGAAACGATGTTGATCATCTGGAGTTTCAGGGGATTTACTAGATAGGAACTCCAGCTGATCAAAAACAACGTTTTTAATATGCTGTTAATTGTTTACGTCATCAGTGGTAGTTATAATGTGTTGATGACATCGAATCATTCTTTGTGAGTGATTTGTTAAAATTCGGCCTAACTTTGGAAACCAAGGTCACAACCGCAACAGGTATTTAATCTCTCTCTTTATTTAATGTTCATAAAAAAGAAATTATTTTTTTCTGCTTTGGAACTTAATACAACATCTGGTCATTAATTTAATACAAACTGTGTTTCAAATTAGCAGTCTTTGAAGTCAGAAGAACAATCTGAATAACATATGCACAATAATGTCACAAATCAGCCATGTTGAAATGAGCACATTTTGCTATAAAAAAAATCAATATATATATTTAAAAACAAAAGCATAGATACTCATTAAAACTTTTAAATTTTATTTCTTTGATTCAAACATAACCAGAAAACAGCATTCACCACAGTTACAAACTACATTCAGTCAAATGGTAGATGTGTGAAGTAGGTCACTATCGTACCTCACATGTTTCTGAGAATGACCCCATATATATTATATAATTCTTGGTACATGGTTGAACCAAGCAGCAACATTTCATGATTTTGACTGCAGATTTCTTTAGTAAAATCTATCATACTGGCAGGGGTGGTATCTGTGCAGAGGACTCTCATGTTGCACAACCTAACCCATGTGTATTTTTCATAAAATAGCAGTTTCCCAGAGGTATAGGGGATATAATTACACTACAGCCAGATAGAGTTTGCTAAGTAGCCTATAACAAAACGAGTTTGCCAATGATTACTAGTATAATAAAATCTGGCAAAAAGGGTAGACTTACTTTGCTTTACAGATGATGGGCAGTCTGCTGGATGTGCAATGAACTTAGCAGACGCAATTTGGCTAACAGTTTTTAAACTGAAAGGCAAGTTTCAGCTAGGCCCTAAAGGAGTAAGCAGCCACATCTTATTTTTGTTACAACTGCTTTACTGGTCATGTTCTAGCAAATCCATACTCACCAGATAAATACTACGACTTACTCAAATAGAAGCACATGTACTTACTGAGGCAAGCAGTAAAAATGTCTGCAAAGATGAACGAAGTGGCAAAAACAAATATTCTGATAACAAACTCCATTAGTACTTTCCACCATTTGTAATCAAGAAATGTAAACAGGGTTGTGATTGGCGGAAATAAAGGCACCGGAAGTCAAAAGCCATTTTGGTTTTCTTTTCACTTTCGATTTCCAGCCTGCATATTTCAAGAGTGCATGAGTTTAGTTTCTAGCTGTTTATGATGTCGTTTACTGGCAGTTTTAGTTGTGATATGATCTTATTCGTATGTTGTGAAACCTGCCATTACTTCTTAGCAATAATTTATAAATTTGGAGTAAGAGAGGAGTGTGTGTGAGGATGGTGGGGGTATGGGGAGGGGTTGGGTTTTTTTGGGGGAGGAATGAGGAACTAAAAATGCAATGACACTAAATATCTAGCTATCTATATCTCTGTCTATCTATCTATCTATCAATCATCTATCTGTCTGTCTATACCTCTGTCTGTCTGTGTTTGTCTATCTATCTGTCTGTCTCTATTTGTCTGTCTATCTGTCTCTATCTATCTGTCTGTCTGTCTATCTATCTGTCTTTCTGTCTATGTATGTATGTATGTATCTGTCTGTCTGTCTCTATCTATCTATCTGTCTGTCTATCTCTCTATCTATCGACACAAAGGTAACGAAGGTGCACTGACAGGCCTTTATTAAATTACAGTTAACAGGAGAGATTGTTTAAAAAAAAAGAAGAAGAAAGATCCAAATCCTGAATTCATCACACACACAACGCTGCCAAGATTTGAACCCAATCACCTCCTAGACCCACAGAACTGAAGTCAAAGGATCGTAACCACTCGGCTACAAGCCTTTGTCGTGGTGGCGATACATCAAAGGTAAAAGAGCCACAGTGGTGGGTTTTTTGGGTCTTTTTCTTTCTTCGTCTTCTCTTTTCGCAGGCGATTCCATTCTCGCTCAATGTCTTTGACCTGAAGACGAGTCAATTTGGTTCCAGACTGCTCATTCACCTATTTTCCAAAGTCTTAGCATGCAAGTCTGCCAGAAATCTTCAGTAAATCAGGAGTGTCGATAGTTTAGAAATGAGATTAGAAAAGGTTATTTTTCCGTTTATCGGCTGGAGTTCCGAAGTTCACTAAATGTTGAGTTTTGTTGCGTAAGTGACTGCTTCTTTCCCCCCCACCCCCCCTATTTAGGTAGCGGCATTACGACTTCGGGGTTGGTGTCTAAACACGAAACCCAGTGGTTTTGTTAATTTTGTCATCTGTTCATACTGGCACGACGGGCGCGAGTGTCGGTGTTTCACACACGAGGCTGGTTTATTAGTCCATCCGAGGGATTGAGATTCATTCGATTTTCCGCAAACTGTGGAAGAAGGGTGAGGTGGGAAACGAACCCAGACCTCAAGTTTACTTGTTGGGCAGGTGTTCATGAGACGTGACGATGTTCTAGTCGTCATGGTGACAGACGGTTCTGGGTCCACGTGACAATGTTCAGGTGACAGAACTACATTTACATGGTGGGCATTGTTCATGTGCACGTGACAGACTGTTCATGTGACGCTGTCCATTTATGGTGACGACTGTTCATGGTGTCCACGGTGACAATGTCCATGTGTCCAGGTGACAGACTGTCCATGTGTCCACGGTGACATACTGTTCCATGGTGTCACGGTGACAGACTGTCCATGCCCGGTGACAGACTGTCCATGTGTGTCCACTGGTGACAGACTGTCATGGTGTCCACGGTGACACGTCAGGTGTCCACGTGCATTTTCATGTTCCACGGTGACAGACTGTCCATGGTGTCCACGGTGACAGACTGTTCATGGTGTCCACGGTGACAGACTGTTCATGGTGTCCACGGTGACAGACTGTTTATGGTGTCCACGGTGACAGACTGTTTATGGTGCCCACGGTGACAGACTGTTTATGGTGTCCACGGTGACAGACTGTTCATGGTGTCCACGGTGACAGACTGTTTATGGTGTCCACGGTGACGGGCTATTCATGGTGTCCACGGTGACGGGCTATTCATGGTGACAGACTGTTCATTTCCATGGTGACAGGCTGTTCATGGAGACAATATGACCAGTGTGACAAAATATAATATTCATGGTAACATATTGTTCATAGTGACAAGATGTTCATTGTGACAAAATGTTCATGGTGGGAAGATGATCATGGTGACAAAATATGCATAGTGACAGACTGTTCATGATGACAATGATGTTCATGATAGTGGCAGGGTGTGTTAATATTCATTGCACAGTCATGGAAGTAGACCCCCCCCCTTTTTTTTTTTTTACTCTTGAGGAGATAGTTCCACTATGAAAAATTAATCATGATTCACCACCATCTACTATACTTATATCTTCTTGTATTCATCTACATTTAGATTTGTCAATGGATTTTTCAAAGTGCGGTGACTTTTGAAGGGATGATTTCAAAACTAATAGGGGTTTTTTTTCGGTCAAAAGTGCATTCAATGGTATCATTTTTACAGTTTTAAACAAACTGATGTCTACCAACTTCCAAGTGTAACGACTGAACCTTTCATTTCCACAAGCTTTGGGTTGTTGCTGCTATAATGTAAGTATGTCTATGTGTACTTTATTAATATCTCCTCACCTCACCCCTATCCTGTAGTCCCTTGGACCGTGGGGGCACTGATGAAGATTTTGCAACCAGCTTCCTCCACTCCCCGCGGCCCTCTGATTTCCGTAGCAAACCGTTCCACTCAAGGCCAGTCCACTCTCTAGTGTTGTCTTCCATCGTTTTCTCTGTCCGCCTCTTCTTCGTCTCCCTCCTTGTACTGTTCCCTGTAGGACAGTCTTGGCCAGTCCAGATGTCCGTGTGACGTGCCCGAACCACTTTAGTTTGCGTTTTTTCACCAATGTCAGGAGCTCTTCAAAATTAATAGTCCGATGGTATTTTAAATTCTGGCCTTCACTTCCTCATTAGTGATGTGATCTCTGTATGAGATACAAGGAGTTTGCAAAAGAGCCTCATCTCCATTGCCTGTATCCTGTTTTCAATGTCTGCTGTTATGGTCCACATTTAATATGCATACAAAAATAATTATGGATATGATCATCGAACGCATCAGTCTGATCTTGAAGCTGATGGTGATATGATAATGGCAGACTGTTCAGTGGTGAAAAAGACTGTAAATGGAGAAACTTCATGGTGAAAAATGTTTATGGTGACAGTCACCTTTAAGGTGAAAGACAACCCAGAAAGACTTACTCTTTTATTTTGAGGATAATGGAATACGCACTCATGTGCTTTTTTACATCCAGTCCCTGTGTATGCAGTTTTGTACATTTTGTCATCCGTTCCCACTGGCACACAATGGCCTACTCCTCCGAAAAGCGGAACGGGTTTTAACATGTGTGCAAGATGTTCTGCATGCGTTCGCACACGGGACTTCGGTTTATTGGAGGGAGGGAGAGAGAGATAGAGGGAAGGAGGGAGAGAGAGAGAGGGAGGGAGGGAGAGAGAGAAAGAGAGACAGACAGACAGAGACACAGGCAGTGAAAGGCTTTAACCTGTGTGTGTGCATGTGTAAAAGGTTTTAACGTGTGTGTGTGTGTGTGTGTGTGTGTGAGAATGGCTTTAGAGTGTGTGTGTAAGGTTTTAGTGTGTGTGTGTGTGTGTGTTTGAGAAAGGTTTCAATGTGCGTGTGAGTGTTAGCAGGTTTATTTTTTATTTGACCGAGGTTCATTTCAGGGCATTTTGTCTGTGATTTTGTCGATATTTTATGGTTGTGAAAGTTTGACATAAGTCAGGTTTGAATTTTGTGAATAGAATTGTTTGAAAATCAATGATGATGTTTTGAAATGATAATTTATCTTTATTCATGTTCATGAGAGAGAGAGAGTGTGTGTATGTGTCTGCAGATGTGAGCATGCAAGCATGTGTGTGTGCGTGTGTCTGTATGTGTCTGCAGGTGTGAGCATGCAAGCATATGTGTGTGTGCGTGTGTCTGTATGTGTCTGCAGGTGTGAGCATGCAAGCATATGTGTGTGCGTGTGTCAGCATGCAAGCGGTGTGTGTGTGTGTGTAAATTGTTTGTGATGTGATAATTCACCTTTGTTGGCTTTTTGTGATTTCTTCTGTATAGTTTACATCCCAAAAAACCCCAACCCAACAGCAACGACTTTCTACTATCTTGTTTCTCGAGACAAATTTAGTGTGTGGGTGCATGTGTGCACATGTGTGCACATGCACATCAAATTTGTACTTCAGCACACTAACACTCGAACACACAGATACAATCAACAACAAAGAATGATTGAGATTCCTTTATTGCAGAGGAACATGGCAGTGGTAGGTCTGTACAAAAGGTATAAAACAAACACCTAGCTGAACAACACAGTCACACACACACACACACACAAAAAACAATGTTCATCACACATCTTTAAACATGTAATAAAACTGATTGAAAAAAAAGAAAGGCTAGTATAGCAATGACTAACAATAATACCCTGCCCAAAAAAAAATTATGCTGACGGTGTAAAGAGCGAACGAGAGTAAAAGAATAAGAAGAGTAACAATAATGATAGTAATAATAGAGAATATTTATTTATTTAGGATACTATACTATCAGAATCATCGGTTGAAGCAAAAGTGAGAAACTGGATTAATTAAACTAAAAAACAACCAACCAAGATTTAAGCGAAAACATCCATTCTTGATTTTGCTGTTAAGACCCTGTAAGTGATATACATGACCAATTTTGGCACAGATTTATATTTTTTACTGTATTGTGTACCTATATACCCACAAACACACTAAAATGTAGCGACTTTTGTTATCAAATAATGAACAACTGCTGAATTTTCATTTCTAAGTCTGCTACAATAATTCTATACACATCACAGATATCAGACACTTTTGTAGCAGACACGGCTACTAATATATATATAAACCAGTGATTTTTTGGCCACTTCTGAATTTACAACCTATTTCACGTAAATCAAACAGGTCAGTGATATTCTTTACTCTGCCACTGACTTATGTAGTAGTAGTCTTCGAATTAACGTCCATGCATGGTATGCGATTTGGACGAATGATTTAGGTACAAATCTGAGAAATGAGCAACATTCCTGGTTCAGTTTGTCATGGATTTATCCACACGGGGGAAAAAAATCAGAAAAATAAAACTTTTCGTCTAATATCACTTTGAGTGAACAGACTCAAAGCAACAGCTTTCATTCTTTGGATGGTACAGAGAGGTCAGGTCAGATATAACAACTGAACGCTGACAAACACAGCCAGAACTGGATGCATCATCTTCATCCTTTTTTGTCATGTTTCTCCCAGGGGAGGTTTGACATTGATGAGCCTTCTCCTTCTCTCTCTGTTTTGAGCTTCCTCCTTATTTATGCCCCTTTCTCTTTCTTGCATCTTGATTTTCTGATACAGAAAGTCACAGCTCTTGCTTAGACAGTGCAGTTTGGAACTGTTCACGACATGTGTGTACTTTCATTATGTTGGTTTTCTTATCTTTACAGTAACTTTTTAGCTTAGCTGGGTATTTGACTGTGAAGTCTGTAACTTTCAGCTACTTGTCATACAACTTTCTTGAGCTGCGTTTCATGTTGGCCGCTCTCATACTACGGTAAAGAGCACACCTCCTGACTGAATTCCTTTAAACATGTAGAATTGCAGTCACTTGTCTACGGAATGAGGACGACCCAAGAACACTTGGCGTCGGACTGTCGAAACAGAGCTGAAGACCTTCCAACAACATACCTGGGGAACCATTCGGAAGCTGGCCCAGGACAGACAGGAGTGGAGAACATTTGTTGCTGCCCTACGTGCCAATAAGGCACAAAGGCATTGATGATGATGATTAACTGTCCTGGTTTTTGTTGTTGTTTTTTTTTGTTTTTGTTACTTTGCTAAATCAAACTTTAGATTTTATAACCAACAGCTGCAAACATCATTGGTGGCGCAAAAAAAAAGAAAAAGAAAATGGAAGGGGAGGGGTTAATGGTTTTTTAAAATGGGAAAAAAGTCATATGCATGTTCTATTGCCTGATATAGTTGGAAAATAAACAATATGGAGCTCAGCTCGAGTAAAGCTGCTAAAATGACCCATCCCATGATGACATCTTCAGCATTGCAGAACCACAATCAGCATTAACGTTCACATCAGCAGTTGGGACCTAGGTGATCTACTACTACAACTACTTAAACCAGCTCATGCCAATTGTACTACAGGGCTTTTCAAAAACAGTGAACACTGAACTGTACATTCCAAAATAATGACTTCCTTAACTGTCTTATAATAAAACACCACCACAAAATGATACAAAAGGGACAAACATGACATGACATTCCAAACCTGTCTTCATGCTTTCTTGTCAGTGGAAAAGTAATGGTGTTCCTGTAACCTATGTATGCGATTGCTGGGGAGCGAAACGTCAGAGACCTCAGCATTTCCAGGAGCCAGCATACTGACGACCTATATCCTCTCCCTCGCTTCTTTACCTTCCCTGACCCTATAGAGGGCAGGTAACCATTTACAGCTGGGTGAACTGGGGAACTGTAATGAAGCCAAGGCATGCAAACAGTCACCTATCCACTTAGTAACCACTCTCAACGCTGCTTAACCTTAGCTTGGGAAAAGCGAGTGCTCTGACCACTGAGCTATCCCGTCCCCTTGTCAGTGCAGCAAGCATCACAATGATTTCTGAGAAGTTCAGGGCAGGTTTTGATGTGGACAATAATGTGAACTGCACTGTACATGCTCAGGGATGGTTCAACTGCATTTTAGGAATCCACAACAGGAGTTCACACTCACTGCATCTCGAAACACCAATCCACACACAGACAACTCTTCAAGCCTATGCCACATCTTTCGTTAATGTGCCGAGATATATGATTGTGAAAGGTAGGCCAGCCATTTTGCTCAGTGTTACCACTCTTCCGGTCAAGAATTTTGTGCCTAAACAGCTAACCTCTCCTCCAAAAATGATCCAATCCTGTTGTTTACAGCCCCTGCCAACCACAGAGGCTGTATCAGGGCTGTCTCAAGTATGATCAGTGTGGATGGGAGCAAGTGATGAAGACAAAAGAAGAAATCATGTCTTTTTTATGAAACACATGCCATGTTTTATGAAACACATGCCATGTTTTATGAAACACATGCCATAAGCCATTTGTACTACACTGAGATCATACTTGGTCCATCCTAAACAGGAAAAAAAAAAAAAAAAGAAGAATTCTGAGCCTACAAAACACGCTATGATGAAATGATGTGGCGATGACAACAAGTTGTATGACAGCGTGATGCATCAAGGGAAACGTGTTGTCCAACATATTCTTCTAAACTGCTGACCAAGACAATGTCAGATCTCCCCCTCCCCCCCATCTTTCTGCAGCATAAAGAAGCCACAGCGTGTAAATCCAACGTCACTCAGTCAAGAGTGCTAAATTTACCACACCCCTTCCTTTTACCAAGTCCAAGTGTGGTCAGTTCCTGCTATAATCAGCACCAGCTGGGATGGGATGGAATGGAGAGCAGCCTAAAGTTGGGGAGAGTGACTGACTGACAGCTGTGAGGCCTCCAGCCTAACTGTTGTCTCTTACTGTTTGTGCTGGAGTCTCTCTGAGCCCCTATATCAGTATACACAAAGCTCTCTCACTTCCCGTTCTCCACACTTCTAATAAAATTTCAACAACAACAAAAAAAGCATGTGTTGTTTGTTTGAAGGGAGAGGTGTGTGTGAGAGAGAGAGAGGTGGGGGAGGGGGCACTGTGTATTACACAAACCCTGGTGATGACAAATAAACAATCACTCTTGTGACCAGTTCCACTTCTTAAATATATGATTGAACATGACACTCATACAATCTTCACATTTCAGCACTTACTCGTAGTGTAATGAACTAACAAACTCAATCTAAAAGTGTTCTCATAGGTTAAGGTAAAGGTAAGGTGTCCCACAACCTATGTGGTTGTAGGGAAGCGAGGCATCAGAGACCTCAGCTTCTCCAGGGACCAGCATATTGAGGGCGGCGCCCATCTCCTCTCCCTCACTGCTTCACCTTCCCTGACCCTAAAGAGACAGGTACCCATGGACAGCTGGGTGAACTGGGGGACTGTACTGAAGCCAAGACGCGCAAACGATCACCCATCCAAGTGGTAACCACGCTCAACACTGCTTAACCTTAGCTAGGAGAAAGCGAGTGCTCTGACCACTGAGCTGTCCCTTCATCCTCATAAATTACCAGTCCTAAAGTTCCAAGCACGCAGTTTTACTACAACAACAAGAACAATAACAAACAAACAACAAAAAAACAAACCCAAAAGAGTTCTTGGCAGTCATCGTTATATAACTGGGTTTTGTTACACCCCAATTACAAAAGTTTTGTTTTGTGTAGTTTCTGTGCATGTCCATGTTTTCTCAAACAATGCACGCACCAAGGCATTAACTTAAATTCTGTAATTGTTGAAATAAATGCTAAAAAAAAACACTGCCACATTTTAGCTGAGAAAGCAGACTGCTTACTCTGCTAACAATGAAAAAACCTCAAATACACTGACAAATTACGTACAATTTTAACAAAACAGTCCAAACGAAAATCATGCGTCAAAATAAAGCACCATTGTCAAGATCACACGGGCAAAATTGGATTTAAATACAATGGGAATTCAGCATCGGTATGTTCTGTACACGGGTATAAAAATTTGAAAGAAAAAAAAAAAGGAAAACAAAAACACACAAACAGATCTGTTGAAAAACAGAGTTTATGATCCAATGTTTTTTGGTACAGCTAAAATTCCACGGATGCAAGCACACACACATATTCGCATGCTCACATACACTGCACACACACACACTCACATATGTACGCATGCTTACGTGCACTGCACACACACATGTACGCACACACATGTATGCATGCTTCCAAACACACACACACACATGTACACATGCTTACACACACACACACACTCAATCACACACACACACATTTAACTCTACCGCCAAAATCTCTCCTCAAAAGACTCGCTATCATTCTCACCATCTCAAAATTGAAACCAGCGCTCCTTTTAACATCGCAGAGAAGATTAAAGACTGTCCAGAAATGGGGAAACAAACAAAACAACACTGCTGTACAGATTGCACAGAATTGTCATAGGACACCAACAGTGACAGTGACACCGACAGTGGCACAGACACTAACGTCATCCTCCAAGAACTAAACTCCGACACTGACGGTGGAGAGATGATGTTGGGGGGTCAGCAGAGGGAGGCATTATTCTCAGCGTGACGCTTGCTGCGTGATTCCTTTCCCTCTTTGCTGTAAACAACACAACAATATTTATATATATATATATTTTAAAAAAAAAAATTATTATTAAAAAATTTTTTTTAAATAACTTTTTTTTTTTTACAAATTCTTTATCTTGTTAGAAATACATATATGCATGACAAGCATTATCAATAACAATAAATGTTGACCATTTGCAGTCGTTATGTTGTTCATGAATGCACATCAATATTGTATGTAATGGAAATAGATAACGTGCATACACACGCATACATATATGTATACATACATACATACAAACACAGCAATATTCATTATGATGTAGGACAACAAAAAGAAAACTGAATGATTTATGGTAGTTGCTGCGTGCATGCACATAAACATGTACACACACTATCTGCACACATACAAACCTAAATCTAAAGACATTAAAAAAACAAAGCAACATTCTTCATCATCATCATCATCAGTCCCGTGACCTTGGCGGTTGTGGAGGAGACACGAAAGACGATGCTGTGGTAAGCCTCCTCTATCCATCTCGGTCCTCAGCTCTGCGCAGTAGTGCCGAGTCATTCATCCTGGTCCATTCTCTGATGTTGTCCATCTATGACTTGTTCTGTCTTCCCCTCTTTCTGCCACCTTCAAGTGTTCCCTGCAGTACTGTTTTTGGCAGAGTGTTGTGGCGGGTGACGTGGCCGAACCATGTCAGCTTTTTCTTCTTGACGATGGTGAGAAGGGGTTCCTGTGGACCTGCCAGCCGTGTTATTTGACTCTTGACAAATTCATTGGTCTTTCGTTCTCTCCAGGATATGCCCAGCAGTTTTCTATGGCATTTTGTTTCAAATGACTGGATTCGCTTTGCTGTTTCAGCAGTCAATGTCCAGGTTTCACTTCTGTACAGCAGGATAGTCTGAATTAGGGCTTTGTAGAGTTTTAGTTTGATTGGGAAACTGATCTCTTTACTTTTCCATATGGTGGTGAGTTTTGTCATGGATGATGTTGCCATGGCTAGTCTGACTTTGATTTCTGTCATCGATCGCCCGTCCTTTGTGAGTGTAGCGCCAAGGAATTTAAAAGCGTCTACCTCCTCCAGTTGTTGGCCGTTCATGTAACAAGCAACATTAGAAAGGCTCAAAATCCTGCCTTCAAATTTTAATAGCTGTACATCCCTGAAGTCGGAATGTGGCTACCTAACTGGCACGCAAAAACAGTCGCATACACAAAACCTCACCATTGGCGAACCTCGGAGCTCTAGCCAATGAATATAAACAAAAATGCAACAAAAGAACACACCAACTGTACCATCCACATGAAAATATATAAGCATCACACTTTTACCGCTTCTATTCACACCAGATAGTTCACACACACAATGTCATGGCCCAGGCCAAAAGCTGTGTATGTCAGTTATCGATGTCAGCTAACTCCCAAGACCTACACTAAAACGTTGTTATGTTGTAAAAATGTTGTGTTGAGATTGCCTTCAGCCATGACGAGCTCTTAACATAACAACCTGCACTCTCCTTTAAAGGAGAAAAAAAATCCTCTGAAGTCAGAGTATGGCTGCCTACATGGTGAAGTACTTGAAAAAGAGTCATACATGCAACACTTGTCATCCGGTGTACTTCCTATCTCACAGTGATTCCCAGGTGGGATGAGTTGAATCAGAGTGCATAATCTGGGTCCCCCGTGGGACTCCCGGGGTATGCTTGCAAAGCGAGCATTGCAAGAATAGGATCTCTGCCCTCCAACCAGGCATGTCGTAAGAGGCGACTAAGGTGGAACCCTTCCTCCAGGTTGGGGGTTGGGCACAGGGCTAACAACCCTGTCCCGTAAAAGAAGAGAAGTTACGGAAACAGCAACAGAGAAAACTTCTACTTTTGCGTGCGAAGGACCTCCCGGGTCCAGTGAGACTCGTATGAATGCTGATGGCCAAAGCCGAGAGGAAGCTACCAGCAGGATAAGGGAAGACCTGAACGCCACCAAAACTAAGACCCCAGAGGGAAGGAGAAAGAAAGGAAGACCAAAAGCAACATGGAGGAGGAGGACTGTAGAAAGTGAGATGAAGGCCATGCAGCAGCACTCTTGGGGATCCGTGACTAGGTTGGCCCAGAATAGGCAGGAGTGGAAGCGCTTTGTTGCTGCCCTACACACCACTGTGATGATGATGATGCATGTTCTGGGTGACCCCCAGAGTGTTAACCCTAGTGGCGCGGTTCCCGGAATATTCCGGTAAAGGCGGGTCTAAGCTGTGTGGCGGATCCCGGAATATTCCGGGATGACGTAGGTGATCATAGTTGAAAGCTTACTTTCGCTTTCAAAGGTCAGCCAATGAATGTTAAGGCCGTTATAGGCCCGCAGAAAGGGGTGAAGGTCGTTTGACACACACAAGCAACGAAGAATCTGATTGGTTAAGAGTGTATTTTTAATTTTTTCGGACCAGCCGAGATCGTCCTCAACAAAAATGGCGGCCAGTGTTTGCACTAGAATTTCTTCAAGCGTTTTTCGAGCTTTTTTACAAAATTGACAGCGAGGATGAGTTTTAGAGGCTGGATTTGGTTGAAATAAACAATGAGAGAGACGATGAGGTAAGGATTGTGGAATATTTTTGAAAAACTTGGTAAAAATCGATCACGATCAGACTGAATCGAGCGGTGCTAGTTTTGCTGGATGGACTTCTTCGCTACTCTGCGATTTCGACGTCACAGATTGTTTTCCTTTATTTTGACGCAACGAGGCTTCAAAATAACTGTTGTTGAGTCAAATCGCTATGCTGCTGAGTACTTTGCATCACATGAAATCAAGCGATCTTTGTATTTTCGTCATAGAAAGCCACCACTTCGCACATTCCACCATGACGGTCGCGATGGCGTCGATCCTTTCGCTGAACTTTTTTGAGTATTTGGTGACCGATAAAGCGATACAAACTCCTTATTTTTTTCAAAACTAATGTCAAGAAATAGTGTTTACCTAATCATGACATTTATGCACAGCAAGAACTTTGTTTATTGTGTTAAAATCGATCCGGGGCCCTGACGGTGGAACAGTGATCGGTAGTGCGCACACGAATTTTTTATTTTTTATTTTTTTTACATAATCATAAACACTACACACTATTATAAAATTACACTCATTTAAGAGCATATTATCTGTTCTTTCCAGTGATTTATAGCTTAACACATTTAATTCAGTTTTATATATCAATATCAAGGGTTGTTTAAGCCCACCCTGCTACAAAACAATGCTAGCCAATGTTAATTCAGCCAATAGAAGTGAGGCTTGTTGCTGTCTATTCAGCGCTACTAGGGTTAAGGTGGGGAACACACAACAACAAAACATTTCACATGGAACCCTCCCCCCCCTGCCAGCACTGACCTCTTGTGATGGCGGGACTTGCGGAGGGCGGTGGTGGAGATCATGGGCTGCAGCTTTTCGCGGAAGCTGTGGTAGTTGCGCTCCAGTTCCCGCTGGTAGTCGCGCTGCTCTGGGGTGATCAGCGTCTTGTTCTTGTGCAGGGCGTCCCCACACCTGACCAGCGCACACAGACAATAGGGTAAACTGACAATTTCGGCCCCCAGGCAATTTCGGCCCCCCTGGCTGGGTAGCAACACTAAAACTCCAACCCCTCCTTCTCTTTCAAAAAGTGGACTTGTCCAGCTTATATGATCAAAAAAATAATTCTTAATAATGAAAACTACGTGGCTCTGGGAGTATTTCTTGTAAATGTGCATCCATAGAGTGAGATGAAATCATCATCAATGTCACGGCGTCTCGCTGACCGCCATCTTGAACTGAAAACGATCTTCCAACAGAAACTACCTCTGCTTTAGATTTTTGACCAAAGCTTCCTTAAATGTCCAGTACAAGCTGGTTATGGAACAGACTGTTAAAGAAGTCACTGATCTGTGTAAATACCGCTGTGTTTATGCTTTATGACAAGAGATTTATGAAAAATTGACCATTTTTTGGTGTCCGAAATTGCATGTTAGGGAAAAATGTTCACCATGCAATTTCGGACAGGTACTCATAATCTTAGATAATTCAATAAGACAGAAAAATAATCTAGCTGTTGGTTTATATATTTCTGTTGATTAAAGTAATATTAACACTATGAGTGAATATCTGACGACCCGGGTTCGATTCCCGTTCAAGAGGATATTTTCCTCTGGAGTTAACATCAGTGCAGACTCCACTCTCCCCAAAAGTCCTTCAGATGAGACTATAAACCGAGGCCCCGTGCGCGAACGCATGCAGAACATCTTGCGCACACGTTAAACCCTGTTCTGCTTTTCCGAAAGAGTAGGCCATTGTGTGCCGGTGGGAACGGATGACAAAATTTACAAAACCGCATACACACGGGGACTGGATGTTAAAAAAAAGCACATGAGTGCTTATTCCATTATCCTCGATATTAAAAAAAAAAAAAAAAAAGTCATCTGAGCGCTTTGATTTGTTGCTTTACAAGATTCAGCGCTATATAAATTCCATACATTATTATTATTATAATTTTATGTGTGGGTGACCCTCCACCACGAAATGAGTCGCACTGCATCAGAGGTCAATTTTTAGTAGGTAAAATGTAAAGGTGTCCCATAAGCTATGTGGTCGTAGGGGAGCAAGGCGTCAGAGACCTCAGCTTCTCCAGGGGCCAGCATTTTAAGGGCGGCGCTCATCTCCCCTCCCTCGCTGCTTTACCTTCCCTGACCCTAAAGAGGCAGGTACCCATTTACGGCTAGGTGAACTGGGGAAGTGTACTGAAGCCAAGGCGCGCAAACAGTCCCCCATCCAACTAGTAACCACATTGCAGATTAATAAAATGGTAACTACTAAATGGGACGGGATAGCTCAGTGGCCAGAGCACTCGCTTTGCCCCAGCCAAGGTTAAGCAGCATCGAGCGTGGTTACTAGTTGGATGGGGGACTGTTTGCGCGCCTTGGCTTCAGTACAGTTCCCCAGTTCACCCAGCCGTAAATGGGTACCTGCCCTCTTTAGGTAAAGCACCGAGGGAGAGGAGATGAGCGCCGCCCTTAAAATGCTGATAGGGAAACATACAGTTGTAGACAGGAAAGGGAAAAAAAAGGGTGGTGCTGCTCTTCCTGGGGAGAGCAGCCTGAATTTCACGCAGAGAAATCTGCCGTGACTTAAAGTGGTATGAATAAATAAATAAATACCCAAAGTCAGACTGCGGCTACCTAAATGGGGGGGGGGGAGAGAGGAACAAATGCATCAAATAAATAAAGCTCACCACTGGTGAACATTGAAGCTCTAGCTGAGGAAAGAAGAAACACACACACACATAATAACTGTGGTAACTTTCCAGACTGAGACCTCAGTTTCACTTTTTGACTAGACTAGACTAGACTAGACTAGACTAGACTTGACTTGACTAGACTAAACTTGACTAGACTAAACTTGACTAGACTAGATTAGACTAGACTTGACGAGACTAAACTTGACTAGACTAAACTTGACTAGACTAGACTAGGTGAACTTGACTTGACTAAACTTGACTAGACCAGACTAGACTAGACTAAACTTGACTAGACCAGACTAGACTAGACTTGACTAGACTAGACTAGACTAAACTTGACTAGACTAAACTTGACTAGACTAGACTTGACTAGACTAGACTAGACTAAACTTGACTAGACTAGGCTAGGCTAGGCTAGGCTAGGCTAGGCTTGGCTAGGCTAGGCTTGGCTTGGCTTGGCTAGGCTTGGCTTGGCTAGGCTTGGCTTGGCTAGGCTTGGCTTGGCTTGGCTTGACTAGGCTAGGCTAGGCTAGACTAGACTAGACTAGACTAGACTAGACTTGACTAGACTAAACTAGACTAGACTAGATTAGACTAGACTTGACTAAACTAGACTAAACTTGACTAGACTTGACTAGACTAGACTTGTAACTCACAGACTCTGAAGGGTGGGGGTAGGAGGGGTTGGGGATGTGGGTGACTTACTTTTTGAGGAAGTCCTTGAAGCAGAGCCTCAGCTTGTTGTGGTGTCGTGTCGGCGTCTGCTTGCCCTCTGACACCTCCGACAGGAACACCAGCGCCACCTCCAAGGGACCCTGCCACCACCACCACCACCACAACAACACATATCACATCACACCACATCACACAACACATCACATCACTTCCCTGAGGGGATGCCGGGGGCCTATCAGTATAAATAGCAACCCCACATTCTGGAAATTCTGTGCTACAAATTCCCTCTTTTCTATCACTCTTTTTGTTTCTGCCTTGTTCCTTTTCTTCCTGTCACCTCCTTCTTGTCTATTTTCTGCCTTCTTGGTCCATTCTCCTGCCTTTTTTCCAGAAAGAACTTAAAAAAGTAACTATCGTCTCTTGTGCCGAAGTCGGATGTGCTGGGCCTGACTTGTCAGGCGCTTAACGGCAGCGTGACGCATTTTCGCTATTATAACAGACAACAATAGTAGCTGTCTGAGCGTTCGACGAAGAAGAAGAAAGAACACATCACATCACACCACATCTCACCACATCACATCACGCACAGCCTTGGTGGTTAGAGCATTGCGCATGCGATTTCCTGACCTGGGTTTGAATCCAGTTCATGGGGATTATATTCCCATCCTGGAGTTTACGTCAGTGCAGACTCCACTCCCCACGAAGTCCTTTGGATGAGACTATAAACCGAGGTCCTGTGTGCGAACATGTGCATAACATCCTACACGCATGTTATTTATTTTATTTATTCTTTTCTATCGAGGATAATGGAATAAGCGCTTATGTGCATTTTTTACATCCAGTCCCCGTGTGTATGTGGCTTTGTAAATTCTGTCATCTGTTCCCACCGGCACACAATGGCCTACTCTTACGAAAAGCGGAACAGGATTTAACGTGTGCGCAAGATGTTTTGGGATGAGTAGATCGCTGTGTGCCAATGGGAATGGATGACAAACTTTACAAAACCGCATGCTCACAGAGACTGGGATGAAAAAAAGCACATGAGTGCTTATTCCATTATCCTCGAAGTATAAGAATAAATAAAAGAATAAATCACATCACATACATCACACATAGCCTGGTGGTTAGAGCATTGCACATGCAATCTGCTGACCCGGGTTCAAATCCTGTTCAAGAGGATTTTTTTTCCCTTGGAGTTAACATCACTCTACACTTTGATCTTAGTCACAAGGCCAAGAGGCGATCACCCAATCCTGACTCCACTCTCCCCAAAAGTCCTTCGGATGAGACTATAAACCGAGGTCCCGTGTGAGAATGCACGCAGAACATCTTGTGCACACGTTAAAACCTGTTTCAGTTTTGGGAAGAGTAGGCCACTGTGTGCTGGTGGGAATGGATGACAATTTTTTTTTACAAAACCGCATGCACATGGGGACGGGACGCAAGAAAGCACATGAGTTTTTATTCCATTGTCTTTGAAATAAAAGAATGCAAAATATGAAATGAAAAAATCTCTCTTTCTCTTTTTACTGTTTGGTCATGGTAAGAAGTACTTGTTCTTTTTTCCCCCCTCAGCTTCCATGACAAGTGTTTCTATTCCTCTTTCACTTATAAATATTAACATTTTCAAATATAATTTTATAATAATAATAATAATATATGGAATTTATATAGCGCCGAATCTTGTAAAACAAACAAATCGAAGCGCTTGCACTCAAATCATTTATGCGCATGCAACTTTCCTCAAATATAATAAAGAACATATTTCAAATTTATGCACGTGTATGTATACACACACACACACACCACGAACACACTTAGGAGATGAAGGATGCTGTTGAAAAGTAGAGAAGGATATGAGGGGAAAGTGTCAGGTAGGAAATAAGTGTGTTTTGAGGCTGGATTTGAAGGTATCAAGTGAAGGTTTTTGGCGAAGTGAAAGAGGGAGGTCATTCCATGTGGACAGACCAGAAACAGAAAAAGATCGACAGCCAACAGTGGATTGTTTGAATATGGGTGTTCGAAAGCACAAAGTATCTGCGGCTGAATGAAGGGAACGGACAGAAAAACACAGACAGAAAAACACACACACACATACACTCATTCACATAACACACACATACTCACAACACACACACTGCAGAACATCTTGCGCACACGTTAAATCCTGTTACACTATTCGTAAGCGTAGGCCATTGTGTGCCGGCGGGAACAGATGACAGAACTTACAAAACCGCATACACACGGGGACTGGATGTAAAAAAGCACACAAGTGCTTATTCCATTATCCTCAATATAAAAATTTTAAAAATAAATAAAAAATTTGTTTTTTAAATGTGCCACGCTGCCATTAAGCGCCTGACAAATCAGACCCAGCGCATCCGACGTTGGCACTGGGAGAGAAGTGTAATCTTTCAAGAGAAGAAATAAGAACGACAGAACAGAAGGTCTGAAGGACATGAAGTGGAGCGAGCGTGGCTGACCTGGTTGACGGTGGTGCCGATGCAGCCCTGCAACACCATCTGCAGGATCTTGGCGTCCATGGGTTCTGTGTACAGCGCCACCGCCAGCTCCCGAGTCTTCTTCATGATGTCCTCTATCGCCACCTCCACTGGCGACAGGATCACCTGCAAACCACCACACACACATCACCACTGCCCTTCACTTCCAGATGTAAAGAAAGACCAAAACATCTCCACTATCGCCACCTCCAAAGGTGACAGAATCACCTATAAAACATACATACACACATCACCACCATTCTTCACTTCAGGATGTAAAGAAAGAAAGACAAAAAACCCCAAATAAAGGGAAAAAAAAACACCTGACAACTTTTCATGATGTCCTCTATGGCTACCTCCACTGGCAATAGATGACACAGAAACACAAACACACCATCCAACCCACTCTCCTTCCCCCCCACCCCACCACCCACCCAAATTCACCCATACACACCCACCACCCACCCGTATCCACCCCTCCACCCACCCACCACCACCCACCCATATTCTCCCTTGCACACACACCACCCATATTCTCCCATGCACACACACCACCCACACCTATCCACCCACCCCCACAAACCAACCACCCCTATCCACCACCACCCCACCCACAAACACACCCACCCACCCCTATCCACCCACCCCTATCCACCCACTCACACACCAATCCCACCCCCCCACCAACACACGCACCACCCACCCCTATCCCCTCCACCCACCCCACACCTACCCACCCACCCATACACCAACCACCCCTATCTCCCCACCCCACCCCTTCACCAACACACAAACCAACCACCCCTATCCCACCCACAAACCAACCACCTCTATCCCCCCCACCCACCCCCACCTATCCACCCACCCCTACTCACCCACAAACCAACCACCCCTATCTCCCCATCCCCCCCCACCAACCCCCCCCACCACCTCCCCACCCCCCCCACATCCCCCCACATCCCCCCACACCCCCTTACCTGGTGTCTCTCGACGACGGTGAGTCGTGTCTTGATGTAGGGGAAGGACTGTGCGGTGGTGAGGATGGTCTTCCTCTTGTACTGCTCGTGCAGCTCTCCGTGAGCACGTCCGTCCAGCGTGAAGGGCGTGGCGTACATGAACCGCTCTGTCAACACATCCCCCAACATACATACACACACTGACTGATTGCGTGACATTGTGTGCCAGTGGAAACAGATGACAAAATTTACAAAACCGCATACACACAGGGACTGGATGTAAAAAAGCACATGAGTGCTTATTCTATTATCCTCGATATCAAAAGAATAAATAAATAAATAAAAATTTTTTATTTGCTCTGGGAAGATACCCAACACACACACACACTGCTCTGTGACAATAAAAAAAATAGATACCCAACACACACTGCTCTGTGAACACAATAAAAAAATTTTTATTCTGTTATATCGAGGATAATGAAATAAGCATTCATGTGCTTTTTTTTAAATTTTTTTTTTTACTTCTAGTCCCCGTGTGTATGCGGTTTTGTTAATTCTGTCGTCTGTTCCCAACGGCACACAATGGCTAATTCTTATGAAAAGCGGAACAGGATTTAATGTGTGCGTAAGGTGTTCTGTGTGCGTTTGCACACAGGGCCTCGGTTTATAGTCCTATCTGAAGGAATTTTGGGGAGAGTGGAGTCTGCACTGATGTTAACTCCAGAGGAAAATATCCCCTTGAACGGGAATCGAACCCGGGTCGTCAGATTGCGAGCGCAATGCTCTAACCACTAGGCTATCCCGACCCCCCACATCCAATACACAGACTGCTCTGTGACAATACCCAACACACAGACTCCTCCATGACAATACCCAACACACAGCTCTGTGACAATGCCCAACACACACAAACTCCTCTATGACAATACCCAACATACACACACAGCTCTGTGACAATACCCAACACACACACTGCTCTGTGACAATACCCAACATACAGCTCTGTGACAATACCCAACACACAGCTCTGTGACAATACCCAACACACACACTGCTCTGTGACAATACCCAACACACAGCTCTGTGACAATACCCAACACACACACTGCTCTGTGACAATACCCAACATACAGCTCTGTGACAATACCCAACATACACACACAGCTCTGTGACAATGCCCAACACACACACTGCTCTGTGACAATACCCAACACACAGCTCTGTGACAATACCCAACACACACACAGCTCTGTGACAATGCCCAACACACACACAGCTCTGTGACAATACCCAACACACAGCTCTGTGACAATGCCCAACACACACACTGCTCTGTGACAATACCCAACACACAGCTCTGTGACAATACCCAACACACACACAGCTCTGTGACAATACCCAACACACACACTGCTCTGTGACAATACCCAACACACACACACACACAGCTCTGTGACAATGCCCAACACACACACTGCTCTGTGACAATACCCAACACACTGCTCTGTGACAATGCCCAACACACAGCTCTGTGACAATACCCAACACACACACTGCTCTGTGACAATACCCAACACACACACAGCTCTGTGACAATACCCAACACACACACACAGCTCTGTGACAATACCCAACACACACACTCAGCTCTGTGACAATACCCAACACACACACACTGCTCTGTGACAATACCCAACACACACACACACACAGAGCTCTGTGACAATACCCAACACACACACAACTCTGTGACAATACCCAATACACACACAGCTCTGTGACAATACCCAACACACACACAACTCTGTGACAATACCCAACACACACACAGCTCTGTGACAATACCCAACACACAGCTCTGTGACAATACCCAACACACACACACACACAGCTCTGTGACAATACCCAACACACTGCTCTGTGACAATACCCAACACACAGCTCTGTGACAATACCCAACACACACACTGCTCTGTGACAATACCCAACACACAGCTCTGTGACAATACCCAACACACACACAGCTCTGTGACAATACCCAACATACACACACAGCTCTGTGACAATACCCAACACACACACTGCTCTGTGACAATACCCAACACACACACACAGCTCTGTGACAATACCCAACACACACACACTGCTCTGTGACAATACCCAACACACACACTGCTCTGTGACAATACCCAACACACACACACTGCTCTGTGACAATACCCAACACACACACTGCTCTGTGACAATACCCAACACACACACACTGCTCTGTGACAATACCCAACACACACACACTGCTCTGTGACAATACCCAACACACTGCTCTGTGACAATACCCAACACCAACACACTGCTCTGTGACAATACCCAACACACACACAGCTCTGTGACAATACCCCACACTGCTCTGTGACAATACCCAACACACACACAGCTCTGTGACAATACCCAACACACTGCTCTGTGACAATACCCAACACTGCTCTGTGACAATACCCAACACCAACACACTGCTCTGTGACAATACCCAACACACTGCTCTGTGACAATACCCAACACTGCTCTGTGACAATACCCAACACTGCTCTGTGACAATACCCAACACCAACACACTGCTCTGTGACAATACCCAACACACAGCTCTGTGACAATACCCAACACACTGCTCTGTGACAATACCCAACACACTGCTCTGTGACAATACCCAACACACTGCTCTGTGACAATACCCAACACACACACAGCTCTGTGACAATACCCAACACACAGCTCTGTGACAATACCCAACAGACAGCTCTGTGACAATACCCAACACACTGCTCTGTGACAATACCCAACACACACACACTGCTCTGTGACAATACCCAACACACTGCTCTGTGACAATACCCAACACATAGCTCTGTGACAATACCCAACACACACACACTGCTCTGTGACAATACCCAACACACACACAGCTCTGTGACAATACCCAACACACAGCTCTGTGACAATACCCAACACACACACTGCTCTGTGACAATACCCAACACACTGCTCTGTGACAATACCCAACACAAACACAGCTCTGTGACAATACCCAACACACACACACTGCTCTGTGACAATACCCAACACACACACACAGCTCTGTGACAATACCCAACACACACACACTGCTCTGTGACAATACCCAACACACACACACACACAGAGCTCTGTGACAATACCCAACACACACACAGAGCTCTGTGACAATACCCAACACACACACACAGCTCTGTGACAATACCCAACACACACACACAGCTCTGTGACAATACCCAACACACACACACTGCTCTGTGACAATACCCAACACACTGCTCTGTGACAATACCCAACACACACACACAGCTCTGTGACAATACCCAACACACACACACACAGCTCTGTGACAATGCCCAACACACACAGACTGCTCTGTGAACATATCCAACACACACTGCTCTGTGAACATACCCAATACACAGGAAGGAAGGTGGCAGGATGGTTAAGATGTTTGTCTGCCAACAAGTAAACCGTGAGGTTCTGGGTTCGATTCCCAGCCTCGCCCTTTCTTCCCAGTTTGACCAAAAAAAATCGAACTGAATGTCAAAGTCCTTCAGATGAGACTATAAACCAAGGCCCCATGTTCAAACGCATGCAGAACATCTTGTGCACATGTTAAATCCTGTTCCGCTTTATGAAAGAGTAGGCCATTGTGTGCCGGTGGGAACAGATGACAAAATTTACAAAACCGCATACACACGGGGAGTGGATGTAAAAAAGCACATGAATGCTTATTCCATTATCCTCGATATTTAAACAAAATTTTTTTTTAATGTCACCTGAGCGCTTTGATTTGTTGCTTTACAAGATTCAGCGCTATATAAATTCCATACATTATTATTATTAATACACAGGTCTGTAACACATTCAACAAACACAGCGTGTGCGTTTTGTTCCTGTTCCTTTTCGTGCTTACTTTCATCAAGTATTACCGTGAAAGAATGGGTGATATTGTAACCTGACATAATTGGTTTGTTAGACATTTTAGGAGGGTTTTGTCTTGTTGGGTTTTTTTTTAAACCTAAGTGTGCATAAATAAATAAAAACAAAACAAAATCCATCGAGCGACTCACTCTGAAAAGAGAAGCATAAGCAGACGTTATGTACCTGAAGCTCCACATGAACCCATAAACATTAACCCATTAACCCATAAACATATTAACCCAAAAACACACTAACCCATAAACACATTAACCAACATAAACCAGTAAACAGCACTTACTCAGGTTGTAGTTTTTGTCGAAGAAAGTGATGCGGTCTTTGAACTCGTACGCATCGAAGTACGGCTCCACATAGGTGATCTGGATGCAAGCCTGCAGACATTCAAATAACACCATAAGTAGTAGACTCCTGATTGTGTTTCATTTTTTTGTGTAGGCATATAAAGAAAGAATAACACTGTCAATGTCCATTCATTTAAAAAAATTTTTTTTTTTAAACAAATTTATAGTGATCATGCTCTTAAAACACTAATCTTAATTTGAAACAAAACAAAACAAAAAACTCCAGCCACACACACTAAGAAAAAAGTCTGGATTTTTCTTTGTAATATAAATACCATAACTAGGTTAAGATTCCCTTAGTACAGACCAAAAAGACAAAGGCTCTAAACATGATCATGTGTATCAGCTAAACTTTGAAATTGAAAAATCATCACAGTAGATAAGCTTTGAATATGCAAAAAAAAAACCCTTAACTTTTAACTTAGGTAATGATCACATAAAATTAACTTAGAAATGCGAAAGAATGGATCAATCTCAACTTTTAGCTTAGAAGATGATCACATAGAATTTTTAAAAAAACAAACCCAAAACAAAAAGAAAAAAACAACATATAAAATTTACTTTGAAACGAAAGAGAACAGACAAATCATAACCTTTAACTTGGTAAAATGACCATGCAAATGAACTCTTAAGGAAAAGCAAATGAACAGATATATACGTCTTCCCTCAAATTTCTATTTAAAAGAGAGAGAGAGAGAGAGAGAGAGAGAGAGAGAGAGAGAGAGAGAGAGAGAGAGAGAGAGAAGAGAGAGAGAGAGAGAGAGAGAGGAGAGAGAGAGAGGGAGAGAGAGAGAGAAGTGGGAAAACAAGACATACCTTGTCAGGGTCCAGCTTGTCTTTTTCCACAGTGTTGGAATCCTTGATGATCTCCACAAAGTCGTAGCCAAACCGCTCCCCGTAGAAACTCTGCAGCACAAGACAGTTGCTATATGTGACAATCAACCACATAATGAGTCACATTGCACCACAGGTCAGTGTTTCAGTTATTGACATGTTACTGATCTGCAATAAAAATGCTCTTCAATACTGAAAACAGATTGAAAATCGGACAATTCTATGAAAAGTTACTACAAACTGAAATGATACACTGCAGGAAGTGACAAAATGAGAAATTGACAAAGTAATAGGTGGTCAGAATGTGAGCTTGGGTATTTTTGAATGCGTTTTGAAAGCAAAAGGAAACAAAATTACTCCTTCATTCTTCAGTACAAGGTAGAAAAATGGCTATCATTTTATCATCAATCAAAATCTCCAAATCGACATAGGTTATGGGACACCTTTTACCTTAAGAAAATAGAACAATAATCAGTGCAAAAGAGGAAGAAGAAAGAATCAAGACTGTACCTCCAGACGGTGGGAAATCTCGGGCAGTTTGGTGATCATCTGCTCCTTGTAGACAAACTCCTCTCCGTCCAGATCCCCGAACTTGGCGCCGTAGAAACCCACGCGGAAATACGTGCCAAACACTCGCTTGCCCTCCTGGTGACATCAAACAAAAACATTCTTTCTGTGATAAATGTTGCACAAAAATGCCAACCTTCCTTCCCACAGAGCGCAACTCCAACATCACTCGGTCAAGAGTGCTAAATTTAGTGCGCCCCTTCCATTTGCCAAGTCCAAGTTGTGGTCAGTTCCTGGTGTATCTAGCAACAAATTGTAATGCAGAATTGTTATGTTATCTTCCTTTCCTGATTCTCTCAATGGTTAGAGTTTTGTATCTGCACATCTTTTTATTTTTATTTATTTAATTTTTATTTATATCATTTTTTTTATATATAGAGGATAATGGAATAAGCATTCGTGTGCTTTTTTTCATCCAGGCCCCATGTGTATGTAGTTTTGTCAATTTTGTCATCCGTTCCCACTGGCACACAATAGCCTACTCTTACGAAAAGCAGAACAGGATTTAACATAAGCGCAAGATGTTCTGCGTGCATTCACACAGGGGACCTCGGTTTATAGACTCATCCAAAAGACTTTTGGGAAGAGGTGGAGTTGGCACTGATGTTAACTCCAGACGAAAAATCCTCTTGAACAAGAATCAAACCCGGGTCAGCAGATCACGAATACATCACTCTAACCACCAGGCTATGCCATGCGCGCGTGCATGCGTGTGTGTAAGTGAAGGCATAAATACATGCACGTGTTCTTGCATGTTTAAATGCATACATGAGACTGTACCAATGCGGCAGATTATGAAATATGAAAACAACAAAAACAGCATAGTACTGTTCAGTTTGATGAATAAAGATTTTTTTAATCAACTTTGCCCTCCGTCCTCCATCACGCTCTCCATTCTCATCCCTATATCTTCCTCTGAAGTTGGAGTATGGCTGCCTATATGGTGAGGTACTCAAAAACCAGTCATACACGCAAACTTCTCATTCAGTGTGCAGTTTCAACCTCACAGTGATTCTTCCCAGGTGGGATGAGTAGTGAGTCAGAGTGCACATTCTGGGTGATGACCCCCAGAGTGTTAAGCTGGGGAACGCACAACAACAACAACATAACTATATCTACACATTAAACTTTCACAGAATCGAACCCTCATCTGTCTAAATTTTTGTTCTCCATTCCTCCTCTCTGACATTCACCAATGGTAATATTTTTGGCGTATACAACCATTACCCCCCCCTACCACCACCACCACCACCACCACCACCACCACCACCACCAAAATTTAGGTAGCTACATTTCGACTTCAGGGATGGTACCTGGACATGACACCTGTATGTATGCATTTTAACAATTTTCTCACCCATTCCTACAGCCACAATAATGGCCTACTCTTCCGAAAGGCACAACAGGCTTTTAACATGTGCATAAGATATTCTGCCATGCATTCAAACAGGGGGGTCTCAGTTTACAGTCCCATCTGAAGTACTTTGATATTCAGTGCAGCCCAGACAGACAGACCAGCATTGTCAGACTTCATCTGTGCCCTCCTCTGCCATAGGCACTGTCTGTCATTCCCGTGTGGGACTGGCCAACCACACCTGTCGCTGTTGTACCAGAATGAATAACACCTAGAGCACAGCAACTCCATTGTCTTCCGAGACTGAAGGCTGCCAAGACGAACGACTTTGACATTCAGTTCGATTTTGTGCGGGGTCAGACTAGGGAAAAGAAAAAAAAAGGGGGGGGAGAGGTTGGGAATGGAACCCAGAACCTCATGGTTTGCTTGTTAGGCAGGCGAAGGTATTAACCCGTACAGCGCGATGGGCTACGATCATGGCTTCCCTGGTAAACTGCAATGGGCCACAATCATAGAGTTGCATAGGTCAGGTTCGACATCAATCAACTATCATCATAACTTTCGGGAAAAGTGCCTCCTTTTCATTTGGTAGGGTCCCTCAAGTGTCTACCTTCCAGTCCTTTGTGTGATTAGTGTTACTAGGAGTGATGATGATCTGGAAAGGAATGTTGTTGACACCAACCTAAAGGAGTCAGTTGGAAGTGATAGGCTAGTCACCAAAGTAAATGAAGTGGAGTCTTATCTCACACTTCTACTGCCTCTAACACATGTTGCTTTGCCTTGTTGTTCATTCTGTTCTGTGTCTCTGCCATGAAAGGGGTGTAGTTGATGAAAAGTGGAGGGTGGGGTGGCTTACCTGTCAAGGAGTTTTTTCAAAACAATTTGTGGGATATCTCCTGCTACCTACTAGGTAATGTATTTTGGTTTTTTTGTATCACATTCTACGTTGTCTCTACTTTCCCAAAATGTATAGGTTTACCTATCTAGTGTTAATCATAAGCATGTAAAAACCCTAAAACAGAACGAAGGTAGCCGCGGCTAAAAATTCTTGGCAATTACTGTGAGCGCCAATAATTATATCCAGCAGTGTAAAGGTTACCCGTCCTGCCACCCTTCCTTCTCACCTGTCGGATGACGTTGTTGAACGCCTCATGCAGCTTCTGATGCAGGTGAGCCAGCTTCTTGAAGTCGCGGTTGTGTTCGTGGATGGGGATCATGATCTTGTACACCTCGTTCACCGCCTCAAACATCCCCGCCTGTGGACAACACACGCACACACACACATGCATGTGCACACACACGCGCGCGCGCGCAAGCACACACAATTTATGAGTAAAGTTTTATCAAGCCTTCTGGGCTTTCTTGTCTCTCTCTCTCTCTTGCCCTCTCATATACACATGCGCACACACACACACACAATTTATGAAAAAAAGTTTTATCAAGCCTTCTGGGCTTTCTTGTCTATCTCTCTCTCTCCCCCTCTCTCACACACGTACGCATGCACACACACGCGCGCGCAAGCACACACACACAATTTATGAGTAAAGTTTTATACAAGCCTTCAGGGCTTCTATGGCTGGCACACACACACACACATGCATGCACTCACTCATATACACACCATGTACACACACTCACAATGTTACAATGATTCGTTTCTCTAAGTACCCCTTTTTCTTGCATGCCTTGGCTTGAGCTCTGAGATTCACCAATGGTGAGATTTTTTTGCGTTATGTTACCAACATTCATTTGAAAGAAAATCTGTATGTTTGATATTTTACAATACATGCCGATGAAAAAAATTGTCATCTTCTTATTATCGCTCTGGTTGACAAACCTAAGACCCTTCAGTTGCTGGAAATAAGGAAGAAAGCAGCCCTTATGGTAGACTTTATGCTGAGGAGACATGTGTATGAACCACAGAAAATCAGACCAGCACACACATTCAACAATGAACAAAACTGGACAGATAAACACACTGAATATGAGTTGATCAGACAGCTGAAAAACCCTCCTCACAAAAAACAAACAGAATTATTCAGACACTAAAAATGAAGTTCCAACACCCCCACCCCCCCTCTTCTAGCTTGTCCAATAGTGAGATTTTTGTGTATGAAACCAAGTTCCCCCACCCCCACCCCCTCACCCACACCATTTAGGTAACCGCATTCTGACTTCAGGAATGATGTGTAAATACCACACCTGTGTGCATGCATTTTTAAAAAAAACTTTCGTCATACATTCCTACTGGCATGAACAGGCCTACTCTTTTGAAAGGCAGAACAGGTTTTCAACATGCGCGCAAAAGATGTTCTGCATGCATTCACAAAGAAGACCTCGGTTTACAATCCCATCCGAAGAAATTTGACATTCCAAGCACAGCTCTCAGTTTCCCCCACTCTCAGCTGCTATCCATTCCATCCCAGCTGGTGCTGATTACAGCAGGAACTGACCGCACTTGGACTTGGTAAAAGGAAGGGGCACACTAAATTTACCACTGGACCCTTGGCTAAGCTACACTGGATTTGTATGCCACGTCAGGTTCGATTTTCTCGTCAAGAAAGGGCAAGGCTGGGAACTGAAGCCCAGAACCTCACAGTTTACTTTGCTCGGCAGGAGAAGGTCTTTAACCTCTTAACTGCCCAGTGCAAGTGCACCCTATATGCCGGGGAATAAAATTCTTAATACCACTTGCTATGTTTCCCAATCAAACTAAAGCTCTACAAAGCCCTAATTCAGACTATCCTGCTGTACAGAAGTGAAACCTGGACATTGACTGCTGAAACAGCAAAGCGAATCCAGTCATTTGAAACAAAATGCCATAGAAAACTGCTGGGCATATCCTGGAGAGAACAAAAGACCAATGAATTTGTCAAGAGTCAAATAACACGGCTGGCAGGTCCAAAGGAACCCCTTCTCACCATCGTTAAAAAGAAAAAGCTGACATGGTTCGGCCACGTCACCCGCCATAACACTCTGCCAAAAACAGTACTGCAGGGAACACTCGAAGGTGGCAGAAAGAGGGGAAGACAGAACAAGTCATGGATGGACAACATCAGAGAATGGACCAGGATGAATGACTCGGCACTACTGCGCAGAGCCGAGGACCGAGATGGATGGAGGAGGCTTACCACGGCATCGTCTTTCGTGTCTCCCCCACGACCGCCAAGGTCACGGGTCTGATGATGATGATGTTTATATCCCTCTTACTCAGAAATTACTGTATGAATAATCCTGATAGTCTACCCAATGACAGTATATATATATATCGTAGATTGCTTCGAGGCAAGCTCAAAATTAGTTAGCATGATATTTCACTGCAAAAATATATTTAAAATGTAAAAAAATGACAAAAATTACACTTTCGTAATCACCACTCCAATTCTGAGTACCCCCCATCTAAATAATGTCAAACATAAGTCCAGGCCAAATCTCATTCATTTTTTTTTAATGCACTATCTCCTGAATCATACACGATTGTTTTCATCACTGTCAGATAAATCTAAAGTTTTATTTCCCACTTTATCCGCTGTGTAAAGTTACTTATACCTTCAACAAGAAGTGTCAGCCATTCTGAACAAGAACTGCCCAAGCAGTCATACATAAAAACACAAAATACGAGCTAAAAAATGATCGTTTTTGCCACAGTTTTGTTGCCAAGCAACAGGAGAGCGATCTACATTAATTTTGGAGTTCTTTCCTGTAGTCAAGGAAGCTGGCTTGTTTACTTCAGTTCGACACCCCAGAAATTTTCTGGGTTGTAGGCATATAGGGTGCACATTTAGGTAAAAAGGTAAAGGAGTCCCATAACCTATAAAGTCATAGGGGAGCGAGGCGTCAGAGACCTCACTTCTCTAGGGCCAGCATATTGAGGGCGGCGCCCATCTCCTCTCCCTCGCTGCTTTACCTTCCCTGACCCTAAAGAGGGCAGGTACCCATTTACAGCTGGGTGAACTGGAGGAAAAGTACTGAAGCCAAGGCGCGGCGCAAACGGCCACCCATCCAAGTGGTAACCACGCTCGATGCTGCTTAACTTGGCTGGGGGAAAGCGAGTGCTCCGACCACTGAGCTATCCCGTCCCCCAAATTTCCGGAGTGGAGCAGTGTAGTGGTTAATGGTGGAAAAGCCCTGGAGGTGGGTTACCATGGTGAAGGACCCAGCAGCCTGCTCCAGAAGCCCCACCAGGCCGTTCTCCGTGAAGTACTTCCCCGTGCAGATGCCTTCCTCGTCAGGGGACACCACGTCATCCGACACCGCGCTCTCCTCCAACACGTTGGGCGTGATTTTCTGTATATACACACGCACGCACAGGCACATATGAACATGCACGCGCATGTGCATACATACATACACACACATGCGCACACACACGTATATACACAAGCACACACACGCATGCACACACACACACACGCACGCGAGCGCGCACACACACACACTCACACAAACATGCACGCACAGCATTTTTACCTCAGCGGCGTCACTTTTTTAAACAAAATTTAAAAACTTTTATCATCTTTTAAATATTTTCAAGGTTGTTTTGTTTGTTTTGTTTTGCTTTTTTGGGTGGTGGTGGTGGTGGTGGTGGTCATTTCTTGGTTAAAGTTCCAATGTTCTTGAATGGCGAGATTTTGCGTACGCAACATTTTTGCCTACCATGAAGGTAGCCCCATTTTTACTTACGGATGTATGCTGGGTATGTTCCTGTTTCCAACACCTACCAAACACTGACATGAATCACAGGGAATTAAGGCACTGGCAGGTCTGCGCTTGAAGTTGACCTGGGAGACTGTGAAAATCCCCAACCTTAATTCACCAGACGCCAGCAAGATTCAAACCCACGACTCAATGGACCCATAGGATTGAAGTTGAATGGTCTTAACCACTCAGCTATACTGCTCATCATATCTTCTTTAAAAAATTAAGTTCACTTTCAGAAAAAGAGAGAAAAAAACTAAACCTGCCATGCCAAAAAACAAAAACAAAATAAACCCTGAGAAAAAGATCGAGAGTAAGAAAATGTTTTGCTCAGAAAAAAAGACAACGGCTTCCCAGCAGAGAGCAACATCATAATAATAATCATCATCATCATAATCGTCGTCGCCGTCATTGTCATCGTAATTATGATTGTAATAGTTATAACCATGATAATCATGATAATGACAATATATGGCATCTTTACAGTGCCCAATCTTGTCAAGCAAAACAAAATCCCAGCGCTCACCTGGAAAGCGACACAGCCTACTGGCAGGTAGGGGCGATCTTCAATCATGTACAGGTACTCCGCCACCAAGCCCGCAGCATGAACCAGACACTGTGCCGCTTCTGCATGATTGCCCCTCTGTCCCAACCACAGTAACACCACATTACTACACCACAGTAACACCACATTACTACACCACAGTAACACCACATTACTACACCACAGACCAAAAAGAAAAAAAAATCACATATTTATTTATTTATTCTTTTATATCGAGGATAATCGAATAAGCACTCATGTGCTTTTTTACATCCAGTCCCCGTGTGTATGCGGTTTTGTCAATTTTGTCATCTGTTCCCACCGGCACACAATGGCCTGCTCTTTCGAAAAGGATTTTAACGTGTGCGCAAGATGTTCTGTATGCGTTCGCACACGAGGTCTCGGTTTATAGTCTCATCTGAAGGACTTTGACATTCAGTTCGATTTTTTGGTCAAACTGGGAAGAAAGGGCGAGGCTGGGAATCGAACCCACAACCTCACGGTTGACTTGTTGGCAGGCAAGCGTCTTAACCATCCTGCCACCTTCCTTCTTCACATAGGCTCCTTCAGCCTGTTCACACACACTATCAACTTCATCAGGGGAATGGAATAGCCTTGTTGGTTAGAGCGATGCGCATTGTGCTCATGATCTGCTGACCCGGGTTCGATTCCCGTTCAAGGGGATATTTTCCCCTAGGGTTAACATCAGTGCAGACTCTACTCTCCCCCAAAAGTCCTTCAAGTGAGACTATAAACTGATGCCCCGTATGCGAACGTAAGCAGAACATCTTGCACACATGTTAAAACCTGTTCCGCTTTTCGGAAGAGTAAGCCATTATTGTGTGCCGGTGGGAACGGACGACAACATTTACAAAACTGCATATACACAGGAACTGGATGCAAAAAAAAAAAAAGCACATGAATGCTTATTTTCTTATCCTCGAAGTAAAAGAATAAATAAATAAATAATAAATAAATAAATAAATATATAAATCATTCTGCTCATCTAGCTTAAACTACAAGCATAGCCAAAATAGGAGATTGCCTGTTTGAGACTTTTCCTGTCATTTAGTGTGGCAAACAAATAATTTGTATCTTTTTTTCTTGTTTTTTTCCTATCAAAATGAAGTACTTTAACTGAAGAGCAAGAGCCCACTTATGAGTTCATTTATTTTCCTAATATTTCTTTTCCAAATCACCATTTATTAGTAGATTTTTTCAGCAGACTTTTCACCGACCTATTGACCTATGATTTAAGATTTATCTTTAAAAAAGGGAAAGTAGAGTCAAACAAATGTCATGAATGAGTTTTGAAATAGAAAAAAAACATTTGAAGAGGATAAAAGACAAATATTCATGAATAATCTGTGGACAAATCAAAGCTGACAGCATACACACACATACAAAAGCATAAGAGAAAAAATAAACACAATAAACACACACATACATCCAAACACACACACACACAAGAATACACAGGACGGGATAGCCTAGTGGTTAGCATGATGCGCACTGCGCTCTTGATCTACTGACCCAGGTTCAAATCTCATTCAAGAGGATTTTTCTTCTGGAGTTAACATCAGTGCTGACTCCACTCTCCCCAAAAGTCTTTCAGATGAGACTATAAACCAAGGTCCCATGTGCGAACGCACACAGAACATCTTGTGCACACATTAAAACCCCTTCCCCTTTTTCATGAGTAGGTCATTGCATGCTAATGACAACATTTACAAAACTGCATACAGATGGGGGCTGGATGTAAAAAAAGCACATGAGTGCTTATTCCATTATCCTCGAAATAAAAGAATTAAACAAAATTAAAAAATAAATAAATAACACACACATCCAAACACACAAGAATACACACTCACACTATATACATACACACTTACAACACACACACACACTCACTCACCCCCCCCCCCCCCCCCTACTCACCCCCTCCATCCCCACATTTCCCCCCTCCACCCCACCCCTCCACCCCCACACTCCCCCCCTCCACTTTCACACTCCAACCCTCCTTCTACCCCCACACACCCCCCTCCACCCCCACACCCACCCCACCCCACACCACACACACACACTCCCCCCCCTCCACCCCCACACTCCAACCCTCCACACCCCCCTCCTCCCCCCCAAACCAAGGTCACCTCTCCGTGTTTGCCAGCCATGTTCTGCAGCCAGGTGAGGCGGAGGTCTGGGGAGGTCTGGTAGCCCTTGGCGATGCGGTACATGAGGTCCAGCAGCATCTCGGGGTCCTCCTGCACCTCCTTCATCTTCACCGTGTCCGACAGGATCATGTGCAGGTTGAACACCAGGTCCCGCACCTGACACACCACACACGCAGGTATCAAGCTTCCACACGGCGTGCAGCAAATAATAATATTAACTCTCAGAGGACGGCTGTCTGCTATAGCGGATCGGTGTAAAGCCACGGTTTGGGACGACTGGCCGCTATAGCGGATTTGCTGTTTGCAGATTTTTCACGTGGCGGCCGCATGATACTATGACTCGTGCAGCTAAACATAGCTTCGTGAGCCTGTCCAAGGTCGAATGCAGTGCGTTGTCGGGTGATTCCGTATGTTCCAAGCTCTTTGTTCGCGGTTGTAGAGAGTAGCTGACACGTCCAGCATTTTTGCATACATGTCAAAGATGGAGTCAGAAGCAAACTCAGGCAAAATAGCAGGGATCAGATTAGGTCTCGACAATGGCATTTTACTAAAGTGACAGCTTCCATTTCTATATATGTACTAACCCAGCATGTTATACATAAGTTCAGAAAATTTCTTTTTCTTACTATGTGTTTTGTATTTTTTATGATTTTTTTTACTAACCATTACAAATGGTCGTCTGTGGGGAAAAGCAAGGGAGAGAATTGGCCGTCCCGAGTGAGTTAATGTATGGTATTTCTATAAGGGGAACGGGATAGCTCAGTGGTCTGAGCACTCACTTCTCCCCCCCCCCCCCCCCCCCCCCCCCCAATGTTAAGCAGCGTCAAGAGTGGGTTACCAGTTTGGATGGGTGACCGTTTGCACGCCTTGGCTTCATTACAGTCCCCTAGTTCCCCCAGCTGTAAATGGGTACCTGCCTCTTTAGGGTCAGGGAAGGTAAAGCAGCAAGGCCCCTTGAGAAGTGAGGTCTCTGACGCCTTGCTCCCATACGACGGCATAGGTTATGGAACACCTTTACCAATTACTTATATACCGCCAAATCTTGCAAAGCAAACAAAATCGAAGCATTTGCATTCAAATCATTTACATGCATGCAACTGTCTACAAAATATCAGATTTAACATATATCAAATTTATACTCACATACACATGTTGAAAAAGTAGGAAAAGACATGAGGGGAAGACGACATCAGGTAGGAAATAAGTGCGTTTTGAGGCTGGATTTGAAAGTGTCAAATGTAGGTTTTTGGCGAAGCGAGAAAGGAAGGTCATTCCAGGTGGATGGACCAGAAACAGAGAAAGAGCTTCGGCCAACTGTGGTTTGTTTGAATCTGGGAGTTCGGAAGCGCAAAGCGTCTGCAGTTGAACGAAGGGAACGAGATAGAGTGTACAAGGGAAGACAGTTGCAGAGATAAGAGAGTGCAGATCAGTGGAGACATTTGAAACAGACTCAGTCTTAGGTCCACGTCCCAGTACTAAAATGAGCTCCCTCTCTTTTACAAAGTCCAATGTGACCAGTTTCAACTATAAATTAGCAACCAGATGGAATGGGATGGATAGCAGCTGAGAGTAACTGAAAGTAGTGAAACTGACAGCTGTGCTTCTGATGTTTAGTTAAAAGCTCACCATAAGAAGGAGGGTGGCAGGATGCTTAAAGATGTTCGCCTGCCAACTAGTAAAACCCATGAGGTTGTGAGTTTGATTCCCATCCTTGCCCTTTCTTCCCAGTTTGACCGAAAAAATCAAACTGAACGTCGAAGTCCTTTGAATGGGGCTATAAACTGAGAACGCATGCAGAATCTTGTGTACATGTTAAAAACCTGTTGCGACTTTTGGAAGAGTAGGCCATTGTGTGCTGATAGGAACGGATGATAACACCAACTAAAAAAACTGCAGCTACCTACATGGTGGTGGTGATTTGGGGGTGGGTGTGGGGTGGGGAGGGGGAGGGGACAATTGCAGCTGCAAAAATATCACATTGGTGAACCTCAGAGGATTGGCCAAGGAACAACCTCCCTCCCCCCCACAAAAAAAAAAAACCCACAACAAAAAAAACACAAACACAACAACAACAAAAAGCTCATACATTTTCACCATTTCAACACTTTCAGTCACACGCAAGCATCCGCTTTTCTTCTTTACTCCCTTCGTCTAATATCACCGACGGTGAAAAGACGTGAAACCTAAAGAACGAACCAACGAACGAACGAACACACTCCCTCTGAGAATCTCGCAGCATCCATTTACCTGTTCTGGGAAGGTGGTCTCCTGCAGTTCCACGTCAGCCTCAGCGTAGGTGAGGATGGTCTTGAGGGACTTCCTCAGGTACTCCTCGTTGAAGTCCTGGTTCTGCCCCACCAGAGAGCTCAGTGACATCGTCACCTGCATCTTCACCCGCGCAAAGTTCTGCAAAAGGAAACCAAACACAGGCGAGATTTATCGCTTTGTTTTCTGCTCACAGACACTCCAGCCGCATGGCTAAGACTGTTTGACTTCAATCTCATGTGAAGTCATGGGACGAGATAGCCTAGTGGTTAGAACATTGCGCTGGCAATCTGACGACCCGGGTTCGAATCCCGTTCAAGGGGATATTTCCCCCTGGAGTTAACATCAGTGCAGACTCCACTCTCCCTAAAAGTCCTTCGGATGAGACTGTAAACCGAGGTCGTGTGTGCGAACGCACGCACAACATCTTGCGCACACGTTAAATCCCATTCCGCTTGTCGTAAGAGTAGGCCATTGTGTGCCAGAGGGAACGGATGAAAAATTGACAAAACCGCATACATGGGGACCGGATGTAAAAAAAGCACATAAGTGCTTATTCCATCCTTAATATAAAAGAATAAATGAAAAAATAAATCTAGGAGGCGTCTGGTGCATTTCTGTTATTGTTGTTGTTCCTTGGCTAGAGCTGAGGTTTCATCAATGGTGAGATTTTTGCTATGCGACCGTTTTTGCCCACCATGAAGGTAGCCGCATTCCGACTTTGGGAATATGTGGTGAGCTAAGGGTGGGGATTTTTATCATCTCCCAGGTCAACTTTAAGTGCAGGCCTGCCAGTGCCTTAATTAATTCCCTTCGTGTACTTTGAAGCAGAAAGTGTGGATGAGTAATTGCCTTGAAGAAAGAAGGAGAGGAAATGAGTGCTTGTTCTATTATCCTTCATATAAAAGAAATAATATTTAAAAAATTTAAAATAACCACAGTCTTGAAATTAGCAAAACAACACAAAAAACCCCCAACAAACCCATATACACCAAACCAATACAGTGCAGTGGTACTCACATTCCCCCGTGGGACTCCCGGGGTATGCTTGCAAAGCGAGCATTGCAAGAATAGGATCCCTGCCCTCCAACCAGGCATGTCGTAAGAGGCGACTAAGGTGGAACCCTTCCTCCAGGTTGGGGGTTGGGCACAGGGCTAACAACCCTGTCCCGTAAAAAAAGAGAAGTTACGGAAACAGCAACAGAGAAAACTTCTACTTTTGCGTGCGAAGGACCTCCCGGGTCCAGTGAGACTCGTATGAATGCTGATGGCCAAAGCCGAGAGGAAGCTATGAAGGCCATGCAGCAATCTTGGGGATCAGTGACTAGGTTGGCCCAGGATGTATGTTAGTCCATCGTTTTCGACTGCCAGAGGAGGCAGCTGCTGTTTTAGAAATTGGGCAGAAATTTGATTATAGTGGAGATGCCTTGCCCACAGTACATCCCCACTCTCTCAGCCAAGTGGGCATAAGGACAGTCAGCGTTGCAGATGTTCTCCAAAGGCCAACTAGCCCCCAGGGCTGCAGCACATAAGGACTGTGCAAGTTGAGCCTCCTAGTCAGAGAGTCATAGTCGATCACTAAAGACTAAGCTGTAAAGTGGAATTCCATGAGTGGGAAAGAAAGCCACTGGTCATACAGCCTCTCACTTTGCTGTTGCCCCCAGCGTCAATGGTTTAATCAAGAACTGTGATAAACCCCAGGCACTGACGGCTTAATAGGCAGGAGAGGAAGCGCTTTGTTGCTGCCCTACACACCACAGGGTGTAACGGTTAATGATGATGATGATGATGATGGTGATGATGATGGCGATGATGATGATGATGGTGACAATGATGGTGATGGTGACGATGATGATAATGATGATGGTGATGATGATGGTGACGACGATGACGACGATGATGATGGTGGTGGTGGTACTCACATTGCCCAGCTCAAAGTTCTGCCTCATGAGGAGGTAGAGGGAGGCGGCGGCGTGGGAGCGCGTGTTGCCGATGGGGGAGCTGCAGTGACGCAGCAGACGCAGGCACAGGTCGGCACACTGCTCCGTCTCCTCCTCAAACAGCAGGTCCAGGAACTGGCCGTGAAAAAATCACACAACAAAAAATGTGACACTCCAGCACATAATGAGTCACATTTCTCCACAGGTCAATTTTTTTAAGTTTTTGTTATTGATCTGCTATAAAAAGGCTGTTCAATACAGAAAACAGATTGAAAATCGGACAATTCTATGAAAAGATATTACACGTTGAAATGATACACAGCAGTGAGTGACAAACTATGGAGAATGTGCAAAGTTGATGATCTGAAGTCTGTAGCCTAGTACCAACAGACTGCGCTGGTTTTGAGCACGTTCAACGGAAAGCAGACCACCACATCATAAAAAGAGCAAAGAACTTTGTAGTGGATGGAGAGAGACCAAAGGGAAGACCTAGCAAAACCTGGGCTGCCTGTATTGCAGATGATCTTAGAGAAAGGGGCATAAATAAGGAGGAAGCTCAAAACAGAGAGAGATGGAGAGAAGGCTCATCAATGTCAAACCTCCCCTGGGAGAAACATAACAAAAAAGGAAGAAGAAGAAGAAGTGACAAACTGAGAAATTGCCTAGTTTAGTATCCTATCAGATGCTCAGAATGAGGGCTTAGGTATTTAAAAAAAACACATTTTAAAGCAAAAGGAAACAAAATTAAGCCTTGATACTTCATTACAAGGTAGAAGAATGGCTATAGTTTTATAATCAATCAAAATCTCAAAATCCACAACCTGACCCCCACCTGCCTAAAATGGCTCCTAGCGAGGGAAAAGTGGGTCAGGTGCAGAGCGACTCATTTTGTGGTGGAGTGTCACAAAATGTGGCATCAAGTATTTATTCATTTATACATTCAGGCTGTTTATAGGTCAGGGATTTTTGGGTGGGTTTTTGTGTGTGTGCTGGTTTTTTGTTTTTTGTTCTCATTCCTCAGCTAGAACTCCAAGGTTCACCAATGGCGAGATTTTGTCACAGCTGTCAGTTTCCCCCATTTTCAGCTGCTCTCAGCTGCTATCCATCCCATCCCAGCTGGTGCTGATTATTACAGCAGGAACTGACCACACTTGGACTTGGTAAAAGGAAGGGGTGGGCTGATTTTAGCACTGGGCCCTAGATCCTTGACTGAGTTATGTTGGATTTGCATGTTGTGAAAATTTTTTGTGTATGCGACAGTTTTTGCCTACCATGAAGGTTGCTGTGTTCTGACTTTGGGGATGTACGCTGGGTATGTTCGTGTTTCTGTACCCCACCTAATGCTGATATGAAATTACAGGATCTTTAACATGCATATTTGATCTTCTGCATGTGTATATATCATCATCATCAGACCCGTGACCTTGGCGGTCGTGGGGGAGACATGAAAGACGATGCCGTGGTAAGCCTCCTCCATCCATCTCGGTCCTCGGCTCTGCGCAGTAGTGCCGAGTCATTCATCCTGGTCCATTCTCTGATGTTGTCCATCCATGACTTGTTCTGTCTTCCCCTCCTTCTGCCACCTTCGAGTGTTCCCTGCAGTACTGTTTTTGGCAGAGTGTTGTGGCGGGTGACGTGGCCGAACCATGTCAGCTTTTTCTTCTTGACGATGGTGAGAAGGGGTTCCTGTGGACCTGCCAGCCGTGTTGTTTGACTCTTGACAAATTCGTTGGTCTTTCGTTCTCTCCAGGATATGCCCAGTAGTTTTCTATGGCATTTTGTTTCGAATGACTGGATTCGCTTTGCTGTTTCAGCAGTCAATGTCCAGGTTTCACTTCCGTACAGCAGGATCGACTGAATTAGGGCTTTGTAGAGCTTTAGTTTGATTGGGAAACTGATCTCTTTACTTTTCCATATGGTGGTGAGTTTTGTCATGGAAGATGTTGCCATGGCTATTCTGACTTTGATTTCTGTCGTCGATCGCCCGTCCTTTGTGAGTGTAGCGCCGAGGTATTTAAAAGCGTCTACCTCCTCCAGTTGTTGGCCGTTCATGTAAATTTTAGCGGTGGCATTGCTCGTGCTGTTCACAAGTACTTTACTTTTCTCCGAGCTCACCTCCATCCCATATACTCCAGCTCTGTTCTCAAGTCTGGTCGTAAGATCTTGCAGCTCTGTGTTACTTCCGCCCATGAGGTCAATGTCATCGGCAAACCGTAAGTTGTTGAGGGGTCTGCCGCCAATGGAGATGGTAGGGTGGAAGTCATGGAGGGTCTCTCTCATGATGTTTTCCAAGAACAGATTGAACAGGACTGGAGATAACAGGCATCCTTGTCGGACCCCAACTGTGGTTTTGAAGTAGTCTCCGACCTGATTGTTCAGAAGGACTGCACTGCTTGCAGTGTTGTATAGTGCTTGAATGGTTTGCACTAGTCCTTCTTCAATGCCAAACATTCTGAGGACCTGCCACAGGCCTTCGTGCCATACTCTGTCAAAAGCCTTCTTGAAGTCGATGAAGTTGTGGAACAGGTCTCTCTGATGTTGAAGATGTTTTTCCATCATGATGTGGCAGTTAAAAATCTGTTCGATTGTGCTCCTGCCTGCCCTGAACCCAGCTTGTTCCTCTGCAAGGTGTTCTTCTGCCTCCTTCTTGAGTCGATTCAAAATAACTTTGAGCATGATCTTGCTGGCGTGGCTGATGAGGCTGATTGTTCTATAGTTTTGGCATTGGCGTAAATTCCCCTTCTTGGGCAGGGGTATGATGAGTGATTGTGTCCAGTCTGTTGGCCACTGTTTTGTCTCCCAAATCTTCTGACAGATAGCTGTAACATATGTGATGACTGTTTCGCCACCATGCTTGAGCAGCTCTGCTGGTATATTGTCTGCTCCTGGGGACTTTCCTACTGGTAAGCTGCGGATGGCTTCTTCCACTTCTTCCCTCAGTATAGGTAATGGCGAGGGTGCTCTTGATGTTGCTGCTTTCTCTTCTATTATGCTCTTGTCAGGTTGTATTGGGTAGTTGTACAGTTCTTGACAAGTATATATACATGAAGGGAATTAAGGCACTGGCAGGTCTGCACCTGAAGTTGACCTGGGAGATAGTAACAATCCCCAACCCTTAATACACCAGACTCTGCAGAGATTCGAACCCATGACTTCATGAACCCATGGGATTGAAGTCAAACTGTCTTAACCCCTCAGCTAAGGTGTCCATCATAGGTCAGATGATTTAACAATTCCTTTTTTTTTTTTTTAATGGAGAAAAAAATCTACTGCAGGATCTACTGTTTTTTTTCTTTTGTTATTCTTTTATTTCAAGGATAATGAAATAAACACTCATGAACTTTATTACAGCTGGTCCGCATGTGTTTGCAGCTTTGTCAATTTTGTCATCCGTTCCCACTGGCACACACTAGCCTACTCTTCTTACTGTGTGACTGTGAGTGAGTGAGTGCTTGCATAGGTTCCTGCCTGCATATGTGATTCATCTAGGAGAGGAAACCAATACAGTAATTAAACTGGTATTTTGTTCATTGGTTTTTGTCCGATTCTCAAAATAAAGAATAAAAAAACTTTTATCATTTACAACATAATTTTAATGAACAACGGGTTTATTGGGTACCTCAGAGAATGAGAGTTTAGTGACAGAATCAAACCCTGAGATATGATTATAAAGAATGATTGCAGCAGACACTTTAAATGACGTGGGGGGAGGGGGGGGGGGGGGGGGGGGGGGTTAATCGATAGAGTAAACAGAAGAGAGAATGACAAGACTGCAAGTATTTTTTTTCCATGAAATCTTTCTGTTAATTTTCAAAGGCAGCATGGAGTATCTTTTCATTTTATTATACACTGCTGGGCCTGACTTGTCAGGCGCTTAATGGCAGTGCAACATATTTTCATTCATAAGACAGACTACAACACTTACTGTATGAGGTTTCAATGATGAAGAGGAAATTCATTTCTTTTATTCTTTTCTTTATTAGTTTTTAGGAATGATGATGGGGAAAATCTGAGCAACTCTGGTAAACACACACACCTTTGTATTTCTTAGCCATGTTTTTTTTGCAAAATATTGTTTATATTATTTGAAATCAATAGTACTGATAAACAAACATCCGGACTGGCCAAGACTGTCCTACAGGGAACAGTACAAAAAGGGAGACGAAGAGGAGGCAGACAGAGAAAACGATGGGAAGACAACATCAGAGAGTGGTCTGGCCTTGAGTCGAATGATTTGCTATGGAAAGCAGAGGACCATGGGGAGTGGAGGAAGCTGATTCCAAAATCTTCAAGGGACTACAGGATAGGTGAGGTGAGGTGAGTACTAGTATTGTACACTCACATTATTTAAAAACAAACCCAACATGCATCTGTTTACTTTAAAACCCTCATCTCATCCATCCCCTCACTAAATATCACTTTATTAAGTGAACAGATGTAAAATTGAACACACAGAGACACACACACACAACACACATACACCACACACACAACACAACACACACAAACACACTCTCTCTCTCTCTCTCACTTCACACACACACACACAACACACACACACACATTAACACACACACACACACACAGAGCGGACAGAGAGAAAAACCAAAAAAAACTCGGATAGCCACCTTGGTGACCAGGGCCCTCTGGGTAGAAAAGAGGTTCTGCAACACCATGGAGCTCTGGTTCAAGCCCAGCATGTGCAGCAACACTCGCAGGCCAGAGCTCAGCAGCGGCTGCATCAGGTCTGAAGCCTGGGCAATCTGAAACAACAACAACAAACAACGCTGGATCGGCGGTCTAAAGTCTGCCTAGAAAGCGAAAAGTCCGGGTTGGAAGTGTGCGGCGGTGGTTCGATCCCCGTTTGGGCCCCCAACTTTTTCCCCCAGCCATGAGTGGTGGTCTGGGTGCTATTCTTTCGGATGAGACGATAAACCGAGGTCCCGTGTGTTAAACGTAATTATTTAGCGCATGTTAAAGAACCCATGGAAACAAGAGAGTTGTCCCTGGTAAAATTGCGTAGGGAAAAAGCCACACTGATAGGGAAAGAAATACAGTTGCAGACAGGATAAAAAGTCATGGGTCCTGCTCTTGTGGCGACGCGCTCTCCCTGGGGAGAGCAGCCTGAATTTTCTGCAGAGAAATCTGCCGTGACTTAAAGTGGTATGAAATTTTTAAAAATAAATAAATAAAACACACACTGGTGTTTCAGAAATACTGATACAAAAACTAAGTTAACATACATCAAAGTATGTACACATACAGTCATACTGCCTGGGCAATCTGAAATACAACATACACTGCTGTTTCAAAATACTGCTACAACAACTTAAGTTGTGTGAAACATCAAAGCATGTACATTTACAGTCATACTGATGTGCAGATCTCCATTCATAGATGTGTGTTTATGCACACACACACACACACACACACACAATTACACAGCTGGCAGTTTCCCTCACTTTCAGCTCCTCTCAGCTGCTGTCCATTCCATCCCAGCTGGTGCTGATTACAGCAGGAACTGACCACACTTGGACTTGGTAAATGAAAGGGGCACGCTAATTTTAGCACTGGCCTGGACCCTTGACCGAGTTACGCTGGATTTGCGCGTTGTCACCACACACACATACACACAGACACACTCACATACACACGCACACACCACACACACACCACACACACACATACAACACACACTCACTCACTCTCACTCACTTTTTTCTTCCTTCTCTATCTTATATAGAGGAATACCAGGGAGAGGAGATGGGCGCTGCCCTCAATACGCTGACCCCCTAGAGAAGAAGCTGAGGTCTCTTGACGCCTCGCTCCCCTACCTTTTTCTATCTATCTATCTGTCTGTCCCATAGTCTGACGACCGTGGGGGCACCCTCAAAGACTAAACAACCAGTTCTCTCCATTACTCTCTCTGTTCTGCCTTTCTCAGGGTTCTGTTGAGTTCTAGGCCTGTCCATTCGCTGATGTTATCCTCCCAGCTCTTCCTTGGTCTGCCTCTTCTTCTTCCTACCTTTTTACTACTCTAATATCAGTGTTTGTGAAGAGGCGTGACAGTGCCGAGAGGCGAGAGAGCGAGACTTCTCACCTGCACGATGAGCTCCAGGGTGTCTAGGGAAATCAGGGACACCTCAGCCGCCAGGTTTCCTTCCACCTGCGTCTCCACCTCCTGCTCTGGGGGCTTGGGGCTGCAGGGAAACAGAAGAGTGCCCACGAAATGTAGAGATGTAAGTCACACACAAAAAACTTGGCCCAGGCCAAAAGCTGTGTCAGGTTATTGATGTCAGCTAATTGCCAAGGCCTACATTAAAATGTTGTCATGTTTAAAATGTTGTGTTGAGATTGAAAACAACCCGCACTCTCCTTTATAGGAGAAAAAAATCCTCTGAAGTTGGAGTATGGCTGCCTATGTCGCGAGGTACTTGAAAATAGTCATACACGCAAACTTCTCATCCAGTGTACTTCCTATCTCACAGAGATTCCCAGGTGGGTTGAGTGAGTCAGAGTGTGGGTGACCCCCAGGGTGTAAAGCTGGGGAACGCACAACAACAACAACACACAAAAACAACAACAACAAAAACAACAATAACAAACAAAACCTTGACAAAAAGAACCATAGCAGAATGTCCGCCAAAACAATTTCACGCAGGAATTAAATAATAATAATAATAATAATAATAATAATAATAATGTATGGAATTTATATAGCGCTGAATCTTGTAAAGCAACAAAGCAAAGCGCTCAGATGACATGATTTAAAAAAATATATATCGAGGATAATGGAATAAGCACTATTGTGCTTTTTTACATCCAGTCCCTGAGTGTATGCGGTTTTGTCAATTTTGGCATCTGTGTCCACCGGCACACAATGGCCTACTCTTACGAAAAGCGGAACAGGATTTAACTCTTCTACTACCACGTTCCGTTTCTCTTACTTACCACTGTATACCAAGTATTTTCTGCAGTGTCTTTCAGTTTCACACCTACTGACTTTAAAAAATAATAAAAAATCGAAATAAAGACAGATCTACATGAAACTTTATGTACTTGTTAAGTTGTGAATAAAAATTCAATATTTCTTCGTTTGACTCTTGTGTGACTTGTTGTTGTGGAATGCTGATGGCGATGATGTTGCGGTTGTTGTTGGCTACGGTGGTTATGCAATAATTTTTAAAATATGACTATTTCAAGAGGTAAAGAATTGTAAAGATGAAGTGAAATAAAATCAAACATGCAAAATAAGTAATAATGTTCAGATAATATTAGAATAACATGCAATCACACTCACAAACAAGCATACAGGCTGACGAACAAACAGCCATTGAAATCAGGTCACGGTTTGTTCCAATTTTATTTTGCACTTCGTCAGTGAAAAACAGAAGAAAAAACCCATCATACGACCCACGAGTCACTAGCATCGTTTTGCAAGTTTCTGGAGCCACAATTTTCACGAAATTCTTTCATTTTAAGCCAGTCACAGCCATATGCCCCCCTCGGCAGGATCGTTGTTTACACCACTGTCGTAGTCATCTTCATCACTCGAATCACCAATAAACACAGCACATCGATTCCACTCTGCAACTCTTGAATCCTCTGTTCAGCTTCTAAGTCCATTTCAGATTCTGCCATTATTTTCACAGAAAATCCTCCAAAAAGTTCGTTGAAGCAGTCGCCATATTGATGCAGCTCCCTCCAAAAATTGTTACTCGATGACATCGCCGTAAAATCGAAAAAATTGGCACCAAAATCGATCAACTGAAGCGAAAATTGCAAATGGCGGCAGCTACACTATCTGGGAGCTCACTGCGCATGTCTAAAGCGATAAGGGGTGTGAGACCATGGTATATAAATAGCGCAAAGGGAGACACAGGTGTCCCCAGGTATTCGGCGGGCACACCCGCCCGCGGCTTCGCGGACCAAGTAGTAAGAGGGCGGGTCAACCCGCTGACGGTAGTAGGAGAGTTAATGTGTGCGCAAGATGTTCTGCATGCGTTCGAACACGGAGCCTCCATTTATAGTCTCATCCGTCTTTTATTGCTCCTGTGGGGATGCTGGGGGCCTGTCAGTATAAACAGCATCCCCCCTACTTTCTGGAAATTCTGTGTTAGGAATTTCCTCTTTTTCTATCCCTCTCTTTGTTTCTGCCTTGTTCCTTTTCTTTCTGTCACCTTCTTTCTTTGTCTGTTTCCTGCCTTCTTGGTCCATTCTCCTGTCTGTTTTTCCCCCCAGAGAGACTTCAAAGATAACAATTCTCTCCCACACCGAAGTCAGATGTGCTGGGCCTGACTTGTCAGGCGCTTAACGGCAGTGTAACGCATTTTTGCTCATATAGCAGACAACAGTAGTTGCTGTCTGAGTGTTTGACGACAAAGAAAAAGAAGTGTTTTTTTTTTTTTTTAAATACTGGTAATGCTAATATCAGTTAATATTATGTCAGATCTATATTATTGAAGTCTTTCTGATGGAAGATTACAAATGAGATAATCATAATGAAGGAATGAATGAATGAATGAATGGAGTAAATGAATGAATGCAGGAACAAGCATACAACTTGTACACATGAGATAATCATAATGAAGGAATGAAGAAATGAAAAAATGAATGAATGAATGGATGGATGGATGGATGGATGGATGGATGGATGGATGGATGAATGAATGAATGAATGAATGAATGAATGAATGAATGTAGTATGAATGAATGAATGAATGATGTAAATGAATGGATGCAGGAACAAACATACAACTTGTACACATGAGATAATCATAATGAAGGAATGAAAGAATGAAAAAATTAAAGAATGAAAGAATAAATGAATGAATGAATGAATGAATGAATGAAGTAAATGAATGGATGCAGGAACAAGCATACCACTTGTACACATGAGATAATCATAATGAAGGATTGAAAGAATGAATGAATGAATGAAGTCAATGAATGAATGCAGGAACAAACATACCACCTGTACACATGAGATAATCATAATGAAGGAATGAAAGAATGAATGAATGAATGGATGCAGAAACAAACATACAACTTGTACACATGAGATAATCATAATGAAGGAATGAAACAATGAATGAATGAATGAAGTAAATGAATGAATGCAGGAACAAACACACAACTTGTAAAATACACAAAAATCTCCTCAGCTATATACGATGCAGAAAGAGAATGAAAATGAAGAACAAGGTAGTAGAGAATGCAAAGAGAGAAGGGAATATCAATACAACAGCCACACAGAACACAAGCACACACACACCCATACCATGCCAGATTGACTGCTTCACATAGGTGAAATCATTATCTTTGCTTGTCATAAAATATCTTTAAAAGACATATGACACTATCACTGACCAGGCAATATATAAAAAGAAAAACCCCAAACAAACAACAAAGAAACAAATGCAGAAACAAATTTACAAATGAGCACACACACACACGCATGCATGTAAAGCGAAAAGTCCGGGTCTGAAGTGTGCGGCGGTTCGTACCCCGTTTGGACCGGAAATTTTTTCCCACATCCTTAGGACATGAGTGTGGTCTGGGCATAGTCTTTCGGATGAGCAATAAACCGTGTCCTGTTCACGTAATTATTTACCGCACTAAAAAAACACACCACCAACAAAGAAGTTTTCCTGGGAAAATTCTTAGAAAAAAAGCCATCTGATAGGGAATAAAACACGCTCAGAAAAACAAAAAGGAACAGGGTGGCGCAGCGCTAAGTGGCGACGCGTTCTCCCGCTCTCCCCGGGGAGAGCAGCCCGAATTTCACAGAGAGAAATCTGCCGTGACTTAAAGTGGTATGAAATAAAATCTGAGCGCTTTGATTTGTTGCTTTACAAGATTCAGCGCTATATAAATTCCATACATTATTATTATTATTATTATTATTATTATTATGTACACGCGCGCGATTCTTTTTCCAAAAGAGCAAGAGTATATACAAGCTTCATAAATCTAAGAATCTACATCTCTTAGGAATTAATGTTGAATATGTTTACATTTGGTGTCAAATAAGTCTCATTCTGACGTAATGGCAATAAAGTTTTCTGATTCATGAAAGAATAAACACACTCACTCACACACACACACACTCACACACACACACACAGGAGGGGGACAGGATAGCCTGAGGGTTAGAGTGATGCGCATTGCAGTACCGACTCAACTCCCCAAAAAAGTCCTTCGGATGAGACTATAAAACCACGGTTCCGAATGTGAACGCACACAAAACATCTTGAGCACACGCTAAAACCTGGTCCGCTTTTCGGAAGAGTAGGCCATTGTTTCCCGTGGGAACGGACGACAAAATTTACAAAACTGCATACATTCGGGGACTGGATGTAAAAAAGAACAAGCGTGCTTATTCTATTATCCTTGAAATAAAATAAAAAATTTTTAATTTAATTTTTAAAAATACACACACACACACACACACACACCTGTCCTGAATTTCCATGGAGTGTCTCCACTGTACTTGATCTTTGCGCCAGCGAAGTCTGGAACCTCCATCCTGACCCACCAAAGGAGGCGTGCTGCTGCCTGAAACCAGCATTCCTCACATGTAATGTGTCTACTTTACCTCAAGCCTTATAATAATAATGTGTGGAATTTATATAGCGCTGAATCTTGTAAAGCAACAAAGCAAAGCGCTCAGATGACTTTTTTTTTTTTTTAATATCGAGGCTAATGGAATAAGCATTCATGTGCTTTTTTACATCCGGTCCCCGTGTCGGTTTTGTAAATTTTGTCATCTGTTCCCACCGGCGCACAATGGCCTACTCTTTCGAAAAGCGGAACAGATTTAATGTGTGCGCAAGATGTTCTGCATGCGTTCGCACACGGGGCCTCGGTTTATAGTCTCATTCCGAAGGACTATAACCTTCACACCTTCACACACAAACAAAAGGAAAAAGAAAAGCTAAAAAAAAAAATTTCTTAAAAATCCAAAATCTGTGATGGATACTATATCTGAGTGGTTAAGACCGTTCCAGTTCAGTTCAATAGCCTGGTTGTTAGAACATTGCGCTCGCAATCTGACGACCCGGGTTCGAATCCAGTTCAAGGGGGATATTTTCCCCTGGAGTTAACATCAGTGCAGACTCCACTCTCCCCAAAAGTCCTTCGGATGAGACTTTAAACCGAGGCCCCTGTGTGCGAATGCACGCAGAACATCTTGCGCACATGTTAACTCCTGTTCCGCTTTTTGTAAGAGTAGGCCATTGTGTGCAGGTGGGAACATGACAAAATTTACAAAACCGCATACACACGGGGACTGGATGTAAAAAAGCACAAGAATCCCATTATCCTTGATATAAAAGAAAGAAAGAAAATAAATAAATAAAAGTATCCAACGCCATCCATCATGCACACACACACACACACACACACACACACACACACACACACACACACAAGTCCTTCAGATGAGACTATAAACTGAATGCACGCAGAACACCTTGCGCACACGTTAAAATCCTGTTCTGCTTTTCGTAAGAGTAGGCCATTGTGTGCTGGTGGGAACGGATGATAAAAATTTACAAAAACCGCATACACACGAGGACTGGATGTAAAAAAGCCCATGAGTGCTCATTCCATTATCCTCAATATAAAAGGATGAAAGAAACAGAAAGAAAGAAAGAAAGAAAATAAAAAAATAAAAATTATCTAATGCCACCCATCATGCCCACACACACATGCACAAACACACACAAACACACACACGCACAAACACAACACGCACAAACACACACACACGCACAAACACACACACTCACACACACACAAACACACACATGCACAAACACACACACACGCACAAACACACACACACGCACAAACACACACACATAAACGCACAAACACACACACACGCAAACACACACACCTCACTCTCACACACACAAACACACACATGCACAAACACACACACTCTCACACACACACATCCACACACCTCACTCTCACACACACACACACTCACACATACACTCTCACACATACACAAACACACTCACTCACACACACACACTCACCCATACACACACACCTTAACACACACACTCACACTCTCTCTCACACACACACTCACTCACCCCCACACTCACCCCCATCCAAAAACACACACTCACTCACCACCCCCCCCCCCCCCCCCACACACACACACACACCCTCCCCCCCACACACACACACCACCAAAGTAAACTTGAAGTCACCTGACAAGCTGGAGTGGGAGTTTTGTCGGCGTCGCAACATCATCTCAGTGCGGGCGTTGCCCGTCCCCAAAATGGCTTCCTCCAGCTTCGACTTCATGTCTTCGCGCTTCCTCAGCGTGTTCTGCGAGTACGGGGCACCAGGGATCGGCTTCTTGCCCTTTGAACCACGAACCAATCACACTTCAGATCTTGGCATCGATAGTAAAAAATAAATTATTTTTTTTAATGATTACTGTTTGTTTTTTTAGAATGGTTAAAATAGTCTGATAGTAACTAGGAGGGAGGGAGAGAGAGAGAGAGAGAGAGAGAGAGAGAGAGAGAGAGAGAGAGAGAGAGAGAGAGAGAGAGAGAGAGAGAGAGTCCAGATGAATGCTGTGAATGGATGAAATAAGAAAATAAAGAGTAGAAAGAGTTAAAGTTATGTGTATGGAAGGAAGAAGGGAGGTGGGTTTTTTTGGGGGGAGTGGGGGAGGAGATGGGAATTGCTTATTTTAAGAAAAAAGAAAAACTAATGCTGTAAAAAAAAAATTTTGTTTAAAAAACAAGATCTCTGGTGACCTCATGTCGCACATACAAGCTCATGTGCATGTGTGCACGCGCATGCACACAAACACACACACACAGACACACACACAAACTGCATATACACAGGGACTGGATGAAAAAAAGCACACGAAATAAAAGAATAAATAAAATAAACACACATATACACACACATGTGCAGATGTACACACACGCACACCATTCACACATAAGCAAATCCTACTCCTCTCTCATCACCTACATTTATACAGCTCAGGATGACATCTAAACTCAATAAGAATCAACCAGAAAATCAATAAGAATCATATCTGCAGCATCAGCAGTAATCTCCACCTCACTCCTTCTTCACTCCCTCCCTCCCTCCTCCTTACTTTCACTCACTTCATCCCCCTCCCATCCCACTGAGGTACCACTGGGTATCAAGGTCTTTGTGTGCCTCACTGCATAGCTGCCAACCTTTGAAAATCCAAAACTGGAATTTTGGGAGGGGGGTGGGTTTGGGAGGGGGGCTTCTCCCCTTTCTGAAAAAGTGGGGGGGACAGGGGACCATGCCCCCTGAAGCTGAAGCATTTTTTGACAGATAAAGGAGCAAACTTTCTCATCTCCTGGCAAAATGAAGAAAGTCTGGAAAGAACAGTGTCGCATTATGAAACGAAACAGCTGCAGGTAGGAAACGAAAGTGCAATTATCATTTATCACGTCTGCTTTCACAAAGTACAAAATCAGTAGAGAAAATCATCTTAAGAGGAGTGTTGAGCTATTGACTATTAACTTTTGATTATTTATCATTGATTGCATGACTATGTAAGATTAGGTTGAATGCATGCGCGTTGATTTGTCTTTGCAAGATATAGCGCTATACAAGTTCCATTTATTATTATTATTATTATTGAGCACCAGCTGCATTGATTTTTGTTGCTTTTTATTAGTTTTACAGCAACTGTAAAAAGGGGACGGGATAGCTCAGTGGTCGGAGCACTTGCTTTCCCCCAGCCAAGGTTAAGCAGCATCGAGCGTGGTTACCACTTGGATGGGTGACCGTTTGCGCGCCTTGGCTTCAGTACAGTCCACCAGTTCACCCAGCTGTAAATGGGTACCTGCCCTATTTAGGGTCAGGGAAGGTAAAGCAGCGAGGGAGAGGAGATGGGTGCTGCCCTAAAAATGCTGGCCCCTAGAGAAGCTGAGGTCTCTGAATCCTCGCTCCCCTAGGACCACATAGGCTATGGGACACCTTTACCGTAACAGCAAAATATACAGACTATGTAAAGAGACTGCAGGATAGGTGAAGGTGAAACAGCAAATGTAGTCCAGTGTCAAACGTGGGCCTGACTATGTGGGAACTTTGTCGCTGGCTACAGCTTCACATCTGTCCACAGCTGCTGCAGGGTGGTACTGACTGTTCCTTCACATGCTCAGCAAAAAAACCCACACTTGTGGTTGTTTTTTTACTGCTATTTCGGTCATCCCAGTTTGACAAAAAAATCAAACTGAATGTCAAAGTCCTTCGGATGAGACTATAAACCGAGGCCCCGTGTTCGAACGCATGCAGAACATCTTGCGCACACGTTAAATCCTGTTCCGCTTTTTGGAAGAGTAGGCCATTGTGTGCCGGTGGAAACAGATGACAAAATTTACAAAACCGCATACACATGGGGACTGGATGTTAAAAAAAGCACATGAGTGCTTATTCCATTATCCTCAATATAAAAGAATAAATAAATAAAATAAATAAAAAATCTAGTCTCTGAACTCTGCTTTCATCAGTTACACTATGACCAATGTATGGAAAATCTTCCTTGTGTATGGTCACAAATTTCTGACAGGCACAGCTATCATCCGTTACACATTTATTTGATGATATCTTGGTGACCAGCAATGGAAACAAGCATGCGCATTGATGTCTTGTCATACCCATTTTACGCTTTTTCGTTTTTGTTTGTTTTTAAATCTTTGAAATTGGAAAACCTCTGCTAGAATCACAGCTGAAAACATAGAAAAATTCTGGGGAAAAAGGAAAGGTTGGCAGCTACGCTATGCTGTGCTCACAGTCTACAGCTTTACCTAAAACTAAAAGAACTTTGTAACAGTTTGCGGTTCAAAACTGGTCCACAATCACTCTTTTTTTTTCCCCTCTCAATCAACTAGATTTAGAATGTTCCCAGTGATGAAGTTTTAGGGTGGTTCAATAAACACTGAGAATGAAGCAAGGCATAAAAAACCAAACAACACAGAACCCATGGCAACAAGAGGGCTGTCCCAAGGCAACATTCTCTTGTGAAAGTCTACTTTCACTGATATACAAATCTGTAATGATGCCAACAATATATGTACAAAAAAGAGATGATAATGATAGTAATGAATAAGCAGTAATGAGTTCTCCTAGGGGGTAGCACTAGCAGCTTTCATTCCACAAAGAAAAATCAATTATGACAAGAATAACATCAACACTATATTCACTGGGAGTCAATAAATGAATTACTGGACTGCACATATTCGATGTTGGCAATATATATATTACAACAACAGCAACAACAGTAACAACACAAGAATACCACAACTATTTTAAAAAACAAGACATGATCTCAACACCAAAAATCCTCTAAAAACAAAATGTGGGATAGTGGACACCAATGGGCACTGAGGATTTTTTTGCCAACAGAAACAACACAAAACAACACAACACACACAATACTAAAACTGTAACACTATGACCACTTCAAATGAAGACAACAAAAACCCACACCTGACTGACAGTCTGAGGGTAAAACAAAACCGACATGGAATATTACACAAAAGGGCACAGGGACTTGGTACAAAGAGCACAAGAACTTTGTAAATGCGCAAAGGGCATGGGGACTTTGTAACTGCACAAAGGGCATGGGGACTTTGCAAATGCACAAAGGGCATAAGGGCTTTTGTAACTGCACAAAGGGCAAACAATGATTTCATAACTGCACAAAGGGCACACACTGATTTCATAACTGCACAAGGGGCGCACACTGATTTCATAACTGCGCAAAGGGCACACAATGATTTTGTAACTGCACAAAGGGCACACATTGATTTCATAGCAGCACAAAGGGCACACAGCCATTTTACACCAGCACAAAGGGCACACAAAGATGTCGTAAGTGCACAAAGGGCACACGATGATTCCATAATTATGCAAAGGGCACACAATGATTTCATAACTGCGCAAAGGGCACACAATGATTTCATAACTGCACAAGGGGCACACAATTTCATAACTGCACAAAATGGTTTTGTAACTGTGCAAAGGGCACACAATAATTTCATAACTACACAAAGGGCACACAATGATTTCATAACTGCACAAAGGACACACAATGATTTCATAACTGCGCAAAGGGTGCACATTGATTTCATAACTGCACAAAGGGCATACAGCCATTTTGCAACAGCGCAAAGGGCACACAAAGATTTTGTAAGTGCACAAAGGGCACACAATGATTTCCCAACTGCACAAAGGGCACACAATGGTTTCATAACTGCACAAAGGGCACACAATGGTTTCATAACTGCACAAAGGGCACAACATGGTTTTGTAACTGCACAAAGGGCACACGATGATTTAATAACTGCACAAAGGGCACACAATGATTTCATAACTGCGCAAAGGGCTCAAAATGGTTTCGTAACTGCACAAAGGGCAGAGCGGTTTTGTAACAAGCAAAAGGAAGCAAAAATGTAACCAGAGGAGAATAAAGCTTCAGACCACAAGACCACCAAAACCAGAACAAACATTACCCTGACTTCTTCAAATGATCAAACTTCAACAATGCTCTCTCTCTCTCTTGTTATCTTAAGTCATATTTTTGTAACTGACTTTTTGTTAAACAATAATATTTTGTCTTTGTTGCTGATGCTTCCCCCCCCCCCCCCCCCCCCCCCCCACTTCGAAACCAAAATACTAAGCAGTTCGGCAACCACCTTCATGTATTGGCCAATTGCCTTTTTGTGAATAATTTATTCGAGTTCGACCTCTCTCTCACTCTCTCTCTCAAATGAAAATCAGAAAAAGCATAGAATATTTCTAGATAATACCCTATTTTTCTGGGTTTTTTAAAAATTTTGTAAACAACAAAAAAAAGAAACAAAACACACAAAAAACCGCAACCCCAGATAGTAGATGATTGAGGGCAAAGCTTAGCATAAGATAAATACTGGAAAAAAAACAACAACACAATTTTGTCAAAAGCAGAATATATACCATGAAAAACTTTGTCAAAAAAGACCCCCAAAAAGAACTGCAACCATAAAAAAGAAAGAAAAAACTAATAAAAACCATTGACAATTTTTTTGAAAGCAAATTAATCGCACATACCTTTTTTTTAAATAGAGATACATATCAATCATCTCATATGCAAGTTTAAGTATGCCCCCAAGAAATGAATATTTTTAAAAAATGGAAGGAAGGGGAGTTTAGGAAGGGGGATGGGGGCAGTACTGAGTCGAACAGACCAGAGATATTCATTGTGGTAAGGTGAGCATAGCTTTTGACACAACTCACATGAAAGCAACTCTCACACGAAAAACAACTGGTCATATCCCATTGTTTAAAAACAACAACAACATACACACACATACATACATACATATAATTGTGTGTGTGTGTGTGTGTGTGTGTGTGTGTGTGTGTGTGTGTATCTATCTATCTATCTAGATATGAACAGCAAGAAAACAAATAAATATCAATAAAAACACACACACAACACAGGAAACAATCACAAATTTGTTCTTTAAAAATCTGAAGTCATACATCTGATGACAGTTGTTTTGTTTTTTGGGGTGTTTTTTTTTTTCCCCATAAACATCGAACTCTACCCAAAACTCAAAGTAACACATTTGACAAGGTTGGGTTGTTTGGGGATTTAAATAAAACAACAACAAAACAACCTCAAACTGTAAACAAAATATTCCCCAAATTCAAAGTAACACATTTGATGGACAGGATTTTTTAAAGGTTGGTTTATATAGATAGATAGATAGATAGATAGATAGATAGATAGATAGATAGATAGATAGATAGATAGATTTCAAACTCTACCCAAAACTATTCCAAAAATCCAAAGTAGCACATTTGACAAGGGTTTAAAAAAAAAGGTTTTTTTCTGTTGTTGTTGTTTTTTTTTTTTTGGGGGGGGGGGGATTTGGGGGGATAACCATCCAACTCTACCCAAAACTGTTCACTATTTTGTCATTTACAAGATTCAGCTCTATATAAGTTCCATACATTATTATTATTATTATTATTTTTATTATTATTATTATCATTCCCATCCCTCTGACATAAAGAAAAGTAGCCTGGCTTTTGAGCTGAAGTAGAAAGTGACGCGTGACAGAGAAGTGTGACATTACCACCACACACACACAAAAACAAAACCCAAAGTGTGTGAAGTGGCAATAACTAAGGTGACACTGAGGGTGTACACGTGTGTCATACACGATGATACAGAGCGTGGCAGACATGCCAGTGACAGGCTTTGCTCAGCCCAGTACATGCACATTCAGGGCAGCAGTATCAATACGCCAAGAATAGAGATATGTTTCTTTGATTTTATGTCTATTCACACAAAGTGATATTAGAAATATATATATATATATATATATATATATATATATATATATATATATATATATATATATATATATATATATATATATATATATATATATATATATGCTTGTGGTGTTTTCTAACTGGTCAAGACTGTGAAGGAAGGTGGAGGGATGGTTAAGATGTTTGCCTGCCAAGTCAACTGTTGAGGTTGTGGGTTTGATTCCCAGCCTCGCCTTTTTTTCCCCAATTTGAAACACCCCCCCCCAAAAAAAAATTGAATCAAATGTCAAAGTCCTTCGGATGAGACTATAAACAGAGGTTGGTCGGATCTTAAGAGCTGTCTGTATACAGCATCGTTCTGGCAACTCCTGCGACGGCACTGGAACCATGTGTATCGGCGATTGCCTTTCCAATGATGTGGAGAAGGGGGGAAGGCCTGCTGCATGGGTAACAGCTTGCCCTCCATACTTACTTACCCAGGCTTTGCGCTCTGGAGTATAAACACCTAGAGCGCAACTCCATAGTCTTACGAGACTGACGGATGCCTACGACTACAAGATTCACTATCTGATCAAGTTATCCAGTTTATGGTACAATGGAGAACAAAAAAAAAGAACAGAAATCACAAATTTTACAGTCAGGCTCCATTGTTGAGAATAACTGAGAAGGAGAGTTATCATCTGAGAATGAATGTGGTAGAATAACAGTGAATTTTCCCTGATTTTACCAACTAAAAAAAACATATGTAAATAATTCACAATAACTGAAAACTACAAAACACACGCGTGTGAAGTGTATGCATGTACACACACATTCATCCATATACTCACACGTGCATACACACACACACACACACACACATAAAAACAGACACCATCTAAGACATTTTTACATACATACATAAATACTCAAACACACATTAAAACAGACACCATCTAAAATAATTTTCAAAATATAACATCTGACAGAACATAGTATCCCTTATAAACCATACAGATCTATCATAACATCCCTTTTTTTTAAAAGTAACTTTCTACTTACAACTATTTCTATCTTTATCCTATTCTAAAATCTACCTAACAATCACTTCTCTCTCTATCATATTCTAAAACTCTTCTTTTCCCCGTTTTGAGAGTCAGTGGCATATGAGCAGCCAGACGTCAACCCCACACGCCCTCTTTGTTCAGAACACCATGCTCTGAGTCGGGAAAGGAATGCAACTCGCACAGGTCCCCCAATCACAAGCCATTCCAGTCAAAACCCATGCCCCCCCCCCCCCCCCCCCCCCCCCCCCCCCCCCGTTCCATTTCCACAGTGCACTGCTGCAGGGAATGAAAGGAGTGTGAGAGCCAGGCTACAGTCAGCTGTCTATAGATCCTACGCTGAGGAGGCAAGAGCCCCCCCTCCCCCCAAAGGGAGCTGTCCAGTGAAGCAAGCATTTTCGGGTTGGTAAACATGTTTGGGGTGGGACACACTTTTCTCTCGGGATAGGGATAGGGACAGCCAAGTGGTTAGAGCATTCTGCTCGCAATCTGACGACCCGGGTTTGATTCCCGTTCAAGGGGCATATTTTCCCCTGGAGTTCACATCAGTGCAGACTCCACTCTCCCCGAAAGTCCTTCGGATGAGACTATAAACCGAGACCCCGTGTGCGAACGCACGCAGAACATCTTGCGCACACGTTAAATCCTGTTCCGCTTTTTGTAAGAGTAGGCCATTGTGTGCTGGTGGGAACAGATGACAGAATTTACAAAACCGCACACACACGGGGACTGGATGTTAAAAAAAGCACATAAGTGCTTATTCCAATATCCTCGATATAAAAGAATAAAATCAATCTCTCTATCCGCTGCCTTGGTGGTGCAACATTCATGAATGGACACGTGGAGCCAAATAGCCTGGTGGTTAGGGTGTTAAGCTTGTGATCTGACCATGCAGACTTCAAGCTACCACCAAGATACAAATGGTAGGGGATTTTTTTCCCCCCTGGAGTCAACAACATCAGTACCAACTCCACTCCCCCTCAAAGTCCTTTGTATGGAGCTTTAAACCGAGGTCCCATGTACGAACACGCACAGAATATCTTGCACACACGTTAAAACCTGTCCCACCTTTTGGAAGAGAAAGCTGTTGCATACAGGCAGGGATAGATGACACTTTTTGTTTCTAAAAAAAATGACACTGGTTGAGACATCATCCCTGAAGTCAAAATGCAGCTACCTTTTATGGCAAACGAGCTGTTGCATACGCAAAATCTCACAATTGTTGAATCCTGCAGCTCTAACCAGAGAAACAAGAAAGAGAAAAACAAGAAAGGAACAAAGAAACAAAAATGAAGGGATTATGTCCTCCCCAGACACACATTTGCCAGCTTCAACACTTGCTTCACATCACGGCTCCCTAAGGATCCGCTCTACTCTTGTGCCATGCTTGCTTATGCAGCAAATGTCTCGTAACGATGCCACGAGCCCAATCGTCCCAGAAACTGAGAGCGACGTGTTATCAACATTATGAAAATTGCTACACGACCGTGCATGCTCTCCTGATGAATTCGACTTAACCAACACGACTTGCAGACCAGTCGAATTGTGTATCACCAAAAAAACTAAATAACTGCAATTCATCAAGAGAGCACATCACCGTCAATCCCATTCTAAAAGTATAAAACATTATCGGGGAGAGGAACGTATGATTTGTTGTTATTGATTATGAAAGGTGAATATGTCTAAACGATGCAACAAGGTATGAATATTGGTTGATTAAAAACAAAAAGGAACCAAATCAGAGAATATATACCCGAGCTTGATGGTAGTAGTAAGGGGGAAAACAATCTCAAGATATATACACATATATGTGTGTATAGAAGGAGTCAAAGCTGTGCATAGTTAAACATACCAGGTGAAGTTGTTCCACTAAATAAAAGAAGAAACAAACCTCTGAAATGACATTACTTTAAAAAAACAACAACAACAAACCCTTATTGCAATAAACCTGCAATCCTTCATTCTTCTTTCTCCCTCCATCTTACACACACATACATACATACACACGCATGCACACACACACAACTGTATGTCTATATTTCTAAATATCACTGTAAGCATTTCCTTTCACACCCCCCACATGTGATACTGCATCAATACAACACACACGCTTGTGCCCATGCATACACCACACATACCAGCAACTGTGCATGCATGCACGCACTCACACACCATCAATCAACCAATCAAATAAATTCTCTGACTTCTGATTACAATTTCAATCTGCACACATACAAACATATTTTTAAAACTTGCAAAAACAACAATTTTACCATCACACCCCCAATAAACAAAATTCAAAACTCTCTCTTAACAAAACACGCACAGACTTACTTCTACACACACAAAAAAGACAAGCATGGTCACACCTTTTCCCAATAATTATTCGGAACGGATTCCACAACTGAGAGAAGAGTGAGAAGACACAGCAGACGGGACAGAGAATGTCTTGGTTCCCTTAGGGAAGACAGCACGAGCACAGGAACATAGAGGACACAGATCAATTCAGAGTGGAGGGGGGTGGGGGTTTATAAGAAGGGAGGGAGAGAGAGAAAGAGAACAGGGCAGAGGCGTGGACCGGTTTACCCTAGGAGGGAGGAGGGAGGAATCAGCGGGGGTGTGCTACAGGTACCTGGGGGGAGTCCTCTTTACTGAGGCTGCGGTTGAGGAGGGTGCCGGTGCCGCGCAGCAGATCCTGCGACTTGCGCTGGATGCCCTCCCACAGCTGCTCATGCAGCGACTGCGACTTGGGCAGAGTGTGGCTCTTGGGGCGCCCTCCTCCACTGCTGCCCCCTCCTCCTGCCCCCTCGCACCAGTCCTCCAGAGTCTCCTCCGACCACGAGCGCTGGGACAGGCTGTCCGGGCAGGGCAGGGCCCATTTGGCCTGGGTGCAGTAAGGCGGGCACACGTATACATGTGCACCACACAGGCTCCTGACTGTTCACCCTCCCTCTGCCTGATGGTGACCTCCTACCTACCTACCTACCTAGGCCATGCTTCGGTTTCTTAGCTCTACACACACCTCCTAAGGCTTCTCTGGCTCAAGTTGCGTTACACTGCCTACAGGGTGGGTTAGTAGTGTAGTCTTGAACGACAAAGTATTTTCGAGGTTAAAGGAATATTAGTAGTGGAAAGATGACCTGACTCTGTGAGATTATTTTGTTACTTTGCCACTGACATTCACGAGTAATGAGAAATCCACACACACACACACTACTCCTTCATGGCACATTGTTACTGCTCCCGAAAAAGCAACCATAATTCCATCTTCGTTTTTCTATCATACACAGCCTTCCTTTATTTACTAATCTATAAAACTCGCTTCCTTCCACACACAAAAAGTTTTTCTTTAAACATTCTTGATTTCTACCACAACCTGCATGCTTTCTCAATATGCACAAAGATTTTACATAGCTAAACATATTCTTCAACAATTTCTTTTAATATTTTTGCAGTCTCAATCTACTGGATTCATCTCTTTCAATGAAACATGCTTGTTGCAGACTATTCTTTCACATCTTGTAAACTACTCTTCCACAAGTTGTGAACTATTCCTCCACTACTTCTAATATACTTCTGGATCGATCGACAAAGCTCCAGATTAACACAACTGCAACGCTACTCTCAGAACATCAGAAAACTACAAAGCCAGAAGCGAAATACCAATTTTCCGACCCTTGCCAAACAAACTCCGGTACTACACGAAGGCGCTACGCTGCAGAATGGAAAATGCCTACCACCATGCCCACCTGATGCTAGGGGTGACTGATACACACGTGTAGGGAAAAGAAGAGGGTTAGGCCAGTGCCTTGTAACCACACTCTGCCTTCAAGGCTGCCGCCAGTGCAGGTTAAAAGCAGGGTCCTCTCTCACACACAGAGAAAGAAAGAGCGGGTGAAATCGGTGCTAGCTGCCCCCCCACCAGCCATGTCAGACGGATCAGCTACAGAGGTCTACAGCTACGGAGGTTACTGGGGCAGGACAGGTCACAATGCAAGTTAGCCGATATGCTCACACACCAGGGATGCAGGGCATTGAACACGGGTCTGTTGAAAAGAAGAAGGAAGGTATGCCAAAGTGTCATTTTTGAAGGAAGATATGCCAAAGTGTAACTTTTGAAGGAAGATATGCAAAGTGTAATTTTTGAAGGAAGATATGCCAAACTGTAATTTTTGAAGGAAGATGTTCCAAACAGTAATTTTGGGGGGAAGATATGCCAAACTGTAATTTTTTAAGGATAATGTGCCAAACTGTAATTTTTGAAGGAAGATATGCCAAACTGTAATTTTTAAAGGAAGATGTGCCAAACTCTAATTTTTGAAGGAAGATATGCCAAACTGTAATTTTTGAAGGAAGATATGCCAAACAGTAATTTTTGAAGGAAGATATGCCAAACAGTAATTTTTGAAGGAAGATATGCCAAACTGTGATTTTTGAAGGAAGATATGCCAAAGTGTAATTTTTGAAGGAAGATGTACCAAAGTGTAATTTTTGAAGGAAGATATGCCAAATTGTAATTTTTTTGAAGGAAGATATGCCAAACTGTAATTTTTGAAGGAAGATGTGCCAAACTGTAATTTTTGAAGGAAGATATGCCAAACTGTAATTTTTGAAGGAAGATGTGCCAAACTGTAATTTTTGAAGGAAGATATGCCAAACTGTAATTTTTGAAGGAAGATACGCCAAAGAGTAATTTTTGAAGGAAGATGTGCCAAACAGTAATTTTGGAAGGATGATATGCCTAACAGTAATTTTTGAAGGATGATGTGCCAAACTGTAATTTTGGAAGGAAGATATGCCAAACTGTAATTTTTGAAGGACGACATGCCAAACTGTAATTTAAAAAAAAAGTTTTATTTGTGTTTCAGTTTGCTTTAGGCAAGGCTTCAGTCCCTATCCTAGAACCAGCATCTGCGTGTCAGGGAGAAGACTCGGATCTCTCTCTCTTTCTTTCTCTCTCTCTCTCTCTCTCTGAATGCCACTAAATCCTCTCACATTCCAGATGAAGGCTCCAGAAGTTTGTGATATGCTTATATGTTTGACTTTCTGGTGCAATCTTCCAAAGTTTTTGCAATCAGCTTATATCTTTAACTTGCTGGTACAATCTTCAGAAGCTTTTGCAATCAGCTTACATCTTTAACTTGCTGGTACAATCTTCAGAGGTTTTTGCAATCAGCTTATATCTTTAACTTGCTGGTACAATCTTCAGAAGTTTTTGCAATCAGCTTTTATCTTTAACTTGCTAGTACAATTTTCAGAGGTTTTTGCAATCAGCTTACATCTTTAACTTGCTGGTACAATCTTCAGAAGTTTTTGCAGTCAGCTTACATCTTTAACTTGCTGGTACAATCTTCAGAAGTTTGCAATCAGCTTACATCTTTAACTTGCTGGTACAATTTTCAGAAGTTTTGGTAATCAGCTTATATCTTTAACTTGCTGGTACAATCTTCAGAAGTTTGCAATCAGCTTACATCTTTAACTTGCTGGTACGATCTTCAGAAGTTTTTGCAATCAGCTTATACCTTTAACTTGCTGGTACAATCTTCAGCAGTTTTTGCAATCAGCTTATAGCTTTAACTTGCTGGTACAATCTCAGCAGTTTTGCAACAGCTATAGCTTTAACTTCTGTACAATCTTCAGCAGTTTTTGCAATCAGCTTATAGCTTTAACTTGCTGGTACAATCTTCAGCAGTTTTTGCAATCAGCTTATAGCTTTAACTTGCTGGTACAATCTTCAGCAGTTTTTGCAATCAGCTTATAGCTTTAACTTGCTGGTACAATCTTCAGCAGTTTTTGCAATCAGCTTATAGCTTTAACTTGCTGGTACAATCTTCAGCAGTTTTTGCAATCAGCTTATATCTTTAACTTGCCGGTACAATCTTCAGAAGTTTTGGCAATCAGCTTACATGTGCAAACGCACGCAGAACATCTTGCGCACACGTTAAATCCTTTTCCGCTTTTCGTAAGAGGCTATTGTGTGCCGGTGGGAACAGATGACAAATTGACAAAACTGCATACACACGGGGACTGGATGTAAGAAAGCACATAAGTGCTTATTCCATTATCCTCGATATAAAAGAATAAAATAAAATAAATAAATAAATAAAATAAAAATAACTTGCTGGTACAATCTTCAGAAGTTTTTGCAATCAGCTTACATCTTTAACTTTCTGGTACAATCTTCAGAAGTTTTTGCAATCAGCTTACATCTTTAACTGGCTGGTATGATCTGTTGGTGGTAGGAATTCCTTTATCTTTTTCTTTTCTTTTTTTCTTCTTCTTTTTTTTGGGGTGGGGGGGGGGGGGGGGGGGGGGTAAAGGAATGGTGATGTCCTACTACTGTGATGCCTGAACAATTACTCTATCATATAATATCAGCATCAACACAGGTGTCAGAAAAGATCTGCGTGATCGTAGATCACACTCTTAGTCTATTTTCAATGAAAAATGTGAACTACTGGGGGAGGAAAAAGGTTCAGACAGGATATGCAGATTCTTTCTATAAAAGATTGAAAAAAACCCCAGCAAACTAAGCTGTAAGGCCCACGAGAGGAGCTGGAAAGGACTTGCCACTATATCTTCCAAACATACCTTACGGTATAAAAAGTGAACGAGAAGAGAAGAAGAAGATGATGAAGATGATAAGATGATGATAATGAAGAAGAACATGATCATAATGATGAAGATAAAAAGAGAGAGAGAGAAAGTCATTACAGACAACCACACATTTCTACTTCTTTTCCCCTGATATAAAACTGGGTAGTAACAGAAATGTCAGACAAAAAAACTGCCACCAGTGGCTATGCCTGCAGAAACCAACCTGAGCAATCAGATAAAGCTAGCAACAACCACCGCAGCTAAAGAAGAGGAGGAAAAAGACAAACAAACAAAATGTCCAAAACCAAACTAACCCTGGACAAAGCCATACCTTGAGAAAACACGTCTGACAAATCGGTGGTCTAGAGGCAACGCGCCTGCCTAGAAAGCGAAAAGTCTGGGTTGGAAGTGTGCGGTGGTTCGATCCCCCATTTGGGTCAGAAACTTTTCCCCCATCCATCAGACCATGAACGTTGGTCTGGGTGCTAGTCTTTCAGATGAGATGATAAACCGAGGTTCTGTGAGTGACTCAAAATTATTAAGCGCACGTTAAAGAGCCCACGGCAACAAGAGAATTGTCCCTGGCAAAATTCTGTAGAAAAAAATCCACTCTGATAAGGAAACAAATACAGTTGCAGAAAGGAAAAGAAAATAATAGGTGGCGTTGCTCTTGTGGAGACAAGCTCTCCTCGGGGAAGAGCAGCTCAAATTTCACGCAGAGAAATCTGCCGTGACTTAAAAAAATGGTATAAAAATGAAGAAAAAAATGCCAACTTAACCTGACAGGCTTAAGCCCCCATCATGAAAAGTCGCTTACAAAGTAAGGAAAGCAGCAGAGGGGGGGGGGGAGGCAAACCAAAGAACAATCTGCAACCAGATCTATCTGCAGGCAGAGCTGAGGAGAGGAGAGGAGAGGAGGGAGAGGAGAGGAGAGGGGAGAGGAGAGAGGAGGGAGAGGAGAGGAGAGGAGGGAGAGGAGAGGGAGGAGAGGGGAGGAGAGGAGAGGAGAGGAGAGGAGAGGAGAGGAGAGGAGAGGAGAGGGGAGGAGAGGAGAGGAGAGGAGAGAGAGGAGAGGAGAGGGGAGAGGAGAGGGAGAGGGGAGGAGAGGAAGGAGAGGAAAGAGGAGAGGAGAGGAGAGGAGGGAGAGAGGGGAGGAGAGGAGAGGAGAGGAGGGAGGACAGACACACTTAACCAGCAGACAGATGTCAGGAATGCCCAGGACAGAAACAGGGTGGCAGGAAGTTCATGACCTGTGACCTATGCAGCTGAAAAGGCTTATGAGAATGTATTTTTTGGTCTAAAAAGGCTTATGAGAATTTTGTTTGGTCTAAAAAGGCTTATAAGACATTTTTTGGGTCTAAAAAGGCTTATGATAATTTTTTGGGGGTCTAAAAAGGCTTATGAGAATTTTGTTTGGTCTAAAAAGGCTTATAAGACATTTTTTGGGTCTAAAAAGGCTTATGATAATTTTTTTTGGTCTAAAAAGGCTTATGATAATTTTTTTTTTTTCCTCAGCTAGAGCTCCGAGGTTCACCAAAGGTGAGGTTTTTGCGTATGTGACCGTTGGGTGTTTTTGTTTTTTGTTTTCTCCTACCACCATTTAGACAGTCCACTTCAGGAATCTACAAGAACTGAATAAGTAGGAAAATGGTTGACAAAATCTACACATGCTGGGGTAAAGATCCTTTTCTACAGATATGGGTATTTTTTCTTTAGAAAAAAAACAACAACAAAAAAATGTCCCTTAAATTTTTAGTTGCTTCATCTCAGTATATATCATTAACTCTAAACATGACCTCTTTTCTTGGCTTCAGTACTGTCCCCCAGTTCACCCAGCTGTTAATGGGTACCTGCCCTCTTTAGGGTCAGGGAAGGTAAAGCAGCGAGGGAGAGGAGATGGGCACTGCCGCCCTCAATATGCTGGCCCCTAGAGAGAAGTTGAGGTCTCTTATGCCTCACTCCCCTATGACCACATAGGTTATTGGACACCTTGACCTTTCAGAATGAAGCTGAACATGACCTGGCTGAAATTTTTAATTGATGATATAATTGTCGCCTGCAATCTACAATTCTCAGTCTAGTCAGCATTTTTAACTCCCATGTCAGGGACATCTTGGCCAGTTTAACCGTCACAGACAAATGAAAAGGAAAAGATGGATTTAATCACGAAAACTTGCTAGTTTGACTGTTGGTTTCATTTATGAGTAAGTGAAGTTTGTTTTAAAAAAAATATATATATATACAGTATGAACTATTCTCCAAAAACAAATCCAAACAAACTTCACATAAAAATATTTGCTGATTCCATTCAGTGCATTGATTTAAGCTAGCGAGACTCTTGAGCTGATAGTTCATGAAGAACAACCAAAAGGCACTCTGCAGTGACTTTTTAAAAAATTATTATTATTCAAAGGACTCCCCCCCCCCTCCCCCTTTTAGTACAGTGAAAATACCCCCAAAGTATCACCAGCACAGATTCAGAAGAAATGGTGGAGGGGGAGGGTGGGGGTGGGGCATCTCTCTCTCTCTCTATCTATGTCCCAAACTCTGACTAGAACTATATCAGGCACAAGATGAAAGAGGAAGGAACCAAAATCAAACACGAAAAAAAACTTAGGACAAGTTCGGCTGTGTTCACCTAATGGATATCTCTCCCTTCTCCGAAATCAAACAGACGGTCAGTGACCTGTCAACCCAGTGTGTGTGTGCATCCAGTACAACGTTTCTAGCCGTCTGATTTTAGATATGAGTTGTTACAGATACACGTACATACAAACATACACAATCCATGCAAAACGATAATCATTCTTCACTCAAAACTCGGCAGTTCCTTGCTCATCATTCTCAGTGTATCCCTGACCCTGGTAATGAAACAGTTTCTATCCATCTGCATTGAAAAATACTGAAGAAAACTATGTTGCACACAAAAATTGTTTTAAACCTTTAGCCTGCCATGTTTACCGTTCCGAAACGGCAGATAAATCACGCCCCTCATGCTGCCACGAGTGCCGGTCCGAAACGTCAGTCATGTATCCTGACTTTGAGAAAGGATTTTCTCTGAATAGCGTTTAAGTTTCTTAAATCGTAACAAAATATCTATATCTACATTGTTCATTCATAGTTCCTTTAAGAAAATATACACTTTAACCTACAATAGCTCAGAATTTCATTTGCAAGATTATTTTTTTTCAACACTCCCCTATTTTGGGGGGAAATTCCCAGGCAAATGGGGTTTATCTTTTAGCCAAAATCCTTGGCAGGCTAAGGGTTTTAATTAATTAATCATAGCCAACAAAACAAAGAAAACTTCAGACCAGTACAAACAATGCAGCTCCTTACTCTAAGCCATACACATGACAAATCTATAGCTCCACCGTCTACTGCAGCATCAAGTCAAGTCAAACATACTTCAAATCATCGTCCCATGGAGGGCAATTACAGAACTCAATGTGCACATGCTTTCAGTCCCTATTATGGGAGCCTCGTGAAGTGTTGGAAGTTGCTCCCACCCAAAGGTTCTACTTAACATTGCTTTGATTTGTTTGATTTTCAAGATTCAGCGCTACATAAAAAAACTTCCATATATTATCAAATATCTGTCTCCTGCTTCTTGTGATAAAGGTGTGGTTAGTTTATGAATTACAGTTTCTATCCTGCTTTTGGGGACGGGATAGCTCAGTGGTCGGAGCACTCGCTTTCCCCCCAGTCAATGTTAAGCAGCGTTGAGCGTGGTTACCAATTGGATGGGTGACCGTTTGCACGCCTTGACTTCAGTACAGTCCTCCAGTTCACCCAGCTGTAAGTGGGTACCTGCCTCTTTAGGGTCAGGGAAGGTAAAGCAGCGAGGGAGAGGAGATGGGCGCCGCCCTCAATATGCTGGCCCCTGGAGAAGCTGTGGTCTCTGATGCCTCGCTCCCCTACGACCACATAGGTTGTGGGACACCTTTACCTTTTAACCTATCCTGGTTTTGTATCCTCGCATTCACTGGGTAACGTTCGCATCACTTACAGCCAGAAAACAGATCTACGAAGCCTCTGGGTGTGAGCAACCAATAACACAACATATTGCTCGATGAACAAACATTCTGCTATACTCTCCTGTCCCAAACCCACACAACAAGGCAAATGATGGGACCAAAAATCCTATCAGAACGGACAATACTGTCATCAAATCTATGATTACATATTAGTGGTACATGAAATGGTCAACATTCATGGGCAATGTTTCCAGGCACAAAAGTGTTTTAGTCAGTTATTTGTTGAACACTGTCACGGTCACAGAATGCATTCACTTCAGCCATAACCATGACCAACTCAACAACAAAAAAAGAACAGAACCATTGCTACACTCCACTACCATCAGCAACTCACATCCCTTCCTCTTTTCCAAAAACAGTTATTACAAAAACAAAGCGATCATGATGCAAAACGTAACCTCTAACTAATCCTGCGTCCTTCTACATACTGATTACTTCAATTCGTACAAAGCATATATATACTGATATTGTAACTGGGATGTCTGAGGAAACAGAGACAGAAAAAATCAGCTATTTGAATATGTCTTCATAACTGCTTGTATTGGTAGCTGGCTGTACTAGTGGAAGCATGCATTCAATGCGTATTAACTTGAGATTTATACAAAGAAAAAAACCACCACAGATTCAACCGATTCAACAAATCTAAACAGCACATACGTCTTTTTGTTTCAATATCTATTTCAGTAATGTCAAGAAATTCATACACAGAGAAGGGTTGTTTGGGGTTTTTTTTTCATCAAACGATCAAGATGACCATGAAGACCATAAGATTTTATCATTTTCTTGAGAACTAGAAACTTGAAAAATCTATTTCAGTAATGTCAAGAAATTCATATATAGGGAAGATTTTTTTGTTTTGTTTTTTAATCAAACAGAAAACAATCACGATGACCGTGAAAGCTATATCCCACTTTACCAATTTCTTGAGAACTAGAAACTTGAAAAGCCCTAAACAACCCAGCAGTAACTGTTCTTCCATTTGGCTGTGTAATGGCAGTGTTGAAGTGTGTTTGGGGCGTTACGTCCTCCAGGGTCACCCCAAGTGAGGTTCTGGGTTCGATTCCCAGCCTCGCCCTTTCTTCCCAGTTTGACCCAAAAAATCGAACTGAATGTCAAAGTCCTTCGGATGAGACTATAAACCGAGGTCATATAGGCAAACGCACGCAGAACATCTTGCGCACATGTTAAAACCTGTTCCACTTTTCGGAACAGTTGGCCATTGCGTACTGGTGGGGACGGAGGACAAAATGTTCAAAACTGCATGCACACGGGGACTACGTGTAAAATAAGCGCAAAAACACTTATTCAATTATCCTCAACATAAAAGAATAAATCATTTAAACAAATGAATGAAAATATTCATACAGTCTCTTTGCTACAGACTCTTGATCTGCCGAGGCCACATAATTTGCAATTTCGTTTCTTCTCACCCCCCCCCTCCCCCCCCCACCCAGTACAGCAATGACACCTATCCCGTGAGTTTGGAGGCTTGTGTGTCTGCACTCTATAAATCATCAGATTGATTCACTCATTCATTGTCCGGTTCACCTATCACAGCTACTTGTGTATTGGAGAAGAGATTCAACATGTCCATACCATTAGAGAGAGAGACACACAGACAGACAAAGAATGAGGGAGAGACAGAGACATTTACCAACATTTTTTATTATTTTATTTTTTATATCGAGGATAATGGAGTAAGCACTTATGTGCTTTTTTTTTATACATCCAGTCCCCGTGTGTATGCGGTTTTGTTAATTCTGTCATCTGCTCCCACCGGCACACAATGGCCTACTCTTACGAAAAGCAGAACAGGATTTAACATGTGCGCAAGATGTTCTGTATGCGTTCGCTCACGGTACCTCTGTTTATAGTCTCATCCGAAGGACTGAGAGAGAGAGAGAGAGAGAGAGAGAGAGAGAGAGAGAGAGAGAGAGAGAGAGAGAGAGAGGGAGAGAGAGAGAGAGAGAGAGAGAGAGAGAGAGAGGGAGAGAGAGAGAGAGAGAGAGAGAGAGAGAGAGAGAGAGAGAGAGAGAGAGAGAGAGAGAGAGAGAGAGAGAGAGAGAGAGAGAGAGGGAAGGAGGGAAGGAGGGGGAAGGAGGAAGGGAGAGGACTCTAACTCGAACATTTTATTGAGGCTAATTGGATAAGCCAGAGGCTTCTTTACATCAAGGGAAGAGGGATGGGGGAGGGGGGGGGGGGAGAAAGAGAGACAGACAAGACAGACAGACAGACAGAGAGAGAGAGCAGCAAAGAACGCCATCACCACGAACCAAAGCAGGAACACACAGGAAGGGTGGCAATGGTGGTGGGAAGCAGGGAGAGTACAGGGAAGTGGGAGGTAGAGGGAGGGCTGGGTAGTCAGGTTTGAGTCAAGTGCTCCAAGGCACATTTTTCAGGTAATCTATAGGGGACGGGATAGCTCAGTGGTCAGAGCACTCGCTTTCCCCCAGCCAAGGTTAAGCAGCATCGAGCGTGGTTACCAAGTGGATGGGTGACCGTTTGCGCGCCTTGGTTTTGAACAGTACAGTCCCCCCAGCTGTAAACGGGTACCTGTCCTCTTTAGGGTCAGGGAAGGTAAAGCAGCGAGGGAGAGGAGATGGGCGCCACCCTCAATGTCTAACGCCTCACTCCTCTACGACCTTACAAGATATGGGACACCTTTACCTTTTTATAGAGGGTGGGTAGATAGTATTGAGTCGAGTGCTCTAAGGCATTTTTCAGGTGATCTACAGGGAGTGGGTAGTTAGTTTTTGAGTCAAGTGCTCTAAGGCATTTTTCAGCTGATCTATGGAGAGTGGGTAGTTAGTTTCGAGTCAAGTGCTCTACGGCATTTTCCAGGTAGTCAGCTTTTAACGTAAGCGCAAGATGTTCTGTGTGCGTTTGCATAAGGGACCTCGGTTTATAGTCTCATCCGAAGGACTTGTGTGTGTGCGTGCGGGCGTGCATGTGTGCATGCGTGCATGCATGTGTGCATGCATATGTGTGCGTGTGCATGCATGTGCCTGCAAGCCTCTGTGCGTGTTTACATGCACTAATTGAATGCATTCTACAGAACAAAGAATCTCAACTACAGATCCATTTTCTCTTAAGGTAAACATCAGATATTATCCTACATTCCATTCTGAAGCACGATGAAGCTCTACACTGTGATGCTCTCTAGCTGTTTATCACATCTTCGAATTTATAAAGGCATGGCAGATTCTGGGGCATATATCATAAGACCCTCCAGCACATAAAGAGAAGGTCATTGTGTGCCGGTGGGAACTGATGACAAAATCTACAAAACTGCATACACATGGGGACTGGATGTAAAAAAGCACACGAGTGCTTATTCCATTATCCTCGAAATAAAAGAATAAAAATGAGTCGCATTGCACTGGAGGTAATTTTTTTTTTATAGTTGTTACGTAATATTAATCTGCAATAAATAAAGCTATTCAATACAAAAAAACAAAAAAAAAAGATTGAAAATTGGACAACTCTATGAAAAGTTTAATTATAACTGAAATGCTACACTGCAGAAAGTAACAACATGAGAAATTTTGCATCGTAACAGGTGGTCAGTATGAGGGTGTGAGTGTTTCTAAATGTGTTTTTACAGCAGAAAGAAACAAAATAATGTCTTGATACTTCAGTACAAGGTAGAAGAATGGTTATAGTTAATGGTTATAATCAATCAAAATCTAAAAATCGACAACCTGACCCCCACCTGCCTAAAATGGCTCCTAGAAGAAAAGTGGGTCAGGTGCAAAGCGACTCATTTCAGGGTGGAGGGTCAGATTTCAGGAATTGACAGTATAAATTTTTGAAGTTTCAATATCACAGGAATATTTTTTTTAAAGCAAATATCAGCAAATAACTGGCTGAAGTATGCAGTTACATGTTGCTTAACAATGACTGCTTTACAAAGTGAAAAATACACATCAATACAATTTTCTACATAAATACATGATTTGAGATTTCTTCAACGCTTAGCCGAATACAACGTGTGCTGATACGCAGAGGCAAAGATTGCAGATAATAACGATGAGTGTATCATATCAGAATACACTTTTTACACAGATAAGATAAAGTATCAGTAAAAATTCTACCAAAAAAAAAATCATTGTTGAAAATGTTTCAATGGTATACACAGAAGAAAGAGAGAGGTGGATGGAAATATAACAATATTGGTACTTCTATATCTCTTTCTGTTTTCCATTTGAAATATGTCATTAAAAACCTCTTTTTGAACAAAGCATTTGATTAAAAACACAGTGATCTCCTAACCACCCCAAATACAGTGTAACGAAAGTTGTATTGTTTATGAAGTATAGTGCTATTTGCAAAATAATAACAAAATCATATTGAGCATTATCACTCCCAATCAAAAGTAGTGTTCACTGAATCTTTCTGACTTAGTAACATTCATATCTATAGGCAAGTGTTGAGTCCGGTCCCTAAATCGGAAATCTCCGCTGGGACATTAATCTAATCACAACAACAACAACAAAGCAGGCAGATCTTCACACAAAAGAGGGGTGTGTGCGTGCGTGCGTGTGCATGCACGAGTGTGTGCGTGCGTGCGTGTGGTGTGTGTGTGTGTGCATGCGTGTGGTGTGTGTGTGTGTGTGTGTGCATGCGTGTGGTGTGTGTGTGTATGTGTGTGTGTGTGTGTGTGTGTGTGTGTGTGTGGTGTGTGTGTGTGGGTGTGTGTGTGTGGGTGTGTGTGTATGTGTGTGTGTGTGTGTGTGTGTGTGTGTGTGTGTGTGTGTATGTGTGTGCATGCGTGTGGTGTGTGTGTGTGTGTGTGTGCATGCGTGTGGTGTGTGTGTGTATGTGTGTGTGTGTGTGTGTGTGTGTGTGTGTGTGTGTGTGTGTGTGTGTTGTGTGTGTGTGTGTGTGTGTGTGTGTGTGTGGGTGCGGAGAAAGAGACAGTATACTCAGTCTGTATCAACATACATATAGTCTTTGTATCTACACACACTTACATGAGTGTGTGTATGTATGTGTGTGTTGGATATCTGTGAATGTATGCACATGCATGAGAACAAAGATGGGTTTGTGTACGACAGCACAAATGTGTAAGGAAATGGATGTATATATCTATATCTGCATATATGCAAATGTGTACACACACACACATACACACACTCACTCACTCACTAACACACACTCACTCACTAACACACACACACTCTCTCATAGACACACACACACTCTCTTTCTCACACACACATCCACTCATTCATTCACTCAACCCACCACCCACTCCCTCACACACACACACCCACAGGAAAAAGAAGTCCTAATTCAAGTCAACAAAAATCTAGTTTACGTACATTCATTACTTTCCATAGTTCCAGACAGAACCACCTTCACCCACACACTTGTCATGAACAGATCCATACAAGAAAGACAAGAGAAGAAACAGAACAGATGAGAATGGCAATGAGCGACACCCATCCTTAATTAACAATATGCCACGTATTTCATAATGCTGAATGTTTAACATTAGTTGGTATATATTTTTCTAAGTGCCTCTTCCTCTATACGGGACGGGATTGCTCAGAGGTCAGAGCACTCGCTTCCCCACCCAGCCAAAGTTAAGCAGCGTCGAGCGTGGTTACCAGTTGGATGGGTGACCGTTTGTATACCTTGGCTTCAGTACAGTTCCCTCAGTTCACCCAGCTGTAAATGGGTACCTGCCCTCTTTAGGGTCAGGGAAGGTAAAGCAGCGAGGGAGAGGAGATGGGCGCCGCCCTCAATATGCTGGCCCCTAAAGAAGCTGAAGTCTCTGACGCCTCGCTCCCCTACGACCACATAGGTTATGTGACACCTTTACCTTTTACCTCTTCTTCACTACATTAGCACCAAACCAGGTTATCTCCTTTACTGGGCACACTGGAGATAACCTGGTTTGGCTCTTTAATGTAGCGTCTTATTTCTACACAACAAGGGAAAATCGCATTCAGTGTTCACAGTCCAGTTGATGTATCACTCTATTATGGACAGACACAAAATCTGTCTACAAATATCAAGCCAGTTTATCTCCAGTGCACCCAGTGAAGGAGATAACCTGGTTTGGCTCTGATGTAGCATCTGATTTCTACAGACAAGAAAAAAAATCACATTTAGTGTTCACAGTCTAATTGATGTAACTCTACATGGACAGACATAAAATATGTTTCAAGCTCGTATTACATTTACATACCGGAAGATGTTAATAAACATGTCTGAATACTAGAGAGAAACTGCTGCTTCACTTATTCTGAGTACAAAATAACAATGTCATTATAACAAAAAATTTTTTTCGTAAAGCAGGTACTACTCCGAGTATTGGTTATCAACTTCCTTAAGTTTAAAAATGCAGACAGCACATATAATCCATGTTTAACTTTTGACCATTACACTTTCCTCTCAGACACAACAACAAAAACAACGTAACAACTCCCTTATACTTCTCCCATCAGAAACAACAACAACACCACCGCCATAACAACTCTGAAAACTAACCTTGTCTGATTAATAATGAAAAACATACGTGTACAATCCAGGAACAAGCCAAGGCTCCAGAGTAGTATAAGAAGTGGAATAAAGATTCTTTTTAAAACAAGAACAAAAAGACCCCCCAAAAATCAAAACGAACTAAAATAAATCATAGCATACCATGGCAAAAGGGGATAGGAAAAAGAGTGAAAAATAAAATAAATAAATAAAAAACTACTACACAGGCAAAAGGGAGATGGTGGTATGTGATATCATGACCAGAAGCAATCCACCGGCTTATTCATTCATATTTTCTGACTGGAACATCAGAATGTGTTAACGATATTTTTCTTCTTAAAAAACAGAAAAAAAACCCAAAAACTAACAATTTTCACCATTACACACATTTCTGAAACATTTGAAACACAAATTCCCAATTCTTCAGCTAGAGCTCCAAGGTTCACAAATGGCGAGATTTTGCGTATGCGACCGTTTTGCCCACCATGAAGGTAGCCGCATTCCGACTTCGGGGACAGTTTGAAAATAAAATCATATTGAATTCCATAAGATCTGACATTCGAATAAGTTTTTTTAACGGAACAGACTGTGTGTACAAATTGCGAGGAAACCGGTAACGTTTCTGAATAACGCGGAAATACACAAAAAAAGCCGGTGAATTGCTTGATTCTGTTAGGCAAATGATAAAAGCCAGGCTACACCCCATGTCAGGTTACTGGGTTAAATATACAGGTTAATACAACAAGGCAAGGGTAATCATGGAAGGTAAAACCCACACAAACGATCACTGCACACGCTTGCACCACACACTTTTCGTTAACTTGAATCATCATATAAACAACATATTTTCAAAAATATATATATATATTCTTCTGATGTGTAATAGACTGTTTTTTCTAAGGAAAAAAATGTAATTTTAGGAAATTATATTCCCTGCAGCATTCTTAACACAATGCTGGATCAATTGCCTGCTGCCTTTTCCCTTAAAATATCTTCAATACATACATGCACACAGATATTACATATAGATGCTTTTGCATGCTTTTTCATCCCTTTTTATTGCCTACAACCAACATTTAAAGATTCTCTCTCACCACACACACACACACACACAAACATACAAGAATACATGGATAACGTACCCAAACACACTCTCACACACATAACAAAACAACACAAGCGACACACATCAAACACACACCATACCCACAACACACACAACACATCACACAACCCCACCACCACAACACACCGCACACACATACCACATACACACAAAACCACATCACATAACAACCACATACACCACACACAACATAACCCACACACACACCACACATCACACACCCACCCATCCCCATCACAACACAACCACACACACACACAACCCACACACATCACACACAACCAAACACACCAAACAACACACACACATCACACAAACCCCACAAACAACCACACACCACCACATACAACAACACCCCACACACACACACCCACCCCACCCCTCCCCCACACCACACCACTACAACCCACACCCCACACCACATACAACACCCACAACCCTCCTCCACCCACACCCACCACACACACACACACAACCACCACCCTCCCCACATACACCACCACAACCCACACCACCACACCCCCCACTCACCCCCCAACAAAACAACCACACCACCCTCCCCCACATACACACAACATACCCCCTACCAACCCCCCCAACCCCCCCCCCCCCCCCCCCCCCCCCCCCCCACACCACAATCACCCCCACCCCTCCACATACACACAAAACCACACAACACACCCCCCCCCCCCCCCCCCCCCCACCCCCCACACACACACAATCACCCCCACACCCTCCCACATACACACACAAAACCCACACATACACACACACCACAACCCCCCCCCCCCACACACCCCACCACACAACCCATATCATCCCACCCCCACACACCAACCCACATACCCACACAAACCCCCTCACCACACACCACAAACCCCCCCCCCCCCCCCCCACCCCCCCCCACCACCCCCTCCCCCCCCCCCTCCCCCCCCTACCCCCACCCCACCCCCCCCCACCCCACCCACCCCCCACCCCCACCCACACCCACCCCTACTTGCTCACCTTGTACTCGAAGTTGGCGACGGCCAGGTAGAGGACCTCCAGGATGCGGGCCAGGCGGCTGATGGGCAAGTCCTTCCACCACTGCCGCAGGAACGCCTGCTCCGAGTTCTTCAGCACCCACAGGAAGCACATCAGCAGGTTCCGCGTCGCCTCCGCGTTGATCGGGCTCTTCCGCAACTGTCACAACACAGCGCGCAAATCCAGCGTGACTCGGTCGAGGGCCCCGTGCTAACATCAGTTGCGTGCGCCCCCTTTCCTTTTACCAGGTGCGGTCAGTCCCCGCTGTAATAATCAGCAGCAGCTGGGATGGGATGGACAGCAGCTGAGAGTTGGGGGGGGAAACTGACCGCAGTGAGATAAAGGTTGGGTCATTTATGACCAGCTAAACGAAATTTCTTCATTAACAACCCTTATCACCCGAGGTTCATTTGTCCAAATCCTGTCAAGTAATTTTTACAACTTTCAATAGTCGCTACCCCCAAAAAAAACAAATTACATATATTAAAACTATCTTTTACTGCAAGAAATGTTATTTCCTGCATTCTGCGTGACATTAAGTGCACACTGGGCCAGACGCTTTTTGAATTCATGCAGTTGTTTTTAAAAAAAAAACACCCCAAAATTAATCATAACACCTCATCATTTTTGGTATTTCTATGGCAACCACCATCTCTTCTACTAAACTTGTAAACAACAGCTTCTAGGCCACTCTGCCCCATCTGCTTGATCAGTCTCCAACAATATTCCGATGGAAAAAGCCTTTAAATCTACTCTATAGGCATCAACTCACTCAGCACACACCCTAACCTTTGCCCATAACAAGATTTATTTAGCAAACTTTGAACATTCATAATTTGCTTAAAACCGCACTGATTTCAACACAGTAAAGTGTAAACAAGATGGTGGCATCTTGTTAACGCAAAGCAGCAACTCTTTTAATGTAAACAACAATGGCAGCGCCTATAGTAAGTATGCGTTTTGCAGGCATCAGCAGAAACTGTAATTCTCTTTTTTTTTTTTTTTTGGCGTGGCACAGGATGGGGGGGACTGATGCAGGTTTACATGTCTTTGTGCATGCATGTGTGTGTTTGACATGTTTTTTTTTATATCCTTTTTTTTTTAATAAAATTATTTGTAAATCCATTCTTTCTCTCTATTACCCTTAGTCTGGCAAAAACCCAACACCTCACCAATGTTCCTGTGAAATTTTTATACAGAGAGAGAGAGAGAGAGAGAGAGAGAGAGAGAGAGAGAGAGAGAGAGAGAGAAGATTTTTTTAAAGATAAGATTTCAGTTTTTCCTGTCACCAAAATGACTTACGAAAGTCATAAAACCACATGCACAGTCTCAGGGGATACTGAACAAAGAATCATACTTTTCACACACCTCCCCCATCCCCTACCCCCACCCCAAAAATCACACACAAACTCTCCCCTCCACCACTTCACACAGACCCACACCACAACCCTCACCCCACCCCAAAAATCACACACAACTCTCCTCCACCACTTCACACAGACCCACACCCACACCCCAAAAATCACCCACAACTCTCCTCCACCACCCCACACAGACACACCCCCTCACCCGTGAGGCAGGATCGTCGTTGGACATGTGAGGAACGTTGATGCCGCGGTTGCCGATGCTGGAGCCGGCGATGGCCATGGCCACGCGCTGACTGATGCGATCCCCTTCCTCGTCCAGCCCAAAGCCGCTGCCCAGCTTGCCCTCCAGACAGGGGTCGTACAGCTGGGCCAGCGTGTCCATGGTGATGCCCACGATGGGCAGGTACAGCGCCGCCAGACGAGCCTGCAGGGCGCGAGGTAGGTATTTATTTATTTATTTATACCACTTTAAGTCACAAGATTTCTCTGCGTGAAATTCGGGCTGCTCTCCCCGGGGAGAGCACGTCGCCACAAGAGCAGCGCCACCCTTTTTTTTTGTTTTTTTGGTCTGCAACTGTATTTCTTTCCCTATCAGAGTGGCTTTTTTCTAAGAATTTTGCCAGGGACAACTCTCTTGTTGCCGTGGGTTCTTTTTCGTGCGCTGCATAATTTTCTGTAACACATGGGACCTCGGTTTATCGTCTCATCCGAAAGACTAGCGCCCAGACCACCACTCATGGTCTAATGGATGGGGGAAAAGTTTCGGGCCCAGACGGGATACGAACCAAGCACACTTCCAACCCGGACTTTTCGCTTTCTAGACAGGCGCGTTACCTCTAGACCACCGATCCACCAGTTACCAGTTGTGTGTGTAGGTGAAGGACAATGACAATGACAAATTCTTTTTCTTTCGAGGATAATGAAGAAGCACCCATGTGCTTTTTTACATCCAGTCCCCACCCTTGAGCACTCGCTTTCCCCCAGCCAAGTTAAGCAGCGTCGAGCGTGGTTACCAGTTGGATGGGTGACCGTTTGCGCGCCTTGGCTTCAGTACAGTTCACCCAGCTGTAAATGGGTACCTGCCCTCTTTAGGGTCAGGGAAGGTAAAGCAGCGAGGGAGAGGAGATGGGCGCCGCCCTCAATATGCTGGCCCCTAGAGAAGTGAGGTCTCTGACGCCTCGCTCCCCTACGACCTTATAGGTTATGGGACTCCTTTACCTTTACCTCACTCTTAGTGATATTAGACGAGAAGTTACCAGTGAATGTAGGGGAAGGACAATGACAATGACGAATTCTGTTCTTTCGAAGATAATGAATGAGCACCCATGTGCTTTTTCTTTACATCCAGTCCCCGCCCTTAGGGTTATATAAGAGAGAGAGAGACACAGAGAGAGAGAGAGAGAGAGAGAGTGTGTGTGTGTGTGTGTGTGTGTGTGTGTGTGTGTGTGTGTGTGTGTGTGTGTGTGTGTGTGTGTGTGTTGGGGTGGAATTGAACCTAAGACTGTTTAAGGTTTTGGTTCACCTGCTGGACAAGTCAAGTCGTCAGAAACTTTTGAATCATCAGAAACAATATATCAGTAACAAAGTATCAGTTACAATACTGACAGGCACATTGATGCGTTTCATTATCTCAAGAAAGACACCAAGAAAGCTACATTTTCATACTGGTTTAAACATTCCAAGATAACTTGAAACAAAAATATCACACATATACATGTGCACACACACATTTAAAATCATTGCAAGCTAAAAATGAGACACATACTTATTTTCATGAGCTTGCTCATGACTGTGTGCACATATCCACTCCCCTGCCCCCCCCTCCCACACACACACAAACACACATCAATAATTCCTTGAACATAATTTCCATTCTCCTGCCCTTTTTTTTCCAGAAAAGACTTAAAACATTTTCTCTCCCATGCTGAAGTTGGATGCGCTGGGCCTGACTTGTCAGGTACTTAACAGCAGCGCAGCGCATTTTCGCTCATATGACAGATAACAATAGTTGCTGTCTGAGCGTTTGACAAAGAAAAAGAAGAAGATGGAGAAGAAGAAGAAAAAGAAGAACAAGAACAAGAAAAAGAAGAAGATAAAAAACAACACTCACAACTATAAATTCACTCTTCATCACCAACAATTTTCTCTTTCCTCACATGACACACAAACAGATTGTCATGAACAACAACAAAAAAACCACACACAGGCAAGAGATCTACGAGAGAAAAAAACAAAAAGGCGGTACAACCAACCTTGATTTGCGGGTCGGTGTATCGCACATCCAGGTCATGGTTGTAGAGCAGGTTACACAGCACTCCAATGGCTCTCTGGTGCACCACAGGATTGCTGCAAAGTCCACACCAGACACATTATGTACCCAACACCACTGCAACCGCCCACAAACGCCCTGGTAAAAATAGACCCAGTTTTCCTGCAAACGCCCAAAACCGCCCTCAAATATGTGCTTATTATGGGCGCCGCTATTGTTGCTTACATAAACGAGATTCTCGTGAGAGGTGCTGCTTTGCGTGAACACGAAGCGGCCATGTTGTTTACACTTTACTGTGTCCAAATCAGTGAGGTTTTAAGCAAATTATGAATTTTTTGTGCTGAGAGAGGATTTGGACGCCTATAGAGCAGATTTAAAGGCCTTTTCCATTGGAATATTGTTAAGACTGATAAAGCAGATGGGGCAGAGTGGCCTACAAGCTGTTGTTTACAAGTTTAGTAGAAGAGATCGTGATTGCCATACCCATAGCAAAAAGTGATGAGGTATCGTGATTTTTTTTTGGGTTTGTAAACAACTGCATGAATGCAAAAATTGCCTGGCCAAGTGTGTACTTTATTTAATGCTGAATGCAGGAAATAACATTTCTTGCAGTAAAAGATACCACAAATACATTTAATCTTTTTTTAAATGTAGTGACTATTAAAAGTTGTAAAAATTACTTTCCTTGACGGTCCTGAATTGTGTGAGAATGTACTGGGTGACCTCAGGGTGCTATGGGTTAATATTAACTCTGTCTGGGTGTGTGATTCACCAGAGATAGGAACCAACCCTTGGCAGGTCAGTCAGCGTTCTACATCCACCGGAGAGTTTTCAAAAGAAAGAGTTCATTCTTCAAAGAACAATGTATCAATGGGAGATTGTAACAGAACACTTTGAAGAACACACTCTTTTGTTTTGGAAACACTCCAGGGGACATACATTTTGAGGATTTTTCCTCTGGAGTTTACATCAGTGCCGACTCCACTCTCCCCAAAAGTCCTTCAGATGAGACTATAAACCGAGGTCCCACGTGCGAATGCACGCAGAACATCTTGCGCACATGTTAAAACCAGTTCCACTTTTCGGAAGAACAGGCCATTGTGTACTGGTGGGAACAGATGACAAAATTTACAGAACTGCATACTTACGGGTACTGGATGTAAAAAAGCACATGAGTGCTTATTCCATTATCCTTGAAATAAAAGAATAAAAACCCTCCATTATAACTTAATCTTGTACATCGGCTTAATTTTGAACATCAGTTTAACCCGTTTCAGAAAAAAAGAGTATATGAAAAAGAAAACAGAAAAGCATGTGAGGTTCAGTTTCTCATAGTCTCGCAACTCTTAACTGAGACTGCTGGAATTCTTTTATCATTTTTCAAAAAGGTAAAGTATAGTAATCATTTATTCAAAATTCTTACAGAAAATAATATTTTAAAAAAATCTCCTATGGCCTTGAAAACTGGCTGCCCCAAAAAGGCATATAAGTTACAAACTAAGTATAGAATATCAACACTGGTATCAACACATATACATCAGTGAACTCACAAGCACACACAGAGATGCATACAGACGTACACACACACATTTTGGATCTACCAGAAGAAAGAGTTTGCAAAACTAAAATTTTATGATTATGCTACAAAAGAATACAGAATGGAACCATATTTAATAAACAATGAAAACAAAACCCATAAGAAGACATATTGTAAATTTCGCACAAGCTCTCACAATTGAATGATAGAGAAAGGGAGGCACCAAAATACATCCAGAGAGGACAGAAAATGTAGATACTGTAACAAAATAGAAGATGAATTTCATTTACTTGATAAATGTATTTTATATGATGAACTCAGAAATAATTTGTTATTAAAAATCAAAACGAAAGACAAAGAACGCAAAAACTGTGTACATAAATTAAGTGACATAATCACAGTTGATATGTATCAAGCAGATATCATCAGATATGTGTATGAGTGTTTTGAAAAAAGAGTAAAAGAGAAGTAGAATGCAACATGTTTTTTAGTGTACATCACTTTTAGCCAAAATGAATAATTATTATAATTGATGTTTTTGTTGTGTCAAATAAGTCTACATGACTTAAATGGCAATAAAATATTCTGAATCTGAATCACACACACACAAACCCTCTCGTCTAATATCACTTTAAGTGAACAGACGTAAAATCGAAGACACACATCCCCCCTCTCCCTCCTCACTCATTCACCCCACTTTCACACATCACACACCCACACCCCACTCACTAACACACACTCACCCACCCACCTACACACCCAGCCATTCACCCACCCACCTACACAGCCAACCAACCCCACACAGAGCACCCCCCCCACCCCAACAAAGCAGACGAGCGATCCACACGAGGTGCAGTGCAGGGTACCTGGCATCAAAGCCGTTGCTGAGGTCTGACAGCATCAGACCAACCAGGTAGTGCTGTTGGCGAAACTCCGGCGTCAGCTCGAAGAAGACGCCTTTGTCGGTCAGAGTGCTGGTCGACGTGTATGAGCTGTCACACACACACACATAATAATAATAATAATAATAATGTATGGAATTTATATAGCGCTGAATCTTGTAAAGCAACAAATCAAAGCACTCAGATGACTTTTTTTTTTTTTAATGCGTGTGTATGCGAGTTTTTGTTGTTTTTTAAAAATTTTGTCATCTGTTCCCACCAGCACACAATAGGTTACTCTTTCGAACAGCGGAACAGGATTTAACGTGTGCGCAAGATGTTCTGCATGCGTTTGCACACGGGGTCTTGGTTTATAGTCTCATCCGAAGGACACACATGTATGTATGTGCACACACACATATTTATACATACACACAAACACATACACAAACACACACACACGCACACATACAAACACATGCACTCACACACACACTCACTCACTCACAAACACATACACATATACACACACACACACAGTGCAATTATTGTAAAAGCTATTATCTCCTGCAGGGATAGTGTTGAAGGTTTCTGTACAGGGTTGTTGCTGTTGGTGTTGTTGTTTGTGTGTGTCTGTGTGTGTGCATGCATGCAGGTGTGTGTGATTCTCTCTCTCTCTCCCTCTCTCTCACACACACACACACACACACACACACACACACAACACCTCCTCCACTCTCTAAAAAATAAATCTAAAACCCCTTCCATAGAACACCAGACCCCTTCCCTCACCAACCCTACCCCCCTTTTTGCAGTTGTGTTATCGCCCATGACTGACCTGTGCGAGGCAGCGCTGCTGATGCTGCTGGTGGGAGAGTTCATTCCAGAGGGGGTGAGAGGGGTACCGAAAGGCAGGTTGAGGGGGAAGAAGTGTTCGTGGCTGCACAGGATACGGACAAAGTCCAGACGCAGCAACAGAAGGCTGGTGGCATCTGACAGCTGACAGATCTTCAGGGACATCTGCAATCACAACTTGTTTTATTAATAATAATAATATATGGAATTTATACAGCATGAATTTTGTAAAGTATCAGGGCGGGAATAGCTCAGTGGTCAGAGCACTCGCTTTGCCCCAGCCAAGGTTAAGCAGCATCAAGCGTGGTTACCACTTGGATGGGTGACCGTTGGCGTGCCTTGGCTTCAGTAGTCACCCAGTTCACACAGCGTTAAGTGGGTACCTGCCCTCTTTAGGGTCAGGGAAGGTAAAGAAGCGAGGGAGAGAAGATGGGCGCCACCCTCAATATGCTGGCACCTGGAGAAGTGAGGTCTTGCTTTGCTCTCCTACGACCACATAGGTTATGGGGCACCTTTACCTTTTTTTTTTTTTGGAAAGCAAACAAATCAAAGCACAATCTTCTTTTCATTGAAAAAAATAAAATTTCACTCAAAATTATTTTTATTCAATTTATTTTTCTCTCTAAAAATTATCTGTTTCATGTCTCAGAAAATTCATTTTCTTTCTGTGAAAATCCAGTCTCCATCATTATGTTCACTGTCACTGACAGCTCACTTTATTCCGGAGTATTTTCTACCTGATTTAAGTCAGAGTGTGAAACCTTGAATGTAAGTTCCCTTTGGGTTTTGCTTGTTTGCTTCTTGTCATGATTTATGTCATTTTTTAAAGAATCCTATAAAACATATTTGTTGCATTTTATTTAATGTATTCGAAGACATTTCAAACTGTTTAAAGCGAAACAGAACATGGGGTAGCATTCATCTGAAACAAAGGCTGTATTAACTCACTCCATCTGAAGGTTCAAGTAACATGACTCACAAACCTAAAGAAATACACACTGGGAAGCATTGAAGCTCACGTAAGTAATGAAAGTGTTTACATTTTGCCTGGCATGCATACACACATTACACACAGATGTATATCAAAGGGATAAAAGCACACAAGAGTGCCATCTCTCTCTCTCTCTCTCACTCACACACCTCATCCTCAAAATACACATCAACCCACAAACACCCTGCCACCCCCCACAAAAAAACCCCCCCCCCCCCCCCACCCCTCCACACACACACAGGCACAACCAACCACACCCACCCACCAAAACCACAACCCCCCACCCACCCCTAACACATACACACATCCACATCATCAACCAACACACACACATTACATCTCTCCCTCCTCCCCCGCACACACACCCACACAACCAACTCCCCCTCCCCCCCACTCACAACTGTCCCACACTCACCCACATCCACCCACCCAAACACCCACCTAACAACCCACCCACACACATGCATACAGACCTTCTTGATGTACTGTCTGATGAGCTGGAAGACGAAGCCCCGGTCCATCAGGGACAGCAGATCGTGCAGGAAGAACGCCAGGCTGGTGTTCAGGCTTTTGATCAACGGAGGCTCCTACACACACACACGCACGCACACACACACACGCACGCACACATGCACGCACACATGCACACACACACATGCAAGCATGCACGCACATGCACACACACACACTTACTTGTAAAAACAAATCAATGCAGCTTGCATTCAACCCACTCCTACACATTCATCCAACAATGATTGAACGGTTTTAACAAATTTGACTGTACAGTTATGGAGGATTATCTTCTGAAGGCAGAGTGTGGCTGCCTTTAAGGTGTGTCTTTATTTTTTTTTATTCTTTTATATCGAGGATAATGGAATAAGCACTTATGTGCTTTTTTTTACATCCAGTCCCTGTGTGTATGCGGTTTTTGTAAATTCTGTCATCTGTTCCCACTGGCACACAATGGCCTACTCTTATGAAAAGCAGAACGGGATTTAACGTGTGTGCAAGATGTTCTGCGTGCGTTCACACATGGGGCCTCGGTTTATAGTCTCATCAGTGTGTGTGTGTTGTGTGTGTGTGTGTGTGTGTGTGTGTGTGTGTGTGTGTGTGTGTGTGTGTGTATGTGTGTATGTGTGTGGTTGGTTGGTGTGTGTGGTGAGTGTGTGTGTGTGTGTGTGTGTGAGTGTGTGTGAGTGTGTGTTGTGTTTTGTGTGTGTGTGTGTGTGTTTTGTGTGTGTGTGCATGTGTGTGTGTGTATGTGTGTGTGAGTGTGTGTTGTATGTGCGTATGGTTGGTGAGTGTCTGTGTGAGTGTCTTCGTTTTAACATCTATCCACTAAAAAGTGACTTTAGACAGATGTGTGTATGTGTGTCAAAGTCAAGTCAAAGTCAAAGTTTTATTTTCAGATGGTACATTGAATAAGAGGGAGGCACCGTGGTCGAGTGGTTTAGGCGGTCAACTCGTGATCCAGAGGTCGCGGGTTCGATCCCCGCTCGGCTCGGTGTTGTGTCCTTGGGAAAGACACTTTACTCCTATTTTCCTCACTCCACCCAGGTGTACAAGTGGGTACCAGCTCTGCTGGGGAAGTATCTGGCGACAGACTAGTGTCCTGTCACAGGGGTGGTGAAAAACCATTAGTTCGCTTAACGCTACAGAAACCGGGATAAGCTCCAGCTCTATGGGCCTTCTGGCTCGAAAGAACATACATACTACATACATTGAACAAGCAGTGCATTTGCTGCCTTTGTGTGTGTGTGTACGTGTGGGTGTGTGCACATATGTGTGTGCATGCGTGTGTGTGTGTGTAGTTTTTTTCGTTCCTCAGCTAGAACTCTATGGTTCACTAATGGTGAGATTTTGTGTATGCAACCATTTTTGCCCTCACCATGAAGGTAGCCATATTCCGACTTTGGGAATGTATGCTTGGTATGGTCAGTTTCCATAACCCACCAAACACCGACATGAATTACAGGATCTTCTGCATGTATATTTATAAACATGAAGGGAATTAAGGCACTGGCAGGTCTGCACTTGAAGTTGACCTGGGAGATGGTAAAAATCCCCACCCTTAACTCACCAGACGCCGCTACCAAGATTCAAACCCACAACTTCATGGATCCATGGGATTAGAGTCGAACAGTCTTAACCACTCGGCTATGCTGTCCATCATTCTCATGTTTAAAGTGTATCAAAAACCAACCAGCTGCTCTCCAACTGCTAAAACAGACACGGGATAGCCTAGTGGTTAGAACATTGCGCTCACAATCTGACGACCCAGGTTCGATTCCCGTTCAAGGGGATATTTTCCCCCTGGAGTTAACATCAGTGCAGACTCGACTCTCCCCAAAAGTCCTTCGGAGGAGACTATAAACCGAGGCCCTGGTTGCGCAAGCACACAGAACATCTTGCACACACGTTAAAACCTGTTCCGCTTTTGGAAGAGTAGGCCATTGTGTGGCAATGGGAACGGATGACAAAATTTACAAAAACTACATACACACAGGGACTGGATGTGAAAAAGCACATGAGTGCTTATTCTATTATCCTCGAAATAAAAGTATAAGAAAAATAAAAAAATAAAAAAATAAACACACACACATGCCCACATACACAATTCAAACACACACAATCACAATTTTTCTTGTTGAGAGGGGGGGAGGGGGGGGGTGGGGGGAGGGGGGAGGGGGGTCCCATTTTTGTCATTGATGAAGTTTTTTAATTGTTTCTGGTTCTGGTGTGATATGTGATGTGTTCGGCTGCGCTGTTTGCTTTCTGTCTATCTTTTTTCTCTGTTTCTATTTTTCTTATGGAGTTTAGTTTATTATTATGGTTATGGTTAATAATGTAGTTAGATAATATGATCAAGTTTTTTGTTCCTAAATAGATGTTTGAGAAGAAAAAAGCAATTTGTCTTGGGCTTATTCAATGTACCATCTGGAAATACAAAATTTGACTTGACTTGACTTGACAACCAAATCTGAAGACAAAGACCCCACCTTGATGTATCTGTCAGTGATGTCTTTGATCAGCATGCTAACGAGAGCGCTGATGTCATCAATGAAGTGATCTGGAAAGCGCATCTGTCGAGGGGCGCACAACTTGTCTGTCTGAGACAAGTGCTCTCCCATGGCTTTCACCTGCGGACGAAAAGAAAAGAAAAAAAACAATCAGAATTCAGTAGGTACAGAAGGCGAGGCAAGACAGCCATAAAATGTTATGAATGTGTACATCTATTCACGATTTTGGCAACAAACATGAAACTGCTTACTTGTCAAGTCAAGTCAAAAACACTTTAATCATCCCATGAAGGGCAATTACTTGGTCCATTCTCCTGCCTTTTATCCAGAAAGACTTAACCTTTTCCCTAATGGGTAGCCCACTATAGGGTAACCAACCATCTACTAACCCTTCCCTCCGCATCACCCACTACTAGCATACAAATGTGCACAGTGCACGTGTACTTCCCCTTAACATAGGGATAGTGTTAAAATGTAACAGTTCTCTCCCACGTCAAAGTCAGATGCGCTGGGCCTGACTTGTCAGGCGCTTAACGGCAGCGCGACGCATTTTCGCTCTTATCATAGAGCAGAATAGTTGCTGTCAGAGCATTTGACGACAAAGAAGAAGTCTATTTTCTACCTTCTTGGTCCATTCTCCTGCCTTTTTTCCCAGAAAGACTTCAAAGATGACAATTCTCTCACACGCCAAATTCAGATGCGCTGGGCCTGACTTGTCAGGCGCTTAACGGCAGCGCAACGCATTCTCGCTCATGCGACAGACCATAATAGTTGCTGTCTGAGCGTTCAACGATGAAGAAGAAGAAGTCTATTTTATACCTTCTTGGTCCATTCTCCTAACCTTTTATCCAGAAAGATAACAGCTCTCTCCTACGCCAAAGTCAAATGCACTGGGCCTGACTTGTCAGGTGCTTAACCCTTTTCGTTCCACATAAAATTGAGCAATCTCATTCTCCAGACCAAGTAAATTTCAGGCCGTCACTGCTGAAAGAGAGTGAGGTAAAAAAAAAATTCATTAAAATTTTGTTTCTCAACGGATTGTTGGACCACACAGTTGACATGTGGCACAGGGAGAACCAAGAGTAATCTGACTTCATATAAAAGGAAGTTGGCAAGACTAACTGAAACTATTCACCAAAAACAAAAGTAACGTTCAGGACACGAGTCCCTCGTTCCGCAGTCTCTTGTAAACAACAAGTAAGTCACGATGGACTCGTGCCTCAGGAAGAAATGTGTTAACAGCAGCTCATCGCATTTTTGCTCAAACAACAGACAACAACAGTTGCTGTCTGAGCGTTCGACAACGAAAACGAAGCTACGGACCAAACCAAGACAACAGCAGCCACACCAACACTGACCATGAGCTCAAAGAAGAACCAGGAGTTGCTGACGGTCAGTTCTCTTGAAGAGCCACTGGACACCACCCACTGCAGGGCCAGCTCCTCGTGCACCAGCTGAACAACAACAAAAACGGTTATAATTCATCAACTCTGGCATCAAGCGAACATACGCACACTGTCAGATATGGAAGATCTGCTTTTCAAATGTAAATGTAAAAAAAAAAAGGTAAAGGTGTCCCATAACCTATGTGGTCGTAGGGGAGCGAGGCGTCAGAGACCTCAGCTTCTCTAGGGGCCAGCATATTGAGGGCGGCACCCATCTCCTCTCCCTCGCTGCTTATTGGTCCATTCTCCTAACCTTTTATCCAGAAAGATAACAGTTCTCTCCTACGCCAAAGTCAAATGCACTGGGCCTGACTTGTCATGTGCAATGCATTTTCGCTCATACGATGACAAAAGACAGCAACTATTATGGTCTGTCGCATGAGCGAAAATGGGTCGTGCTGCCGTTAAGTGCCTGACAAGTCAGACCTAGCGCATCTCACTTTGGTGTGGGAGAGAATTGTCATCTTTTAAGTCTCGCTGCTGACCCTAAAGAGACAGGCACCCATTTACAGCTGGATGAACTGAGGGACTGTGCTGAAGCCAAGGCGCGCAAACGGTCACTCATCCACTTTGGTAACCACACTCGATGCTGCTTAATATTGGCTGGGGGAAAGCGAGTGCTCTGACCACTGAGCTATCCTGTCCCCAGATATAAATATAGCATTCCAACAAATATCCTTGCTGTGAATGTTCAATTTCTTCAAACAAACAAACAAAATGGGATCAACACTTTCTTCCTGAAGTTAGATACTTCTTACCCCCAAAATGCAAAGAAATGAAAACAGAGCTAAACGACACACACATACACAGGCATGCATGCAAGCACGAGCACACACACATACACACGCAACCCCCTTAACCTAGATTTTCAAAACAACTGAACTCAGTTGAAACCCTGTAACACATCTGTGCTAGTGAAAACAACAGATCTGTGGTTTAAGCCTGACAATATATAGCAACACGTTCTGTACTCCCTGACACTTTTACTTCATGTTGGTGACAAAAAATAGTCTTCACATTGACTCAATGAACACAACCAAGAAACGGGGAAAAAAAAGGACTTTTTTTTCTTTTTGAAAAGAAAAAAATCAGAACTGCTCACCTAAAAAAGAATGATAAAATAGAGAAATAAATAAATAAAATTAAATAAAAATTTATTATTTTTAATTGCTCACCTTTTTCCCTCGCATTTTGGGAAAGTTGGCTCCATTGAAATCGTCTCCCTTCATGCTGCCAGTGCGATCCAGTTGTTTCCCTGTAGCACAATGCACAGTATGTAACACTACATACCTTCTCTTCCTCAATGCTGATTCTGCCTGTGCAGAACATACCTTTCAGATTCTCTTACAAGATTTACAAGAAAGAAGGTGGCAGGATGGTTAAGATGCTTGCCTGCCAATAAGTAAACAGTGAGGTTCCAGGTTCGACTCCCAGCCTCGCCCTCGTTTCCCAGTCTGATGAAAAAAATCAAACTGAATGTATGTGAGACTATAAACCGGGGCCCCATGAGCAAACGCACACAGAACATCTTGCGAACACGTTAAAAACCTGTCCCGCCTTTCTGAAGAGTAGGCCATTTCGTGCCAGAGGCCTGTCAGTATAAACAGCATCCTCACCTTCTGGAAATTCTGTGCTAGGAATTTCCTCTTTACTATCCCTCTCTTTGTTTCTGCCTAGTTCCTTTTTTTCTCTGTCACCTCCTTTGTCTATTTTCTGCCTTCTTGGTCCATTATCCTACCTTTTTTCCAGAAAGACATAAAATAATTCTCTTCCACACCGAAATCAGCATGCGCTGGGCCTGACTTGTCAGAGGCTTAATGACAGCGCAACGCATTTTTGCTCATATGACAAGACAACAATAGTTGCTGTCTGAGCGCTCTACAAAGAAGAATAAGAGATGCAATTCTACACTTGACCAAACAATAGACATCTGACGTGAGAATACAATACAAATTACAGTACAACTCAATACAACACAACATATCCCCACACAAAATATCCCTACCCATCACCACAACAACCCACCCACAAAAACAGATATGTGACACTTTGCTCATAATGAGTCGCATTGCACCAGAGGTAAATTTCAAGTTATTGACACGTTATAAATCTCCAATATAAAGGCTGATCAATACAGAAAACAGATCGAAAATCGGACAATTCTATGAACAGTTATCACAAATTGAAACGATACACTGCAGGATGTGACAAAACAATAAAATGACAAGTTTAGCATCGTCAAAAGTGGTCAGAATGACAGCTTGGGTATCTTTAAACACGTTTTAAAGCAAAAGGAAACATACTTCTTCTTCTTCATGTTTTTCCCAAGGGAGGTTTGACATTGATGAGCCTTCTCCATCTCTCTCTGTTTTGAGCTTCCTCCTTATTTATGCCCCTTTCTCTAAGATCATCTGCAATACAGGCATTGGTCTCTTTCCATCCACTACGAAGTTCATTGCTCTAAGGTAACAAACTTACACCTTGATATTTAAGTACATAATAGCTACAGTTTCATAATCAATCAAAATATCAAAATCAACAACCTAACCCCCACCTGCCTATTTTATTTATTTATTTTTTATTTATTTATACCACTCTAAGTCACATCAGATTTGTCTGCGTGAAATTCGGGCTGCTCTCCCCGGGGAGAGCACGTCGCCACAGAACAGCACCACCCTTTTTTTTTTCTTTTTCTTTTGGTCTGCAACTGCATTTGTTTCCCTATCAGAGTGGCTTTTTTCTACAGAATTTTGCCAGGGACAACTCTCTTGTTGCCGTGGGTGGGGTCTTTTACGCGCGCTAAATAATTTTTGTGTAACACACGGGACCTCGGTGTATCGTCTCATCCGAAAGACTAACGCACAGACCACCACTCATGGTCTAATGGGCGGGGGAAAAGTTTCGGGTCCAAACAGGATTCCAACCACCGCACACTTCCGAACCCGGACTTTTCGCTTTCTAGACAGGCGCGTTACCTCTAGACCTCAAGTAAGTATGTTCTTTCGAGCCAGAAGGCCCATAGAGCCGGAGCTTATCCCGGTTTCTGTAGCGTTAAGCGAACTGATGGTTTTTCACCACCCCTGTGACAGGACGCTAGTCTGTCGCCAGATACTTCCCCAGCAGAGCTGGTACCCACTTGTACACCAGGGTGGAGTGAGGAAAATAGGAGTAAAGTGTCCTTCCCAAGGACACAACACCGAGCCGAGCGGGGATCGAACCCGCGACCTCTGGATCACGAGTCGACCGCCTAAACCACTCGACCACGGTGCCTCCACCTAGACCTCAAGTGGGTCCGGTGCAAAGCGACTGACTCATTTCGTGGGGGAGGGTCAGGCCTCCAACCGTACCCATGTAGGTGATGACCTCGGCGTCGGGGGAGGTGGGGGTGTTGCCGGCCAGGTCGGGGTTGCTGGTGCTGCGCTGGTAGCTCTGCTTGGACAGGGGCAGGGAGGAGGGGCGGCCCAGAGTGTTGTAGCCGGAAGGGCTGTTCAGCTGGGGCACTGACGCTGTGTGGAGGAAAGAAGCAAGCAAGACACACACACACCGTGAAAACCAACGTCATTTGTGATGGAAAAGTGGGGGTCAGGCGCTCTGCAACTCATTTCGTGGGGGAGGGTCACATAAAAAAAAGGAGGTAAAGGTAAAGGAGTCCCATAACCTATAAGGTCGTAGGGGAGCGAGGCATCAGAGACCTCAGCTTCTCTAGGGCCAGCATATTGAGGGCGGCGCCCATCTCCTCTCCCTCGCTGCTTTACCTTCCCTGACCCTAAAGAGGGCAGGTACCCATTTACAGCTGGGTGAACTGGGGGGAAATGTACTGAAGCCAAGGCACGCAAACGGTCACCCATCCAAGTGGTAACCACGCTCGACGCTGCTTAACTTGGCTGGGGGAAAGCGAGTGCTCCGACCACTGAGCTATCCCGTCCCCTACATACAAAGTACATAATTCCTTTTTTTGGAAAAATTCTTTTATTTCGAGGATAATGGAATAAGCACTCGTGTGCACAAGATGTTCTGCATGTGTTCGAACACTGGGCCTCGGTTTATAGTCTCGTCCGAAGGAAAATGTTATTTATTCCTTTAAAATAAAAAATCTTTTATTTTGAGGATAATGGAAATAAGCACACGTGCTTTTTTTTTCCCCATCCAGTCTCCGTGTGTGTATGCGGTTTTGAAAATTTTGTCATCCGTTCCCACCGGCATGCAATAGCCTACTCTTCCGAAAAGTGGAACGGGTTTTAATGTGTGCGCAAGATGTTCTGCATGCGTTCGAACACAGGGCTTCGGTTTATAGTCTCATCCGAAGGAAAATGTTATTTATTCCTTTTTTTAAAAAATTCTTTTATTTTGAGGATAATGGAATAAGCACACCTGTGCTTTTTTTCCATCCAGTGTGAGGATAATGGAATAAGCACACGTGTGGGTTTTTTCCATCCAGTCCCCGTGTGTATGCGGTTTTGAAAATTTTTGTCATCCACTCCCACCAGCATGCAATAGCCTACTCTTTCGAAAAGCGGAACAGGTTTTAACATGTGCGCAAGATGTTCTGCGTGTGTTCGCACATGGGATCTCAGTTTATAGTCTCATCCGAAGGACTTTTTGGGGAGAGTGGAGTCAGCACTGATGTTTACTCCAGAGGAAAAAATCCTCTTGAACGAGATAAGAACCCGGGTCAGCAGATCACGAAAACATCACTCTGAACACCAGGCTGTCCCGTAAAAGATGAGTGCTAGAGCCGTGTGGTTAAGACCGTTCGACTTCCAATCCCATGGATCCATGAAGTTGTGGGTTTGAATCTCGGCAGCGACATCTGGTGGGATCTTTTACAATCTCCCAGGTCACCTTCAAATGCAGACCTGCCAGAGGCTTAATTCCCTAGGTACATATATACACATGCAGAAGATCAAATCTGGGGGGGGAAGGTTGCATACACCAAAATCTCAAGTAAACCTCAGAGCTCTAACCAAGGAACAAACACCTCCTAATGAAGGTAAAGGTGTTCCCATAACCTATGTGGTCGTAGGGGAGCGAGGCGTCAGAGACCTCACTTCTCTAGGGGCCAGCATATTGAGGGCGGCGCCCATCTCCTCTCCCTCGCTGCTGCTTTACCTTCCCTGACCCTAAAGAGGGCAGGTACCCATTGACAGCTGTACTGTCTAAGCAAGAACTGCAACTTTTCCATATCAGAAAATCAAGACGCACCCAGTTCTGGCTGTGTTTGTCAGCGTTCTGTTTGTTATACCGGGGAACTGTACTGAAGCCAAGGCGTGCACAAACGGTCACCCATCCAAGTGGTAACCACGCTCGACACTGCTTAACATTGGCTGGGGGGAAAGCGAGTACTCTGACCACTTGAGTTACGCTGTCCCAACATACGACGATGATAACAAAAAAACATACACACGCACACACATACATTTTCATTTCATTTCATGTATTTCATTTATACCACTTTAAGTCACGAGATTTCTCTGCGTGAAATTCGGGCTGCTCTCCCCGGGGGAGAGCACGTCGCCACAAGAGCAGCGCCACCCTTTTTATTTTTTTTGTCTACAACCGTATTTGTTTCCCTATCAGAGTGGCTTTTTTCTAAGAATTTTGCCAGGGACAACTCTCTTGTTGCCGTGGGGTCTTTTACATGCGCTGCATAATTTTGTATAAGACACGGAACCATCTCATCCGAAAGACTAGCGCCCAGACCACCACTCATGGGTCTAATAGATGGGGGGAAAAGTTTCAGGCCCAGACAGGATACGAACCACGGCACACTTCCGACCTGGACTTTCGCTGTCTAGACAGGCGCGTTACCTCTAGGCCACCAATCCACCAATACGTATGTTCTTTCGAGCCAGAGGCCCATAGAGCCGGAGCTTATCCCGGTTTCTGTAGCGTTAAGCGAACTGATGGTTTTTCACCACCCCTGTGACAGGACGCTAGTCTGTCGCCAGACACTTCCCCAGCAGAGCTGGTACCCACTTGTACACCTGGGTGGAGTGAGGAAAATAGGAGTAAAGTGTCTTTCCCAAGGACACAACACCGAGCCGAGCGGGGATCAAACCCGCGACCTCTGGATCACGAGTTGACCGCCTAAACCACTCGACCACGGTGCCTCCCCACCGATACAGGCTTTAGACCCAAGACGACAGCTTCCTCACCGATGTGGACCATGCCAGGGTGGGGGAGGGTGCAGCAGTACTGGATGTAGGCCGCCAGCACCGTGTTGCGCCCGTTGTGGTC
>CM054150.1:2942634-2980134 GCA_028751875.1 Rapana venosa | reverse complement strand
ATTCCATTATCCTCGATATAACATAATAATTTTAAAAATTCATGTCATCTGAGCGCTTTGATTTGTTGCTTTACAAGATTCAGCGCTATATAAATTCCATGCATTATTATTATCATTATTATTGTCATGTGACATGGCTGTCTTGTTCTTGTTGCTGCGTTATTATTATATTATCATCACCATCATCATCATTATTATTATTATCATTATTTTATTTCGAGGATAATGGAACAAGCACTCACATGCTTTTTTTTACATCCAGTCCCCATGTGTATGCAGTCTTGTACAATTTTGTCATCCGTTCCCACCGGCACACAATGGCCTACTCTTCCGAAAAGCGGAACAGGTTTTAACGTGTGTTCAAGGTGTTGTGTTATTGTCTTGTGTATTGTTATGGTTGTGGTTCTCTGAGTGTTAGGATTTATACGGAGTTGTTGTGTGGTTGTTGATAATGTTCCTTATGGTTTGGTATGGTAGTATTGTCTTATAATATGGCTAAAGTAAATATCTCTTGAGATCAAGTTTTTCATGTGAATACATGTTTGAAGAAGGCTTATTTGGTTGTTATATATAGAAAAAAAATGTTTAAAAAATCAAGAAAACAAAACAAAAAAACCTTCTTCTTTGTCAAAGGCTCAGACAGCAACTATTGTTGTCTGTCATACAAGCAAAAAATGCACTGCGCTGCCGTTAAACGCCCGACAAGTCAGGCCCAGCGCATCCGACTTCGGCGTGCTTCAAATTAATGACTTAATTCATTTACTAACAATCTGCCTACATACAGACTGCTTTTAAGAAAAAGTTAATATCAAGATATTTCCGCTCTTTTTCTTCATCAAACGTTTAGACAGCAACTACTGATGTCTGTCACATAAGCAAAAATGCGTTGCGCTGCTGTTAAGCACCTGACTAATCAGGCCCAGCGCATCCGACTTCAGCATGGGAGAGAATGGTTTCTTTAAAAGTTTTTCTGGGAAAAAAGGCAGGAGAATGGACCAAGAAGGCAGAAAATAAGACAAGACGAAGGTGACAAGAAGCAAAGGAACAAGGCAGAAACAAAGAGAGGGATAGAAAAGAGGGAAATCCTAGCACAGAATTTTCAGAAGTATTTATATTGACAGGCCTCTGGCATCCCCACAAGAGGATTTCTGTTCTGATACTGCATCTACAATCGTAAAACTCCACTTTCTCAATCGATTTTCCAAGTACAAAGGCTTCTGAAAGAAAAAGTACATACAAAAACAAACAAAAAAACCTGATCACCATCAACGTAAGTAGCGGATTCTACTTACATCAGGGTGATGCATGGAGTAGTGAGGGGGGAGCTTCTCCACAGACACAGGCAGAGTCATCTCCCCTGTGAGAAGATGACCTTCGTGGAACAACGGAACCCACTGAAGGAAAGAAAAAAATTGAAATACATGAGCACAACAAAAAAATCATTGTCAACAAGGGCTAAGCAAATGAACAGTTACAAAAACAAATAAACAAAAACATTGTATTTTGAACCATGAAGACCAAAATAATAAGACCAAAAGAATGAAAGAACGAGCATATGTATGCACGCCTGCGCACACACACACAGAAAACACACACACACATGCACACACACACACAATACACATACCTAGTCTTTCACACACACATACCTAGTCACACACACATACACACCCCCCGCCCCCCACAACACACACACTCACCACCCACCCACCAACACACCACACATCAGGATAGCCTAATGGTTAGAACACTGCGCTGGCAATCTGACGACCCGGGTTTGATTCCCGTTCAAGGGGATATTTTCCCCTGGAGTTAACATCAGTGCAGACTCCACTCTCCCCAAAAGTCCTTCAGATGAGACTATAAACTGAGGCCCCGTGTGTGAACGCATGCAGAACATCTTGCGCACACATTAAATCCTGTTCTGCTTTTCGTAAGAGTAGGCCATCGTGTGCCGGCGGGAACAGATGACAGAATTCACAAAACCACATACACATGGGGACTGGATGTAAAAAAAAGCAATAAGTGCTTATTCCATTATCCTCAATATAAAATAATAAAATAAATAAAATTAAAATAAATAAATACACACACAAACACACACCACCACACCACACAGTTCAAATTTCAACCAGCATTACCCTCTATTGTTTTAGCAAATGCGCGATCAATTCGACCCAATGGACGCAATTTTAATTTCGATGAACTCCAAGGAAACATACAGTTTTTATCTGAATATAAGAATTCATGTTTACTTTGTTTTACTGAAACTTGGTTTAGTGATTTCATTAGGTGAGAGTGTGTGGCTTTGAATGGTTTTGGTGTGCCGTATCGAATGGACAGAGAGAAAGATGAGAGCAGAAAAAAACAAGGTGGTGGCGTGTGCCTGTACGTGAATGAAAGTTGGTGTGCAAGAGCCAATGTCAAGGTCAGAAAGCAAGTGTGTACTGCAGATGTTGAATTGTTGTCAGTGTCCCTCCGTCCTAAATATTTGCCAAGGGAGTTTGGCCAAGTGTTTGTGACAGTGTGCTATGTGCCTCCCTCTGCCTGTGCTGCACGTGCCGCCTCCCAGATCTCTGACACAGTACACGAACTGCAATTGAATGCTCCTGACTCACCCTGTTTTGTGCTTGGCGATTTTAACCACTGTGATTTAAAACATGCTCTTCCTTCTTTTAAACAATATGTGACTTGTTTTACCCGTCAACACAAAATTCTTGACAAATGTTTTGGGAACATTTTACATGCTTATAAGTCTGTTGCTTTGCCACCTCTTGGTACCTCAGATCACAACACAATTTTCCTCATACCTGCATATAAACCCAAAATAAAAACTGACCCTATTGTGAAAAAACAAGTGAAAGTGTGGACACATGAGAGTGTGGAAGAGTTGAAAGGTTGTTTTGAGTGTACTGACTGGAGTGTGTTTCTTGACTCGAGTGACAATGTTGATGAAGCGACTGATGTTGTGCATGCATATATCTCTTTTGTGAAAATCTTATTATTCCAGAAAAAACTGTAAAGATATTTCCCAACAATAAACCTTGGGTGACAAAAACACTAAAATCATCTCTAAACAAAAAGAAAGTAGCGTTTCAGAGCGGCGATAGAATGGCCTGCAGAACAATTCAAAAGAAACTTCAAAAAGAAATTCGAGAATGTAAAAGATCTTATAAAGAGAAAGTTGAAGAACAATTTCAGAGGGGTCATTTGGCTAATGCGTGGAAGGGTTTAAAGATACTTTCAGGGCAAGCAAACTCAAAAATGTCAACACAGTCAATGCCACTAGAGGAACGAAAAGCTTTTGCTGATGAACTGAATGATTTCTATTGCCGCTTTGAGCGTGAAGATCACAAACATGAGCTTCAATCTGTTCTGTCTAACCTGCAACAAAATGTCTGTGATAATGATTCGAATGATGAAGATTTTACTGTTCATGCTACAGATGTTAAATCAGTATTTAAAGCATTGCATGTGAGGAAGGCTGTGGGTGTGGATGGTATTTGTGGTCGGCTTTTAAAATCTTGTGCAGAGCAGCTGTGTCATGTTTTTAGTGATTTGTTTTCTCTGTCTTTGAAAGCATGCCATGTTCCAAGTCTCTGGAAAAAATCAATAATTTGTCCTGTTCCAAAAAATAATCACCCAAATCTTTAAATGACTATAGACCAGTAGCTCTCACTCCAATAGTAATGAAATGTTTTGAACGAATCGTTCTCAAACGGCTTCTTTTCTCTACTTCTTCATATCTAGATCCTCTTCAGTTTGCATACAAAGCCAACAGAAGCACAAATGATGCTACAATTACCTTGCTGCATAATGTTTATTCCCACCTAGAAAAACCCGACTCCTTTGTTCGTATACTTTTCATTGACTTCTCTTCTGCCTTTAATACCATTCAGCTCTCAAACTGCTCTCAATAGATGTCTGTCCTCGGTTAATTCTCTGGATAATGAGCTTTTTGACACACGGACACAGTTTGTTCGATTTCAAAAAGCCATATCCACTCAAAGATCAACTTCCACTGGTTCTCCCCAAGGCACTGTTCTGTCCCCCATCATTTTCACCCTTTACACAAATGACTGCACTGGCTCTGATCTTATACTGTTAATCAAATATTCTGATGACTCTGCTCAGGAAGATCTGTCTAATTCCCATGTCATGTATTTTAAACAAGTTGAGGAGTTCTCCTCCTGGTGCAAACAGAACTGTCTTGACCTTAATGTTAAAAAGACTAAGGAAATGTTGATTGATTTTCGCAGGGACCCAGCCCATACCAAATCTTTACATGATGGTGTAAAGGTAGAGCGTGTACATCAATACAAATATCTAGGTACTATTATTGATGATAAACTAAACTTTGATGCTAATACAGATCTTGTAAATAGAAAATGTCACTCACGCATCTTTTTCCTTCAAAAACTCCGGAGTCTTAAAGGAAATGTAAAAGTTTTACAAAATTTCTACCGATGCTTTATTGAGTCTGTCCTTTCATTTTCCTTGGTTTGTTGGTATGGGGGCCTGACTGTTAAAAACAAAAACATAGTAAACAGGATTGTAACCAGATGTGGCAAAATTGTGGGCTGTGAGCAAATGAAACTAAATGACTTGTATGAATGCCGTGTGAGAGACAGAGCTAGACAGTTTGTGAGTGATGACACACATGTGCTTGCAAAATATTTTGAACTCCTGCCTTCTCAAAAGCGCTACAGAGTACCCAAGTCTAGAACCCTGCGATTTAAAAATAGTTTTATTCCAACCTCAATTCTGCTAATTAATAAATGTATGACAATAAATCTGAATTGAACTAAAGCCCACGAGAGAGAGAGAGAGAGAGAGAGAGGAGAGAGAGAGAGACTAAAGGCTACCTTTTTATTAGTGTAAACTGTGTTCAGTTTCTAATAGAATAAAGTATTAACTTCACTGATATTTGTCTCATTATACATGTTATACAAATGATTTATTATTATTATTATTTTCTTTAAATACGTGCGCGTGTTATTATTTTAGACTGTTCAATATCTTAAAAGAACATAGTATTAATTTAATTAATATTTGTCTTATACAACATGTTATAACAATTTGACTTATATTATTAAAATGCGTGAGCATGGGTACGAATGTTTACAATGTGCGAGCGTGCGTGCGCGTGCGCGAGTGACTGTGAATGTGCGGACGTACGGGTTTACTTGTGCGCACATGAGTAAAGTGATTTTTGTTGGGGTGGGTTTGTGGCTGGCTGAGATATAGCTGATTTGTGGTGCATTTTATCTCATGATGGGTGCGTGCTGATGTTGGACAGTGTGTGTGTGTTTTAAATATTATGTTTAAATGTTTATTGTTTTTTATGTATGGCGAGTAACCCGCCGGAATTTCTCTGTCTTTGAGATAATAAAGCTTTTGAATTTGAACAGCCCCACACCCACAAACCCATACCCCTTTCCTCCCCCCCCCCCCCCCCCCCCCCCCCCCCCCCCCCCTCCCTCACACCACCCCACCCCCCCACCCACCAAACCCCCCACACACACACCAACCCCCCCACCAGCAGCGAGCCAGTCGACTTACGGTGTATCCCACGGGCACCTCGGTCGGGGTGGGCTCGTTCTTCTTCACCTGGCAGCTGATGTGGTAAAAGGTGAACAGCAGGTGATGGGCAGGCGTCAGGCGGCCCGGCACCTTCATCTTCACTTCCTCGTAGAAGTCAGGAGACCTAAGACATCAGGGCCTCGCCATAAACATTTCACCCCGGAGTTGGAATGTGGATGCCTTAATAATAATGATAATAATATATGGAATTTATATAGCGCTGAATCTTGTAAAGCAACAAATCAAAGCGCTCAGATGAAAAAAAAAAAAAAAATTTTTTTTAAAACATTTTATCGATAATGGAATAAGCACTCATGTGCTTTTTTTTTTTTTACATCCAGTCCCTGTGTGTGTGCGGTTTTGTCAATTTTGTCATCTGTTCCCACCAGCACACAATGGCCTACTCTTTCAAAAAGCGGAACAGGATTTAACGTGTGCGCAAGATGTTCTGCGTGCGTTCGCACACGGGGCCTCGGTTTATAGTCTCATCCGAAGGACTTTGACATTCAGTTCGATTTTTTTAGTCAAACTGGGAAGAAAGGGCGAGGCTGGGAATCGAACCCAGAACCTCACGGTTAACTTGTTGGCAGGCAAACATCTTAACCATCCTGCCACCTTCCTTCTTCAATGGTGGGTTAAATTTGTTAAAAAAACAACCCTGATCACATACACACAAATCTCATCAATCATCGGAGAGAGCCTCGGACCTCTAGCCGAGGAACAAAACGACAAACATGAAAGACCATTTGGTGAAAATTTCTGGATATACTCTTTTATATATTCTTTTATATTCTTTTATATCGAGGATAATGGAAGAAGCACTTACGTGCTTTTTCAAATCCAGTCCCCGTGTGTATGCGGTTTTGTGAATTTTGTCATCTGTTCCTACTGGCACACAATGGCCTACTGCCTTGGGGACTCCGACTCCCGATTTTTCCTCAAGAGTTGACTCCCGAAGCCTTTCCTATGAGTAGGTATGGCCGCACGGCAGTGGAGGTTTGAAATCAGTTTTCCTTATCCTAGATGTCAGATTAAGCCATCAATAATTCTGGATTTTTTTTTCATTCCTCAGCTAGAGCTTCAAACTTCACCAATGGTGAAATTCTGCGTATGCAATCTCTCCCCCCTCCCCCACCTACCCACCCAATTCTGGAATAAAAAATCTCACTTGTTGTGATAGGTCACTGCAGCGTATGTTTCTTTCGTGAACTCAGGGCAGCTGGATTTACCAAAGATGACCTGAAAAATGAAATTTTTGGTTAAAATCCACAAAAATGACCCCAAAAAAGTGAAATTAAAAATTTAGTACATGGATCTACTATTATGCAGTTTATACTGTCTCTGAGAAAGGTTGAGAAAATAATGTTACCACCAAACTAAAAACGAGTAACAACAAAACAGAAAATACAACATGAAAAAAAATCTAAGTTCAATCGATAGTTTTCCTGGCATCAGTGTTACATATATCTATCTTGGCAGGAAGGCATCAATCAGCCTATGGAAACTTTCCCATTTTATCTAGCAGAAAGAATAACACCACAGGCTGAGATTGCAATTATCTTCTTCTTCTTCGTCGTCGAATGCTCAGACAGCAACTATTGTTGTCTGTTATATGAGTGAAAATGCGTCACGCTGCTGTTAAGCGCCTGACAAATCAGGCCCAGCACATCCGACTTCAGCATAAAAGAGAGTTGTTATCCTTTAAGTCTTTCTGGAGGAAAAGGCAGGAGAATGGACCAAGGCAGAAAATAGACAAGAAGGAGGTGACAGGAAGAAAAGGAACAAGGCAGAAACAAAAAGTGCTCTTTTCAAGCACAGAATTTCCAGAAGGTGGGGATGCTATTTATACTGACAGACCCCCAGCATCCTCTACGGGGGTATTGCAATTATCTGATACCATGAATCAAGTGATGCCAAAAAATAATTATACTCCTAAGTAGTTCTAAAATCAAATCAACTGCCTGATTCTTGGACTACTTTGACCTGAATTCCAATGAATTTAAAGTCAAGGTAAGGTTTGACTTTTCATGAAGTGAAATATCCCAGACTCCCCTGTAGGGATGCCAGGCACCTGACAGTATAAACACCATCCCCCACCTTCTGGAAATTCTGTGCAAGGAATTCCCTCTTTTCTATCTCTCTGTTTCTGCCTTGTTCTTTTTCTCCTTGTCACCTCCTTCTTGTCTATTTTCTGCCTTCTTGGTCCATTCTCCTGCCTTTTTATCCAGTAAGACTTAAAATAGAACAATTCCCTCCCATGCCAAAGTTGGATGCGCTGGGCCTGACTTGCCAGGCACTTAATGGCAGTGCAACACATTTTTGCTCATATGATAAACAATAGCTGCTGTCTTAGCATGACACGAAAAATAAGATTATCCAGATATGATGTCACTATCACGGCCCAGGCCAAAAGCTGTGTCAGTTATTGATGTCAGCTAATTGCCAAGGCTTACACTAAAATGTTGTTATGTTGTAAAATGTTGTGTTGAGATTGCCTTCAAACATGACAACCTGCACTCTTCTATACAGGAGAAAAAAAATCCTCTGAAGTCGGAGTATGGCTGCCTCTATGGTGTGGTACTTAAAAACAGTCATTAACACAAACTTTTCATTCAGTGTGCAATTTCAATCTCACAGTGATTCCCATGTGGGATGAGCGAGTCAGAATGCACATTCTGGGTGACCCCCAGAGTGTTAAGCATCTTCTTCAAACACTCAGACAGCAATTACTGTTGTCTGTTATATGAGCGAAATACGTCACACTGCCATTAAGCGCCTGACAAGTCAGGCCCAGCGCATCCAGCTTCGGTGCAAGAGAAAATTGTTATCTTGAAGTCTTTCTGGAAAAAAAGGGCAGAAAAATGGACCAAGAAGGCAGAAAATAGACAAGAAGGAGGTGACAGGAAGAAAAGGAACAAGGCAAAAACAAAGAGAGGGATAGAAAAGAGGAAATTTCTAGCACAGACTTTCCAGAATGTGGGGATGCTATTTATACTGACAGGTCCCCCTGGCATCCCCACGGGAGAGAGTGTTAAGCTGGGGAACACACAACAACAACATGTGCTCCGCTCTGCTGCAGATACCTTGTGCTTAAGGCCATGTGAGGCAGTAAATTTTAAATTTTAGAAGGGATGACTTATTTCAGTTTTATGGATAATAATTGATTGCACTATGTACCCTAAATGTAAAAATGCTCTCTGTTCATGGTAATTTCTTGCCGTTTCCATGGAAACCAGCGTAAACAGCGGCCATCTTGAATTTTTTAGAAATGATCTTACAGCTATGCTATACATCACAGACTGATGATTTTTGGCACAAATGTACATTATGATTGTTATTACATACTAACAGAAGCCTTTTTCTAATATTGGTCATAGTTTTTTTTTTTTTTTTTTTTTTCAATTTGGTCAGGAATTTTTTGCAATTATTATGCAATTAGCCTTGTAAAATGAAAACTATTCCTTATATCAAAAAAACCTTTCTGTTAGTCTGTTAGTAAGATACTAATGTATATTTGTGCCAAGTTTCATGAAAGATGGACAGACAGTTTTTGAGAAATTTTGATCCCTAAGTGGCATGCGGGACAAAAACGCAAAACTGAGAAAAACAGCTTTAAACATTACAGACATTTGCAAACATGTTCAGACATACAAATTTTACTCACAGTCTTGTTTGACACCATCAGAACTATACTCCAGGCACTCAGCAACATCACACACACTCAGAACTGCCCTGCAGCATAAGCAGGACCACCTTCCAGCACCATCAGCTCCTCTGTCTCTTCAGACGGGCAGCTCTTACTTTGTCGCGGCGCTTGGTTGCCTTGTCCTTCTGGCACTTTATACTGTTTCTCTCCCTCTTGTGTTGTCTGGATGCCCCCAGTCTCTTCATATGAGCTCCTTTCTGGAAGCCAAAGAAGCTGGCACTCTCCTGGGCAGCAGCTGGACCAAAATTAAATTCATTGATGGCTGTCAGGACTGCAAAGTGGACACGCCGGCGTGAAGCAAATTTATCTTTGGCACAGCGAGCCCAGATCAGACTGTGCAGACATTCATTTGAATTCTGGGTCTTGCCAGAAACACACCTCCTCAGTAGCTGGATTTCTGTCAGCCTGTCATAGACAGGCAACATATGACTGTGGAGCTTGTCATAGTTGAGGGAGTGTGGATCAGGTTCTGGTGGGGCCCAGGCACTTGATGCTGAGCGATGGCCGCCTGGAAGAAACACCAGGAATCTGCACCTGTAGGACACAGCTCATGGGCGTGGCTTGCTGTCAGTGGAACAGCAGTGATAAAAAGAAGCCATTACTGCCTTCTTCATTTCCTCTGCTGAACTGCTCTTCCGGATGGCTCTGTTGTAGTAGATGGTCAGCTTGCGAATCGCATTTTGTGTTAGCTGACCACGCCCACGACCTCCAAGAGTGACACCTTTCTTGCGACAGTCTGTGACCAGGTTTCGCAAAGCTGATCCCAGGCGTTTGCTGACATGGTTGATGCACTCCTCCTTTTCAATCTGGACTGCATCACCATAGGGCTTGATGGTTGTCAGCTCATTGAAGGTCTTGGCATCACCATCCGAGAGCAGGACTGTATAGCGGAGCTTGTAGCGTTCCACTGAGCGTCGCCACAGCACACGGGCTGCCTCCACCTCCATCATTCCAGAGGATCCTGTTGACAGAAGTGACACAGAATGTATAATAAATGTGTCATTTATGAAGAGTTTGTGTGATTCTATGTGTGTGTGTGTGTGTGTGTGTGTGTGTAAGAGTGTGTGTGTGTGTAAGAGTGTGTGTGTGCATGCACACATAAGTGCAATGATGATGATGGTAATTATAATAATGATAATAATAGTAATAATAATGGCTCAGTTTTTGCAAGCCATTTTGCTCATATTTACAAGAAAATATTCATATAATATATGATATATGGTGAGCAAACAATGTTACATGACAACAGACTTTTAGGGCAGTATAAACATACTAGCAAAAACATAATTTTAAAAATGCATAGTTTCAGAGAAAGGTAACAAAAATGAGGAAGGAATAAGTTTGTTAAAACTAATTTCCATGATTCTTAAAGGTGTGTAAGTGTGTATGTGTGTGTGTGTGTGTGTGTGTGTGTGTGTGTGTGTGTGTGTGTGTGTGAGAGACTTATGTGTGTGCTGGAATAATATATGTGCAAAGTATAAAACAAAAATCATTCACCCCTGTATTTTTACTTGGCAAATAATGATAATCATTCCAACCAGAACAAGGAAAACACAAAAAGTTCAAATTGTTTGTCATTGTACAACACTCTTCTCTCTACAACTGTACACTGTCCTCTGACAGTTGTTGTGGTGATGCACACAGAGTTCTTTTGCATCATATCTAATATGTCCAGTGTGTGACTGATATTTCACAAGTACACTTTTCTTGTAAAGTTAGGAATAAATGAATGTACAGAGAAGGGAAAGGTAAACAGGAAACAACACACACATAATTCTGATAATAAATACTCACCAGTATAATTCTTCTCACAGTTGGGAAGATGCTGAGCCAACCAAGCAGCATACTGCACTGGGTCGTCTCGGTAGAGTTGCTTGCCAGCTGAACTCTCGCAGCTCTGACAGTATGTGCACATAACATGTGCATCTATGCACAGTCCTGTCAGCAAGTCTACCACACATCCCACACCAATATGAGAGGAGTGTCCCCTAGTCAACCAGGTGCCATCAAAGCTGACACTGATGTCCAGTACATCATCAGTGCCAAGTATTGTGCCAGAGTGTCGCGCATGCACCTGCCTCACATATTCAACTGTTGTTGAAAATAAATGGGTCTCATAGTCCCTAGCTTCTCATATAATTTATCTGCTTTTTTGTGAAATGTTTTGTGGTGCATGCCCTGAAGATCCATGTGTTCACAAAAATTATTGAAAGCTGTTGCCCTAAACCACACACTAATGCTGAAAATACTGCCTGTCTGTTGATGTTGTAGTCTGTCAACCCCCCTGTCCCCTCTCAGCTAAAAACCCTTCTGTCCCTCTACAACTTGTTCACAGGTAGAACAGTACACATATCCATGCACTGCCAACCACAAGTTTTCTTTTGTCAGTGCTGAAGCACAATGTGTTCTGCTGACACTGAGGGCAACTCAGCTTCTTCACAAACTGGTCTACACAAGTGAAGTCTACTATTGCCCTCTTGTGTGTGTTGTTTGTTGAACTCTCCTCAGTACTGGCACTTTCACGCTGGAGTTGTGCCTTCACTTCCTCATAGGAGTCTCGTTTGAACTGTGTACGAGTTCTGTTCCCTAAAATATCAAGACTAGCACTCGACGTTGATGGTGTGGGCGCTGGTGAAATCGAACTAGCTGACACAGAAGTTGATGCTACTGACAGAGTGTCTGATTCGCGATCATTTCGCAACAATTCGCCACTTGAAGAAGTTGCTCTGCACTGCCTTGCGTAGGCAAGCTGTTTTCTTCGCCTCGACTTGCTGTAGAACACGTTTTTAGAGTAGATTTCTTTGTAGGAGCCATTTTTCAGTGAGCGATTCATCAACCACAAAGTTGTAAACAATCCGCCATTAAAGCAAAGGCACGTCACGTGACCTGTGTAGGCTAATGGTGGGGCCAGGTTTTGAATCGCTCTCCATATATGGAATATGCTAATGTTCTAAATCGAGTGTTTCTGTGAATACTATGGGGTATCCTGGAAAGGACTCCTCTGATTGGTTTAGCAGACATCCTGCTCTTTCTATTGATATGCGGTGTGTCGGACTTCGTGTAGCAAAAGTGCCTGTTGCTAGGGTCTAAAAGTCAGCATTTTTACGCTTTTTTCCGAACAAACGAACACAAACTCAGTTGGGTTGGTGTACTAAAAGCATTTTTATTGCATAAATACATCATTTTATCGAAATTAAACTATGGGACATGAAAGTATATATGTTGTAGAGTGTAAATATGTGAAAATCTAAAAATAGAGGGAGTGACCCCATTTCAACATATTTTGCTGCCGCACATGGCCTTAAGAATACCTAGATTCAACCAGTCCACTGTTGGCCGTCGCTCTTTCTCCGTTTCTGGTCCATCGATCTGGAATGACCTCCCTCTCTCCCTTCGCCACAAGCCTTCTTATGACGCATTTAAATCCGGCCTCAAGCCACATTTATTTCAAAGCTAAGATTCTCCCCTCTTGTTCCATTTCATTTTTGTCCCTGCCCTCAACAGCCCAAACCCCATCACCCTGCCGGAGAGTAAACCTTTATGTGTGTGTGTGTGATGTGTGTGCGTGCGTATGTGCGAGCCTGTGTGTATACATTTGAGCTTGTAAAAAAAAAACAACCCTATTAATTGTAACTGGCAGCATGTGAATGAGTAGGTTGAATGAAAGCGCTTTGATTTGTTTTGTTGCAAGATATAGCGCTATATCTATAAGAAGGAAGGTGGCAGGATGGTTAATACGTTTGCCTGCCAACAAGTAAACCGTGAGGTTCTGGGTTTGATTCCCAGCCTCGCCCTTTCTTCCCAGGTTGACAAAAAAACCGAACTGAATATCAAAGTCCTTCGGATGAGACTATAAACCGAGGCCCCGTGTGTGAACGCATGCAGAACATCTTGCGCACACGTTAAATCCTGTTCCGCTTTTCGAAAGAGTAGGCCATTGTGTGCCGGTGGGAACATATGACAACATTTACAAAACCGCATACACACGGGGACTGGAGTTTTTTGGTTTTTTTTAAAAAGCACATGAGTGCTTATTCCATTATCGATATTTTTTTTAAAGTCATCTGAGCGCTTTGATTTGTTGCTTTACAAGATTCAGCGCTATATGAATTCCATACATTATTATTATTATTATTATAAATTCCATGTATTATCATTATCATTATGTGGCTATCACAGACAGGAGAACTTACCGGCATGGCCTGGCTTTCATCCTCTCCCGCCATGAACTGCACACGCACCGCCAGATTGCGGGCTGACCCCTGACGGTTCACAAAGTTCAGGCTGCGTGGGTACACGTACAGCAAGTTTCTGCAACACAGAAAAATATGCAACACAACGTAATGAAGCTTAGACTGTATCTGTTTATTTATTTATTTATTTCGAGGAAAATGGAATAAGCACTCATGTGCTTTTTTACATCCAGTCCCCGTGTGTATGCGGTTTTGTCAATTTTGTCATCCGTTCCCACCGGCACACAACGGCCTACTCTTCCGAAAAGCGGAACAGGATTAACGTGTGTGCAAGATGTTCTGCGTGCATTCGTACACGGGACCTTGGTTTATAGTCTCATCCAAAGGACTTTTGGGGAGAGTGGAGTTGGCACTGATGTTAACTCCAGAGGAAAAATCCTCTTGGACGAGATTATAACCCGGGTCATCAGATCACGAATCTGTGTCGTATTGAGCAAGTTCATGCTTATAAATGAAACTAATTAACCCTAGTAGCGCTAAATAAACAGCAACAAGCCTCACTTCTATTGGCTGAATTAACATTGGCTAGCATTGTTTTGGAGCATGGTGGGCTCAAACAACCCTTGATATTGATATATAAAACTGAATTAAATGTGTTAAGCTATAGATCACTGGAAAGAAGAGATAATATGCTTTTAAATGAGTATAATTTTATAATAGTGTGTAGTGTTTATGATTATGTAAAAAAAAAATCAAAAAAAAAAATCATGTTCGCACTACCGATCACTGTTCCACTGTCAGGGCCCCGGATCGATTTTAACACGATAAGCAAAGTTCTTGCGGTGCATAAATGTCATGATTAGGTAAACACTATTTCTTGACATTAGTTTTCAAAAAATAAGGAGTTTGTATCGCTTTATCGGTCACTAAATACTCGGAAAAGTTCAGCGACAGGATCGACGCCATCGCGACCGTCATGGCGGAATGTGCGAAGTGGTGGCTTTCTATGACAAAAATACAAAGATCGCTTGATTTCATGTGATGCAAAGTACTCAGCAGCATAGCGATTTGACTCAACAACAGTTATTTCGAAGCCTCGTTGCGTCAAAATAAAGTAAAACAATCTGTGACGTCGAAATCGCCGAGTAGCGAAAAAGTCCATCCAGCAAAACTAGCACCGCTCGATTCAGTCCGATCGCGATCGATTTTTACCAAGTTTTTCAAAAATATTCCACAATCCTTACCTCATCGTCTCTCTCATTGTTTATTTCAACCAAATCCAGCCTCTAAAACTCCTCCTCGCTGTCAATTTTGTAAAAAAGCTCGAAAAACGCTTGAAGAAATTCTAGTGCAAACACTGGCCGCCATTTTTGTTGAAGACGATCTCGGCTGGTCCGAAAAAAAATTAAAATACACTCTTAACCAATCAGAATCTTCGTTGCTTGTGTGTGTCAAACGACCTTCACCCCTTTCTGCGGGCCTACAACGGCCTTAACATTCATTGGCTGACCTTTGAAAGCGAAAGTAAGCTTTCAACTATGACCACCCACGTCATCCCGGAATATTCCGGGATCCGCCACACAGCCTAGACCCGCCTTTCCCGGAATATTCCGGGAACCGCGCCACTAGGGTTAATATATTGGCATGCATGTTTTTATGGGGTTTTTTGCTTTCACATTAGTTTATCATTAACACATTTGCAAACTCGCTGTCTCTAAGCTACAATAATGCTACTCTCCACTTCAGCAATATAATGTCTTTCTATTCCGTACCTCGGCTAGAGCTCTGAGCTTTAACTATGTTGAAATTTTGCATATGTGACCCTTTCTGCCCACCATTAAGGTAGCCACATTCTGACTTCAGGGATAATAAATATCTAAGTAATGAATATCTCAATCAAACTATAACTTATCATTTCACTCTAATACAAGTTTGTTTTTTATTCATCTCGTGTAACCTTTGTTAGGTTCTGAGCTGAAACTGTTGGCATCAAGAGCTTCAGCCTGTGTCCTATCTGAAACGACATTACTTATACGAGGTGGCTGTTTGGTGACTCCAATTCTTTTTTGTGTGCATTCACAATAATGAAACCATCTGCATGATTTCCTGCTTTCTTCATATCTTTTTCCTCTGAGTTGGTGAAATCTGTGACCAAAGCTTATATTATTCTATCAAAGAAACCAAGCCTTGTTTGCAGATGAGACCAACCTTTCATAACACTCACAAAGATCCCCAAAGAAAAACTAAACCCTCAGTAGCGATAAATAACACATAATGATGTTGTAATCTATTTTTCATTCATACATAAACGAATACCATCTTTTCTCCGATGACAAAACACAGGTTTTGTGCTGTTACAGACAAAAGGTAAAATTTGTTTGATTAATACAAGATACAAGTTTTATACTGTTAAACACACACGCACACAAATACCATGCACATGCACACACACACACTGCATACACACGGGGACCAGAGGCAAAAAAGCATATAAATGCTTTTTCCATTATCCTCCAAATAAAAAGAATAAAAAGAAAAAAGACTTTCAAAATTTAAACACACACAGGCACACACAATCCCCCCCCCCCCACACACCCCACACAACCCCCCACACAAACACACCCCAACACCCTCCCCCCTACCCCCCAACACAGACACCCCCCTGCACTGACCTGTAGACCACAGAAGGGACGTACACCTCCCGGGAGGGAAACTCCAGCACCTCTTTGATGGGGCGGCCCTTGTCATCAGGGTAAGGGTCCACACGCATCAGCTCCGGGGTCAGCGTGTAGCGAATCTCTTCCGGGCACGGGGAGATGTCCAGCTTCAGCGTGGCTGTTTCGATCGACACAGCGGCAAAAAGTCAGACCATATCGGCAAAAAGTCACACCACCTCGGCAAAAAGTCACACTATATCGGCAAAAAGTCAGACCATATCGGCAAAAAGTCAGACCATATCGGCAAAAAGTCAGACCATCACAGCAGAAGACTGGAAAATTCTCCATCGTTCTTCTTTACCTTGGTTAATGCATTGGCAGACTGCAGAGCTGAAGCAAGCGAGACATTCACATGAGACGGGAAAATGTCTCTTCAACGTTCTTTATCTTGGGGATGGGATAGCTCAGTTGTCAGAGCACTCGCTTTCCCCCAGCTAAGGTTAAGCAGCATCGAGTGTAGTTACCACTTGGATGGGTGACTGTTTGCGCGCCTTGGCTTCAGTAGTCTCCCAGTTCACCCAGCTGTAAATGGGTACCTGCCCTCTATAGGGTCAGGGAAGGTAAAGCAGTGAGGGAGAGGAGATGGGCGCTGCCCTCAATATAATAATAATAATAATAATGTATGGAATTTATATAGCGCTGAATCTTGTAAAGCAACAAATCAAAGCGCTGGCCCCTGGAGAAGCTGAGGTCTCTGATGCCTCGCTCCCCTACGACCACATAGGTTATGGGTCACCTTTACCTTTTACCTTAGCTGCATTTACAGCTGCAGCAGCCTCTGGAACTTTTAAAGCCATTTTTGTCACTCCTGAAAACTTTCGGTTTTCACATATGCATCAAACAGCCTAATATACTTTGCTTCTAAAACAAAATACATGCCCATCCCTGTCGGGATGCCGGGGTTCTGTCAGTATAAATAGCCACCCCACCTTCTGGAAATTCTGTGTTAGGAATTCCCTCTTTTCTATCCCTCTCTTTGTTTCTGTCATGTTCCATTCCTTCTTGTCACCTCCTTCCTGTCTATTTTCTGCCTTCTTGGTCCATAAATCCACAAATCTCATAGTTCAAAAAGGGCCAATCTTAAGAGGTTGTCTTGGAAATACTGTATGCACAAAACCTGGCCAACACCACAGGTTTGTTGGTCAGAGCTTACACCTGACTGACACAGTACAGTTTACGACATCAGAAGACTATTATCACCATCTGGGCTTTAAAGCACAGGAGACAGAAAAACCAAACTGACATGCAACAGGGGAAAGTGAAAACGCAGTAAACTAAGAAGTAGTCTTTGAATCAACATCCATGACAGTTTGTGATTTGGACGACAAACAAACAAATGAAGTACAAACAAATAACTACCTATGAACAAGCAAGATTAACAGAATTTAAAGGAATCTATTAAACACAGAGTAAAATAAACATGACGTTATCTTAAGTATTAACTCAGTATTGGGGAAAATGAACGATACGGGGTTTTTTGGTTTCAAAAGAAGGAAAAATGTCTTGAAAACCGTGGCATTCAAAAAGTATATGCTGATTTGTAAATCTCTTACCACACAGGCACAATGCATTCTTACTGAATTTTGTTTTATAAGCGTCCAGTTTTACCCTGTAAAACAATGATGTGACAGTTCCACAGATATGTAAAGACGCCTCGTTACGATGAAAATTCTTATATAAAAATGTGGTATCTAAAAATTGCGACTTATTTTGAAGTTTTGTGACAGATTTATTGCCGTTTTGTGGTACTTGGTTTAAAGCGATTCCAAAAGACTTCTCTTCACAAGCAGTGACACTCTTGTACCGTAAATGGACCGTGCAACTTGACTGAGTCATTACATTGTTTAGCTCCCTGTTTTGCAGTCTGATCAGCGAGATCATTTCCCAAAATAGTTACCACAATGAACTAAGTTAACTAAACTAAGCACATACATCCAAATGCCCATAACACCAGGCCAGTCTACACACAGCCTGGTCTTCGAGGATACTGGTGGCGCTGCCTCACCTGGTATGCATTTGACACGTTTGAGGACGGAGGAGGGGCGTTTCAAGTCGGCCAGGAACTTGTACAGGTCTTCATCACTCAGCTTCACGCCCTCCTATCGTGACACACACACACACCACCCACCATAGCCGACAGTTACGACAGGACAAAAAAGAGCTGGTTCTTCATAGATTTGTATAACTAAGGACTGCGATATAATATATAAAACTCCTTCGGATGAGACTATAAACCGAGGCCCCGTGTTCGAACGCATGCAGAACATCTTGCGCACACGTTAAATCCTGTTCCGCTTTTCATAAGAGTAGGCCATTGTGTGCCGGTGGAAACAGATGACAAAATTTACAAAACCGCATACACACGGGGACTGGATGTAAAAAAGCACATGAGTGCTTATTCCATTATCCTTGATACAAAAGAATAAATAAATAAAAGCAATGCTCTTGAAAAGGTGTTGCGGTACCTTTTATCACGCTTATACTTTGTGTTTCTTCACAAGCAGTGACCCTCTTGTACTGTATATGGAACGTGCAACTTGAGAGTTGTTAGATTGTTTAGCTCCTGGTTTTGCAGTCTGATCAACAAGACCATTTCCGAATATAGACGACCTGGGTTCGAATCCTGCTCAAAGGGATATTTCCCCTCAAGTTAACATCAGTGCAGACTCCACTCTCCCCAAAAGTCCTTTGGATGAGACTATAAACCGAGGCCCCATGTGCAAATGCGCCCAGAACATCTTGCGCACAGGTTAAATCCTGTTCTGCTTTTCGAAAGGGTATGCTGGTGGGAAAAGATGACAGAATTTACAAAATGCATACGCACGGGGACTGGATATATCTTCAATATAAAAGAATAAATAAATAACAATAAATAGATAAACGTTGTGGTGACTTTTATCATACTTGTACTGTGTGTTGCAGTGTGACTTTTATCACACTTGTACTTAGTGTTGCGGTTACACACAAACACATGCACGAACACACATGCACACACGAACACACACACTCTCTTTCTTTCTTTCTTTCTCATGCTGAAACACGCTCGCTCTCTTTCTCTCACACACACACACTTACACACAAACACACACATACCCACACACACCCACACACACACACAAACACACATGCAGACACACACACTCTCTCTCTCTTTCTTTCTCATGCTGAAACACGCTCTCTCTCTCTGTCACACACACACTCACACTCACACTCACGCACAAACACACATGCACACACACACACTCTCTCTCTCTCTTTCTTTCTCATGCTGAAACCCTCTCTCTCTTTCCCTCTCACACATACACACACACACACTCACCCACCCAAACCCAAACACACAAACCCACACCCACACCTACCTGTTTAAAGAAACTGGACACGGTCAGGGTCACGGGTCGAAAGTTGTCCAGGTTGGCTCCGTAGACATCCGGTGACCAGCTGTGATGTTTCTCGTACCCGCTACGGCCGCGATCGATGGAACCCCGCCGACCCAGGAGGCTGTTGTCGTCTTTGGACCGCTTTGAGCGGAAAGACTCAAACTGGCCAGACCCCATTCCGCTTCTTCGGTCTGCAAATGTATTGTGCTGCACTGCACTGCGCTGTACTATACTGTGATGTATTGTATTGTATTATATTGTAATGTATTGTATTATACTGTACTGTATTGTATTGTATTATATTGTAATGTATTGTATTATACTGTACTGTATTGCACTGTGCTGTACTGCACCATACTGTATTGTACTGTACTAATATTGTATTGTATTGATTTGTAGTGTGATGAGTTGTATTGTGTTGCACTGTGTTGTGTTGTGCTGTCTGGTGTTGTCTCATCTCCATCTCTGTGTGTGTGTGTGTGTGTATGTGTGTGTGTGTGTGTGTGTGTGTGTGTGTGTGGCTGCATGTGTGCGTGCATGTGTGTTGTGTTGTGCTGTCTTGTGTTGTCTCATCTCCATCTCCTTGCCTGAGAGAGAGAGAGAGAGAGAGAGAGAGAGAGAGAGAGAGAGAGAGAGAGAGAGAGAGAGTGTGTGTGTGTGTGTGTGTGCGTGCGTGCATGTGTGTGTGCGCATGCATGCATGTGTGTGTCTGTGTTTCTGTGTATATATGTAAAGGTATAATTTGTTCAATCTTATTTGTGAACAACTGCATGCGCGTGAATGATCTGGAAGCAAGCGCTTTGATTTTGTTTGCTTTACAAGATTCAGAATGAACTATATGAATTCCATATATTATTATCATCACAAACCACCATACACTCCCAACCCGGACTTTTCACTTTCTAGACAGGCACGTTACCTCTAGCCCACCAATCCAAACATTATTTGTCATTGGTTGTATGACTGTGTAAGATTAGGTTGAACGCATGCGCTTTGATTGGTCTTTGCAAGATATAGCGCTATATAAGTTCCATTTATTATTATTATCATTATTATTATTATTATTATTATCCATCCACGCATCAATATCTACCTAAGCTGGCAGCTCGGGAGCCCGTGTCTTGGAAGGAGTCCATGGTTTTCTCCACCGACGTCTCTCGCTCCATGCTGCCCCCGCCAGTGACAATGTTCATCAGGTAGATGGCTGTCCACGCGAACGGCATGCGGTACACCCCCAGACGATCGCAGAACTGACCAGCTTGGATGCGGTACTTTTCTTCCTTTGTCGACTGCAAAGATACAAAAAAACCAACAGAATTCGATTTTCATTCTAAGCCTGGATGCGGTACTTCTCTTCCTTCGTCGACTGCAAAGACACAAAAAAACAAAAAACAGAATTTGATTTTCAATCTCCGTTGCTAGAGTGTGGTTTTTGGTGGTGGTGGTTGTGGGTTTCTTTTTTTTGTAACTGTCTGAATTTGATTCAAGAGGGTAGTGTATATATATGTGTAGTGAAGATGGTTTGTTGAATATTTCTGACTGAAATATTGGTGGTGGTGGTTGGTTTTTTTATGTAACTGTCTGAATTTGATTCAAGAGGGTAGTGTATATATATGTTTAGTGAAGACTGTTGATTATTTCTGACTGAAATATTGGTGGTGGTTGTTGTGTGGATGTAACAGTCTGAAGTTGATTTATGAAGATGTGGATAGTGTATATGTTTACTGAAGACTGTTTGTTGTACGTTTCTGACTGAAATATTGTAGACTTCAATTCCAATCAACCCCCCTTCATCGAATTGATTTGATTACTTTCAAAACATGTTTCATTATCTAAAAAAAACAACCCACACACACAAATTTCTTGTTGAAACAATTAATAAAGTTGTCTTCTGTAGACTGGTCTACTGTCACTCTCATCAGCTACTCACAACTTGAATAACAAAAATAGCTTTTTACTTTTAAAATGTCTTTACTATGGAGTTTATTTGGCAAGACACACACACGAACACACCACCACCACACCACACCACAAACGACCCCCCCCCCATACACACACACGCACGCACGCATGCACACACACACACAACACACACACACAAAGGAAACCCACATTCATTACATCTATAGTTAACTTTTCACACACACACACACACCACACCACACAACACCCACACCACCACCACACCACACCACACCACTCCACATCACACCACACACAGAGGAAACCCACATTCATTCCAGCTATCGTTAGCTTTTTTCAGCCTGGGAAAGCGACGCGACCCTTACAGATTCTACAAAACATCTTTTTTCACTGATTCATCTTATTAGTCACTACCACTTCTGTCAGGTAAAGTGCTCAATCAACACGTTACTACTAAGACCCTAACATTACCCCATGGGGATACCTGTGGGGGCCTGTCAGTATAAATACCATCCCCACTTTCTGGAAATTCTGTGCTAGAAATTTCCTCTTTTCTATCCCTCTCTGTTTCTGCCTTGTTCCTTTTCTTATCGTCACCCTCCTTCTTGTCTATTTTCTGCCTTCTTGGTCCATTCTCCTGCCTTTTTTCCCCCAGAAAGACTTAAAAGATAATTCTCTCTTATGCCTAAGTTGAATGCGCTGGGCCTGACTTGTCAGGTGCTTAACAGCAGTGCGACGCATTTTCACTCATATAACAGGCAACAATAGTTGCTGTCTGAGTATTAAAAGAAGTCAAGTCAATTTTTTTTTTCCAGATGGTACATTGAATAAGCAATGCATTTGCTTTTTTTCATCAAGCCATCTATCTAAGAATAAATTTCTGAATGATAATACTGAAATACTACATTATTGCAACATTTACCAATAAATTGAACCGGTAAAAAGAGGAAAACCGATAAAATACATTGAAAGAAGAACTACTACCCCTACTGCTACTGCTGCTGCTGCTGCTACTGCTACTACTTCTACTACTACAAGAAGAAGAAAGAAGAAGAAGAAGAAGAAGAAGAAGAAGAAGAAGAAGAAGAAGAAGAAGAATTGCAAAGAAAAGAAGAAATGCAAAGAAAAAGAAGAAATGCAAAAAAGAAGAAATGCGAAGAAGGAGAATTGCGAAGAAGAAGAAGAAGAAGAGAACAAGAAGAAGAAGAAGAAGAATTAAGAAGAATTGCAAAGAAGAAGAACAAGAAGAACAACAACAACAACAAAAAGAAATAGAAGAAGACCCTAGCAGATTGTCCGTGGTCGAGTGGTTTAGGCGGTCAACTCGTGATCCAGAGGTCGCGGGTTCGATCCCCGCTCGGCTCAGTGTTGTGTCCTTGGGAAAGACACTTTACTCCTATTTTCCTCACTCCACCCAGGTGTACAAGTGGGTACCAGCTCTGCTGGGGAAGTACCTGGCGACAGACTAGCGTCCTGTCACAGGGGTGGTGAAAAACCATCAGTTCGCTTAACACTACAGAAACCGGGATAAGCTCCGGCTCTATGGCCTTCTGGCTCGAAAGAACATACTAGCAGATTGTGCAGATACGTCATTTTTTCACCGATCCGTCTTTAGCAGTCAGCATCCCTTCTGTCAGGTAAAGAGCTCAGTACTGAACTACTCGGCATCCACTGCAAACTCACCTTGTCTTCCTTCATGTAGGGCTCCGCACACTCCCCTATGTCCCCCTGCTGCAGAACCTTCTCCAACTGCACATTGCAAGATTCAGCGCGGTATAAATACCATACATTATTATTATTATTACTATTATGCACATGGGGCAACATTACTTATGAAGGAAGCTGGCAGGATGGTTATTAAGACGTTGGCCTGCCAACAAGTAAACTGTGAGGTTCTGGGTTCGATTCCCAGCCTTGCCCTTTCTTCCCAGTTTGACCCAAAAAATAGAACTGAATGTCAAAGTCCTTCGGGTGAGACTATAAACCGAGGCCCTGTGTTTGAACGCATGCAGAACATCTTGTGCACACGTTGAATCCTGTTCTGCTTTTTGAAAGAGTAGGCCATTGTGTGCCGATGGGAACAGATGAAAAAATTTTTTAAACCGCATACACATGCATAAATTAATTTTTTAAAAAGAAAAAAAAAGTCATCTGAGCGCTTTGATTTGTTGCTTTACAAGATTCAGCGCTATATAAATTCCATACATTATTATTATTATTATTATTACTTTTAGCATCCTTCTGCCGACTAACACTAAGCTAAGAAAACTCAAGACTTGGTTTTCTGTCTACATGAAGAAAAAAAAGTTAGGTTTTCATTTATTTATTTATTTTTTATATCGAGGATAATGGAATAAGCTTTCACGTGCCTTTTTACATCCAGTCCCCGTGTGTATGCAGTTTTGTAAATTCTATCATCCGTTCCCACAGGCACACAATGGCCTACTCTGACGAAAAGCGGAATATGATTTAACGTGTGCGCAAGATGTTCTGCGTGCGTTCGCACACGGGGCCTCGGTTTATAGTCTCATCTGAAGGACTTTTGGGGAGAGTGGAGTCTGCACTGATGTTAACTCCAGGGGAAAATATCCCCTTGAATGGGAATCGAACCCAGGTTGTCAGATTGCCAGCGCAATGTTCTAACCACTAGGCTATCCCGTGCCCCCGTTTGGTGTGGATCAGTGGTCTAGAGGTAACGTGCCTGCCTAGAAAGCGAAAAGTCCAGGTCGGAAATGTGCGGTGGTTCGATCCCCTTTTGGGCCCAAAACCCCCCCCTCCATGGATGGTGGTCTGAGTGCTAGTCTTTCGGATGAGATGATATCCCGTGTGTTACATAAAATTATTCAGCGCACGTAAAAGAACCCATGGTAACAAGAGAGCTGACCCTGGCAAAATTCTGTCGAAAAATGCCACTCTGATAGGGAAAACAAAAACAGTTACAGACAGGAAAAAAAACAATATGGGTGGCACTTCTTTTGTGATGATGCACTCTCCCCAGGGAGAGCAGCCCGAATTTCATGCAGAGAAATCTGCCATTGACTTAACGTGGTATGAAAAAAAAATACAAGTTTAAGAACTCAAAACAAACACTTGACTGGAGCCTTCATCACCTCACATTTTGCTACTAGATGAGAAAGACAAATCTGACTATCAACAGCTTGAAATGCTTAGGAAATATCACTAATGCTTGAACGCCTGCTTGAGTATATGTAGATGGATGGGGGTATGTGTTTGTATCAATTTGAACAAATTGTGCTAGACGGGTGCTGGGCTGAAAAAGGACCGTATTTGGAAATATGTCAACATGTTTCAGGAGCTATGTGTGATTTTAAAATGACAATGTGTGTTTTATGTTCTGTAGTGTAGCCGAAGGACATTTTTCCATATGTAAGAGGCCAGTAAGTTGTACCTTGTATCTTAATTTATATCATTTGCACCTTTACAAACAGCTACTTAAATAGATCGCTCAGGATATAAATAAATAAGATAAAATAAAATGGAATAATTTTAATGAATTTCTTTAAAATAAAATAAAAAGATCACTCAGTATGAAGCAATATATTCAACATAACTTACTGTTAGTTTCGTTAAAAATGTCAGGATGAAACATTCACTTGATGTCATTCACTTATTAATTCTGGTAAAATCCCAGAAAGGAATGCTATATCACAGACAGTTCAAATTAAAAAGGTAAAGGTAAAGGTGTCCCATAACCTATGTGGTCATATGGGAGCAAGGCATAAGAGACCTGAGCTTCTCCAGGGGCCAGCATATTGAGGGTGGCACCCATCTCGTCTTCCTTGCTGCTTTACCGTCCCTGACCCTAAAGAGGGCAGGTACCCATTTACAGCTGGGTGAATTTCATGGGGAGGGGGACTGTACTAAAGCCAAGGCGCGCAAACAGTCACCCATCCACATGGTAACCATGCTCAATGCTGCTTAACCTTAGCTGGGGGAAAGCGAGTGCTCTGACCACAGAGAGTTCAAATTACCAGCAGTCGAAGTGACATCTCACAAGAGTTGTTTTGGGTTGTTTTTTACCATTTGCTTACAGTTCCAGGGAAGTATTGGGAGTCACTACTTATTTTATAATGTTCACACACTGCTAATTTCAATAAACTCCCACAAAAGGTTTTTTTTGGACAAGCTGTTACAAAATTTTCTGCACATCTGCTTACTGCTGCTGCTGCTGCTGCTGCTGTTGTTGTTGTTGTTGTTGTTGTTGTTGTTGTTGTTTTGTTGTTGTTGTTGTGCATTCCCCAGCTTTACACCCTGGGGGTCACCCAGAACATGCACTCTGACTCACTCATCCCACCTGGGCATCACTGTGAGATAGGAAGTACTCCAGAGAGTTTGTCTTTTCAAGCACCTCGCCATATAGGCAGCCATACTCCGACTCCAGAGGATTTTTTTTCTTCTTTAACAAAGGAGAGTGCAGGTTGTTATGTTAAGAGCTTGTCATGGCTGAAAGGCAATCTCAACACAACATTTTACAACATAACAACATTTCAGTCTAGGCACTTAGCTGACTTCAACAACTTACACAGCTTTTGGCCTGGGCCAGACTTCGCTTATTTTAATAAACTCCCACAAAAAATTGGGGGGGGGGGGGGAAGGTGAAAGTTGTGACAAAATGTTCTGCACAGCAGCATAAAAAAGGTCAAGGTAAACGAGTCCCATAACCTATAAGGTCGTAGGGGAGCGAGGCGTCAGAGACCTCACTTCTCTAGGGCCAGCATATTGAGGGCGGCGCCCATCTCCTCTCCCTCGCTGCTTTACCTTCCCTGACCCTAAAGAGGGCAGGTACCCATTGACAGCTGGGTGAACTGGGGGAACTGTACTAGAAGCCAAGGCGCGCAAACGGTCACCCATCCAAGTGGTAACCACGCTCGACGCTGCTTAACTTGGCTGGGGGAAAGCGAGTGCTCCGACCACTGAGCTATTATACACCCACCCGAACCACCAAGAAGACGTCAGGGGATGGGTAGGTGATGGAAAAAATGCAGGCCCGGCTCATAGTGGAGATGTCCTGCCGTGTCACGTGACCGGATATCATGCGCTTCGTGGTCTCCGAGTTCAGGTCAAAGTGGAAGGTCTCCGAAATCTGCAAGCGAGGAGAGGGTTTTTTTAAAAAATTTAAATGTCAAATTATGTGCATATCTATTTTAATACATTTAAGCTGCATTGTTTTGAGTTGATGTTATTTAAAATACACGGACAGTCTGAACAGCTACGCAACGAGGAAAGAATCCCCCAACAATGAACTCATCAGGAGAACTGACAACAGAGAGGAATGGAAGGCCATGATCGCCGATGTCTGCAACAGACCTGGCACGTGAAGAAGAAGAAGTTCTGTGTTCAAATATTTATTAGTATCAAAACTTCCCCGTGGGGATGCCGGGGTCTGTCAGTATAAACAGCATTCCCCCCTTCTGGAAATTCTGTGCTGGGAATTCCCTCTTTTCTATCCCTCTCTTTGTTCCTGCCTTGTTCCTTTTCTTCTTGTCACCTCCTTCTCGTCTATTTCCTGCCTTCTTGGTCCAGTCTCCTGCCTTTCTTCCAGAAAGACTTAACAGATTTTTTCTCCCATGCTGAAGTCAGATGTGCTAAGCCTGACTTGTCAGGTGCTTAACAGCAGCGCAACGCATTTTTGCTTATATGACAGACAACAAAAGTAGTTGTCAGAGCATATGACAAAGACAAAGACGTATTGAAACAGAAATATTTTTAGTGTTGATATTGAAAAAGTTCACGGAGTCTTTTCCTCATTGTTGTTACCATGTATTACCCATGACTTATCTTCAGCTTGCTTTGCTTTTTCCTTACTGGTGTAATTATCCATAAGAAACAAGTTGAAGAAATATATACTAAAAAAAAGTTTTTGTCATATCATCAATGACAATAATTTCAATGAGAAATGATAATCACCATTATCATCACCAGTAACAACAAAACTGTCAAGACTACAGCCATCATTTTTGTGCTTTTCAAGAACTTATAATTTTCCTTCCATTGATGACCAAATTTCAAGTACCAAATATTTCCTATAATTTTTCCAGTACATGACCAACCACTATCCTTAAGAAGAAGAAGAAAGGAAAAGAAGGAGGACGAAGAAAAGAAGAAGGAGGAAGAGGAGGAGGAGGAAAAGGAGGAGAACAAGAACAAAGACAAGAAGAAGAAGAAGAAGAGGAGGAGGCGAAGAAGAAGAAGAAGAAGAAGAAGAAAAGAAAAAAAAGAAGAAAAAGAAGAAACAACAACAATAATAGCAACAAGTGATACTTCTGATTATAATGATGATGATACCGCCAAAACCACCACCACTACAACCAACACCAAAACATCAAAATCATTCTTGTGCAGGACAAAATCTTGCATCATCCTACCCAGTAATCAAAGCATCATTATCATTTCATCTTATCTAAACAGTGTACCAACAACAACAACTGCCGTCAGCGCCTGGGCTTTATCACAGTTCTTGATTAAACCATTGACGCTGGGGGCAACAGCAAAGTGAGAGGCTGTATGACCAGTGGCTTTCCCACTCATGGAATTCCACTTTACAGCTTAGTCTTTAGTGATCAACTATGACTCTCTGACTAGGAGGCTTGACTCGCACAGTCCTTACGTGCTGCAGCCCTGGGGGCTAGCTGGCCTTTGGAGAACATCTCCAACGCTGACTGTCTTTATGCCCACTTGGCCGAGAGTGGGGATGTGCTGTGGGCAAGGCATCTCCACTATAATCAAATTTCTGCCCAGTTTCCAAAACAGCAGCTGCCTCCTCTGCTGTTTTGGAGGTCATCGTTGAACACGACGGACAAACATACATACACCAACAACAACGGCACTATGCTAAACACATCATGACGACACACTCCATACCTTTTTTCGTTCCCGAGAGTCGTACAATGCCATGGAGACGAAGATTGGTTCCACGTCCATCTCCAACCTACACCACGCCAAATTGACAAATTTTTTAGTCCAGGAATGTGAGGAGGACCACTAACTACTTCACAACAGATGCAGAATTTATTTCATTTTTATTTATTCTCTTATTTCAAGGATAATAGAATAAGCAAGCACTCATGTGCTTTTTTTTCATCCAGTCCCCAAGTGTATGCATTGTTGTAAATTTTGTCATCCGTTACCACCTTTACACAATGGCCTACTCTTCCGAAAAGCTGATCAGGCTCAACGTATATGCAAGATGTTCTGCATGCATTCACACACGGGACCTCAATTTATAGTCTCATCCGAAGGACTTTTGGGGGGGAGTTGAGTCGGCACTGATGTTAACTCCAGAGGAAAAATCCCCTTGAACGAGAATCGAACCCGGGTCAGCAGATCACAAACGCATCACTCTAACCACCAGGCTGTCCTGTACCCCAAGGAAGGAAGAAGAAAGGTGGCAGGATGGTTAAGACATTTGCCTGCCTAGCTAGTAAACTGTGAGGTTCTGGGTTCGATTCCTAGCCCTGCCCTTTCTTCCCAGTTTGGCAGGAAAATAGAACTGAATCTCAAGTCTTTCGGAGAAGACTCTAAACCAGTTAGACCCCTGTGTGCTCATGAACTTGCGCACATCAAAAGAACCCGCGACAGTTGAAAATCGGAGAGAGCAGGGAGGTACTTCCCCAACGTCCTGGCAAAATTGGTAGGTTTGATTTCCAACTGTATCCCCGAAAAAGGAATATGACTACCTTAAAGTTGAGGAAAACAAATACGGTCGCATATGCTAAAAATCTCACCATTGGTGAACCGCAGAACTCCAGCCGAGAAACACACACACACAAATAAATAAAAACATACAAGTTTCTTAATTCAAAAACTAAAATCAGTGTATATAACAGAATCGACGCTTCAATGGTCTCATCCCTTTTTCACAACATCAAGGTGGTTTTGTCAATTTATCATAAAGTTATTGAATTCTCAACTTTCTTTGCTAACAAATTAATAAGTAAATATATAAAGAAATGAATAAATATTGTATTGTTTTGTACTGCATTTACTGCAATGCATAAACACTGTATTGTATTGTACTGAATGGATGAACAGCATAAACCAAAAAAAATCACAAACAAAAAAATGATTTGTTGTGTACTTTATTGTATGCAGAATGCGGGAACTATTCTTTGCAGCAAAAGATGGTGGACAGATTTCATATCTTTCTTTGATTTAACAAAGAATGTAATTAGATTTTATTTCTTTCTTTGATTTAGTACCTATTTAAAAGATTTATAGATTTTGTTTTTGTTTTTTATATAGTAACTATTGATCAAAAGATGGTATATAGATTTTATATCTTTCTTTTTTATATAGTAACTACTGAAAAAATCTCAAAAAACATTTCCCTGGACATGGGATTAAATTTTCATAGTGTACTTGGCACCAAGTTACCTGGAAAAGTATTGGTTAAAAGAACGGACGCACAGAGATGCTATATCCGAGTGGTTGAGACTAACTTCTATTCCATGCGTCCATGAAGTCGTGGGTTTGAATCTCGGCAGCATCTGGTAAATAAGGATTGAGATTTTTACGAATCCCAGGTCAACTTCAAGTGCAGACTTGCCAATGCCTTAATTCACTTCATGTATATATACAGGGGACGGGATAGCTCAGTGTCGGAGCACTTGCTTTCCCCCAGCCAAGTTAAGCAGCGTCGAGCATGGTTACCACTTGGATGGGTGACCGTTTGCGCGCCTTGGCTTCAGTACAGTCCCCCCAGCTGTAAATGGGTACCTGCTCTCTTTAGGGTCAGGGAAGGTAAAGCAGCGAGGGAGAGGAGATGGGCGCCGCCCTCAATATGCTGGCCCTAGAGAAGTGAGGTCTCTGACGCCTCGCTCCCCTACGACCTTATAGGTTATGGGACTCCTTTACCTTTCCTTTATATACTCATGCAGAAGATCAAATATGCACGTGAAAGATCCTGTAATTCATATCAGCATTCAACGGGTTACTGAAACAACAAACCATACCCACGATACATCCCTGAAGTCGGAATGCAGCTACCTTCATGGTGGGCAAAAACGGGTTGCATACGCAAAATCTCACCGTCGGGAACGGAACAAATAAATCGATAAATAAAAATCGATGACAACTTACGACAGCTGCAGGCACTTGACCAGAATGCGATGGCCAAAGTGTTCTCTGGGCAACTCTGGCAGAGCCCGTCTCTCTATCGGTTCCTCCTGTAACACAGCGCAAACCTCTTCATCACAACACGCCACTTTCTTCTCTTCTTCTTCTTCTTCATCAAATGCTCTGACAGCAACTACTGTCGTCTGTCATATCGGCGAAAATGCGTTAAGCACCTGCCTGACAAGTCAGGCCCAGCACATCCGATTCAGCGTGGGAGAGAATTGTTATCTGTTAAGACTTTGGGGGAAAAAAGGCAGGGCAATGGACCAAGAAGGCAGAAAATAGAGGGAGGTGACAGGAAGAAAAGGAACAAGGCAGACACAAAGAGAGGGATAGAAAAGAGGGAATTCCTAGCACAGAATTTCCTTAAGGTGGGGATGCTGTTTATATTATTGCATGCCCATGGGGAACTTTCTTTTTATGAATATATCTTTAACATTCTTACTATACTACTCTTGCTACTATTATCCCTGCTTCTTCTGCTACTGCTGCTGCTATCACTTTTACTGCTACTACTACTTATCACTACCACTACTGCTGCCGCTGCTATTACTACTTCTACCACTACTCTACTACTACTTCTAACACTACTGCTACTATGACATGGACTACTTCTGATTACAAGGAGCATTTATACAGCATTTCTCAACATTCCAACATGCTTCCAAAAGTAAAAATCACACTCTCACACACCTGCACTCCAACACAAAATGTACTTGCGCACACATAAATGCAACATCCAGAAAACTTCCCCTAGAAATGAACTAAATACAAATAATAAACATTTATAGACAAGAGTTCATTTTCGAAAAATAACAAAGAAGGAGGGTAACAGGATAGTTGAGACGTTCACCTACCAACAAGTAAACCGTGAGGTTCTGGGTTTGATTCCCAACCTCGCCCTTTCTTCCCAGTTTGACGAAAAATTGAACTGAAAGTCAAAGTCCTTCAGATGAGACTATAAACCAAGGCCCTGAGTGCAAACGCACTCAGAACATCTTGCAAACACATCAAAAACTGTTCCGCCTTTCAGAAGAGTAGGCCACTGTGTGCCAGTAAGAACAGACGACAAGAAAGAAAAACCGCAAGCATACAGGTGTCACTTTTTGACACCATTCCCAAAGTCAGAGTACAGCTACCTAACAGTGGGGGAAAAAACTCACATACGCACAAATATTTTTATATTATTCTTTTATATCGAGGATAATGGAATAAGCACTCATGTGGTTTTTTACATCCAGTCCCCGTGTGTATGCGGTTTTGTCAATTTTGTCATCTGTTTCCACCGGCACACAATGGAATAAGCACTCATCTGCTTTTTTACATCCAGTCCCCGTGTGTATGTGGTTTTGTCAATTCTGTCATCTGTTTCTACCGGCACACAATGGCCTACTCTTCCGAAAAACGGAACAGGATTTAACGTGTGCGCAAGATGTTCTGCATGCGTTTGCACACGGGGCCTCGGTTTATAGTCTCTTCCGAAGGACTTTGACATTCAGTTCGATTTTTTGGTCAAACTGGGAAGAAAGGGCGAGGCTGGGAATCGAACCCAGAACCTCACGGTTTACTTGTTGGCAGGCGAACGTCTTAACCATCCTGCCACCTCCCTTCCTATCACCAATGGTGATATCACCAATCATTACCAATGGTGAACCTTGGAGCTCTAGCCGAAAAAATAAGAAAAAAAAAGAAAATGAACAAATAAAGAACATGAAAACAAACCCACAACGCACAACTCCAACATCACTCAGTCAAGAGTGCTGAATTTAGCGAGCCCCTTCCTTTTACCAAGTCCAAGTCTGGGTCAGTTTCTGCTATAATCAGCACCAGCAGGGCTGGGATGGAATGGAATGGATAGCAGCTTCTTTCTTCTTCTTTGTCGAACGCTCAGACAGCAACTACTGTTGTCTGTTATATGAGCGAAAATGCGTCACGCTGCCGTTAAGCGCCTGACAAGTCAGGCCCAGCGCATCCGACTTCGGCACAAGAGAGAATTGTTATCTTTTAAGTTCTTTCTGGAAAAAAGGCAGGAGAATGGAGCAAGAAGGCAGAATAGGGTGCACTTGCACTGGGCAGTTAAGAGGTTAATGCCCAAACTCCAGCTGCTGCTCACCTCTTCGGACAAGGGGTAGAGGGAGAAGATGGAGTCCTGGCGGTTCTGCTGTCGCTGCGTGTCGTTGTTGCGGTCCACCTCGTCGTAGCTGGCGCGGTCAAACAGGTTGGGCAGCAGGGCGTCTGCCTGCGACTGCTTGAGGTCAAAGATGCTACTGGCCCAGCTGCCCCGCGGTGTGTCGTTCATGTGGATGGACTGTCGCTTGCTGCTGTCCTGGAGAGGGTCAAGCACAAAAAGTGTATGGTCAAGGTGTCCCATAACCTATGTGGTCGTAGGGGAGCGAGGCGTCAGAGACCTCACTTTCAGCATGTTGAGGGCAGCGCCCATCTCCTCTCTCCCTCGCTGCTTTACCTTCCCTGACCAAGGGCAGGTACCCATTGACAGCTGGGTGAACTGGGGGATGTACTGAAGCCAAGGCGCGTAAATGGTCACCCATCCACGTGGTAAACACGCTCGATGCTGCTTAACACTGGCTTGGGGAAAGCGAGTGCTCTGACCACTGAGCTATCCCATCCCCATATATATTTATTTATACCACTTAACATCCAGGCAGATTTTTCTGGGTAAAATTCAGGCTGCTCTCCCGGGGAGAGCGTGTCGCCACAAGAGCAGCGCCACCCTTATTTTTTTCTTTTTCCTGTCTGCAACTGTGTTTGTTTCCCTATCAGAGTGGCTTTTTTCTACAGAATTTTGCCAGGGACAACTCTCTTGTTGCCGCGGGTTCTTTTACATGCGCTAAATAATTATGTTTAGGAAACAGGACCTTGGTTTATCGTCTCATCCAAAAGACTAGCACCCAGACCACCACTCATGGTCTAATGGATGGGGGGAAAAGTTTCAGGCCCAAACGGAATTCGAACCACCGCACACTTCCGACCTGGACTTTTCACTTTATAGGCAGACACGCATTACCTCTAGACCACCGATCCACATGCAGAAGATCAAATATGCATGAAGATCCCAAATTTCATGTCAGCATTCAGTGGGTTACGGAAACAGGAATTACCCAGCATATATCCCCGAAGACTGAATGCGGCTACCTTCATGGGGGCAAAAATGGTTGCATACACATAATCTCACCATTGGTGAACCTTGGAGTTCCAGCCAAGGAATGGAACAAAAAATAAAGATCTTCCAGTTTCACTTCATTTCAGAAGTTGTCTTGGTAGGGAAAAAAACAACACAGAAAAAATCTGTCTTGGTCAGGGTTTTTTCCTTTCAAAAGATTACTCAAGATCCTATGAAGCAATATGCACTTAGCAGGCGTTTTTATTTTCAGTTTCCAAAAGTGTCACTGACTGACGGTGGAATATTCTGAATTCCCGGAACACCATAGCTTGTGCACTGTGGTCATGTGCTTTCCCTAGGGACATCCACTGTGCGCAAATCCTACATAACTCAGTCAAGAGTGCTAAATTTAGCGCGCCCCTTCACTTTTACCAAGTCCAAGTGTGGTCAGTACCTGCTATAATCAGCACCAGCTGGGATGGGATGGAACGGACAGCAGCTGAGAGTAGCTGAAAGTGGGGGAAACTGACAGCTGTGACGGCAGGAGAATTAAAATAGGAAAATTACTGTAATTATCTGATATGGTTCTAGAGTACAACAACAACAAAACAATATAACGCTTGCTTTAACAGTTTTTCACACCTCTGAGAAAGAAATTAATTTCGAAAAGTGACTGATTAATAACACTAAATATTAATGAAGAAAGAAAGAAATGAGTTTGTTTAGATATTACAGTAAATTCTGGAATATCATCTTATATAAACATATACAGTAAAATACAATTCTAAACAAAATAAGCTTTTTTTTTAAACACAGCATTTGTTGAAACACAGATCTAAAACACCAAAACCATGGGGAACAACTTCACACCACAAAAAGAAAAGGAAGGAAGGGTTACCTTTTCCTGCTCCGGGGGAGCGTCCTCCACATCGATCTCATAGTCATGCTGCACCAGAGCCTGCTCCGACAGCCGCTCCTTGCTGCAGCGACTGGAGCTGTACACCTGGTACCTGGCCCACACCAAACACACACACACACACCGGCTTGATGCACCATACAAAGGTAAAGGTGTCCCATAACCTGTAAGGTCGTAAGGGAGCGAGATGTCACAGACCTCACTTCTCTAGGGGGCCAGCATATTGAGGGCAGTGGAGCCCATCTCCTCTCCCTCGCTGCTTTACCTTCCCTGACCCTAAACAGGCAGGTACCCATTTACAGCTGGGGAGCTGTACTGAAGCCAAGGCGGGCAAACGGTCACCCGTCCAAGTGGTAACCACGCTCGATGCTGCTTAACTTGGCTGGGGGAAAGCGAGTGCTCCGACGACTGAGCTATCCCGTCCCCACCACACACGACTAGAATTCAGTCAATACTACAGTCTCATAGACATGCTATCACAGTCTGTGTCCACTGAATTGGTGGTCTAGAGGTAATGCACTGGCCTAGAAAGCGAAAAGTCCGGGTCGGAAGTGTGCGGTGGATCGTATCCCGTTTGGACCCGAAACTTTTTCCCCATCCATTCGATCATGAGTGGTGGTCTGGGTCCTAGTCTTTCGGATGAGACGATAAACCGAGGTCCCGTGTGTTGCACATAATTATTTAGCGCACGTAAAAGAACCCACGGCAACAAGAGAGTTGTCCCTGGCAAAGTTATGTAGAAAAAAGCCACTCTGATAGGGAAACAAATACAGTTGTAAACAGGAAAAAAGAAAAAAGGGTGGCGCTGCTCTTGTGGCGACGTGCTTTCCCCAGGGAGAGCAGCCCGAATTTCACGCGGATTTCTCTGCGTGACTTAAAGTGGTATAAATAAATAAATGAAATAAATAAATAAATAAATGGTACAGGTGTCCCATAACCTATGTGGTCATAAGTATGAGGAAAGAGGCGTCAGAGACCTCACTTCTCTAGGGTCCAGCATATTGAGGGTGGCGCCCATCTCCTCTCCCTCGCTGCTTTACCTTCCCTGACCCTAAAGAGGGCAGGTACCCATTTACAGCTGGGTGAACTGGGGGAACTGTACTGAAGCCAAGGTGCGCAAACGGTCACCCATCCAACTGGTAACCACGCTCGACGCTGCTTAACCTTGGCCGGGGGAAAGTGAGTGCTCCGACCACTGAGCTACCCCGTCCCCACCACACACGACTAGAATTCAGTCAAAAACTACAGTCTCATAGACGTTCTTTCACAGTCTGTGTCCACTGAATCGGTGGTCTAGAGGTAATGCGTCGGCGTAGAAAGCGAAAAGTCCGGGTTCAAAGTGTGTGGTGGTTCAATCCCTGTTTGAGCCCAAAACTTTTCCCCCCATCCACTAGGGTATGAGTGGTGGTCTGGGTGCTAGTCTTTAGGATGAGATGATAAACAAGAGGTTCTGTATGCAACATACATTTAGCGCATGTAAAACAAAAAACAAAAACCCACAGCAACAAGAGAGTTGTCCCAGGCAAAAATTCTGTAGGAAAAAAAAGCCACTCTGGTTGGGAAGCAGATACAGTTGCAGACGGAAAAAGACAAAAAATAATGGGTGGTGTTGTTCTTGTGGCGACGCACTCTACCTGTAGAGAGCAGCCCGAATTTCATGCAGAGAAATCTGCTGTGGCTTAAAGCGAAAAACATTACATCACAATACAATACTAACCACCAGCTCCCGTTCTGTCACTTTGAACATCAGACTGAAACTCTATAAGCCTCTGCAGCTGGAATAATGGGGGTTCTGTGAGTTTTGTGAGGGTAGGGGCAGGAAACACAGAGCTGGTAATGAGTGTGGTGACCAGGTATTCTATGAATGCTGCATTTTTAGTTTCTACATTAAAAAAAATCAAAGAGCTGATTAGGGTTTTACACTGTTTTTGAGTAGCTTTTTTTTCTTTGGTTATTGTTTGAAAGCATTTCATATACAAAACAATCTTGTGAAAGAAAGGCACAATCAAATATCTCCTCTACTTCTTATATAGACACTAATCATAAAGCCGACCAGGAATCTGCTATGAACACATTTTCTTATTGTCTGTTTATGAGGCGTTCTCATGTAGCGATCAGACACAGCTTCTCTTGTTTTGCCAGTAACTAAAACTTTACAAGCTACCAGCCGCCATGGCGCAGTGGTTAGCGCCTTGGGTTACGGACTGGAAGGTCGCGGGTTCGAATCCCATAAGAGTCATAGGGATTTTTCGGACTCCGGCCGGCTGCTACCCAGAGTGAGTGTGCTGTGGGCTCAGTGGGAAGACTGGGACCACACAGTCGAGCTTCATCCACTTAACGGATGCGAGTTTGAGAGTGTTGCTCAAATTACCTGACCAACACTGCAGGTGTCTGTATCTCTCGGGCCCGGTTGACGCCGGGATATATTATGATAGTAAGCGTAGAGTACAACCCTGTCAAGTAGTCTCAAAGCATATGCACTTCCACAGCAGCATCATTACGTCATCCTCATTGTCATTGATCATCATGCATTAAAAAAAAAAATTGCCTCTGATTCGGTGGTCCCGAATTCTCTGGTCTCATGGTGGCCTCAGATTCGGTTTGCCCATACACTTCTGTGCCTGTGGTGAGTTTGTGTCAAAGCCTTTGGGGTTGGAGGTTCACGGGGGGGCGGTCGTTGGAGGGACGTTGTTGTGGTTGCCACCTGGGGTGGGCAACTCACTCAGTCTGGCTCCGCGACTGAGCTAATACTGTCGTTAGTAGGGGGCTTAGTAGGTGGTGTCCTGCGTATGTTAGCTCAGAACAGGCACCACTGAACACCACCAAAGT
>CM054150.1:2890134-2937634 GCA_028751875.1 Rapana venosa | reverse complement strand
ACACACCACACACACACACACCTCTTCCCATCTGACATCACCATTTCGCAGAAACACATCACACTACAGCACCAACACACACAACACACACACACACCACACCACCATACACACACCTCTTCCCATCTGACATAACCATTTAGCAGAAACACATCACACTAAAGCACCACACACACACACACACACCATACACACACACACCTCTTCCCATCTGACATCACCATTTAGCAGAAACACATCACACTAAAGCACCAACACACACACACACACACACACATACACACACACACACACACACACACATACACACACACAAACACACACACACACACACACACCATACACACACACACACCTTCCCATCTGACATCACCATTTAGCAGAAACCATCACACTAAAGCACCAACACACACACACACACACATACACACACACACCCATCTCCCTTTGACATCCCCCATTGTGATTTAGCAGAATCACATCACACTAAAGCACCAACACACACACACACACACGCACACACGCATGTACGCACGCACGCACGCACACACACACACACACACACACAGAAACTGTTCTCCCCAACAACAAGCCCCATACCCAGGTTCTGGGATCAGCTGGGACTGGGTGCGGCACGGCTTGGGGATCCTCTGCACCTCGATGTCGTCTTCAGGGTACAGGAGCAGGTCCCGGAACGGGTCACGCTCCACCAGACACTGGTTCTGGATCACAAAGTCCTCGTAGTCCGGGGGATCGACCACGTCCGTCAGCGTCAGCTGGAAATAATAACAATAATAATAATAATAATAATAATGTATGGAATTTATATAGCGCTGAAGCTTGTAAAGCAACAAATCACAAGCGCTCAGATGACTTCTTTTTTTTTAATGCGTGTGTATTTGTCATCTGTTCCCACCGGCACACAATGGCCTACTCTTTTGAACAGCAGAACAGGATTTAACGTGTGCGCAAGATGTTCTGCATGTGTTCGCACATGGGGTCGCGGTTTATAGTCTCATCTGAAGGACTTGGACATTCAGTTCGATTTTTGGATCAAACTGGGAAGAAAGGGCGAGGCTGGGAATCGAACCCAGAACCTCACGGTTTACTTGTTGGCAGGCGAACGTCTTAACCATCCTGTCGTTCTCATTCTGGTTTGCCTTAATGTTTTGTGTGTCAAGTCAAGTCAAAAAACAACTTTCATCATCCCATGAAGGGCAGTTACAACACTGACAGGCACACTGATGTGTATAATTATCTCGAAAGACACAGGAAAACATTTCAAATTGGTATGAACATTCCAAGATACATTTTAAAAAAATCACACACAGACACACATGCACGCGCGCATACACACATACACACACGTGTGCACACACACATACACATGCACGTGCATACGCACACACTCACACACTTCAATGTAGGGATACAGGGTTATAAAAACCATTGATTGGAAAACACATAAACTTAATTGTTTACACATGCACACACTCACAAACACACACACATACATGCATGCGCGCAAACACACACACACACACCAATATAGTGTGGTGGGGGTTACTTTTTGTTCTTTGGCTACAGCTCCTAAGTTCACCTGAAGGTGAGATTTCTCAGTCACCTCCTTCTACAACTTGTCTGTTTTCTGCACTCATGGTCTATCTTCTTTCTTTTGTGAACGGTTGCACATGTGTTAAATGTTAAAAACGCAACAGATTAAATTTCTTCACTTTACAAGACTCAGTGCTGTACAAATTCCATATATTATTAGCACTATCATCATCATCAGCAGTAGTAGTAGTATCATCATTATTATTATTACTATTAGAATGTGCTGTGCATGACTTCTCAGGCGCTTGATGGTAGTGCAACGCATTTTCGCTCATATGATAGACAAACAATAGTTGCTTCCTGAGTATTCCATGAAGACGAAAGAATCTGAAGACTTTGTCCTAATTTGTTGCTTTTGTAATGTTGGGCAATGGGAGAATGTATTTTACTGTTCCTTTTCTCTTTGCCATAGCTGTCTTATGACATAAAATCAGAATCAAATGGGTATGGAAACACAACAATAACAGCTTGTATTTAAAAGTAAAATACTGAACAGACTAAAGCCTTGTCAAAGCAAAAGGAGAAAATGAGCACCCATGAACACACACACTCTTTCCTTCTCTCTCTCTCTGTTACTGGTCTCTCACAAACACTCTTACACACACACACACACACACACACACACATGCACGCACACACACACACACAACTCTCACACACACATGCATACATGTATCTCCTCTCTCTCTCTCTGTGTTTCACACACACACACACATACACACCATAGACCCATGGCTGCCGAAGGACTGGCCGCTAATACTGGAGCGAGAAGCCTCATGACTGGCAACACTGCTGGCTGTGCTTCCAGACACTTGCCGACGTACTTCTGCAGCTTGTTGTCTGAAAAAAAATATCATTATGAACATCTTTCACGTCTAGTTTTATTTCTTGGGGGTTTTTTCTTCTATTTTTTATTTATTGCTCAGCTAGAGCTCCAAGATTCACCAACAGTAACCCAGCAGCAGTGCAGGGCCCCTCTGGCTGGTGGCCCCGCGGCAGCCTGTTATTGATGGGCTCTCTGTGGACTTCCGACTCTGAGGATGAGACGTAAGTAATCTGGGTATGGCTGTGGTGGGGAGATTGACATGAGTGGTGTGGGAACAGCAGGACAGGGACGTCACAGAAGATTCTATTTTCTATTGTTTTATTTTGAGGATAATGAAATAAGCATTCATGTGCTTTTTTGCATCTAGTCCCCTGTGTGTATGCAGTTTTGAAAATTTTGTCATCCTTTCCCACCAGCACACAATGGCCTACACAGATGAGGTAGTAAGAGAAAAAAAAAGGTTATCAATGGTGAAATCTTGTGTATATATATAATATATGTGACTGTTTTCACCCACCATTATTGGCATTAAGGTGGCTGCATTCTGACTTTGTTTAGGGATGGTATCTAAACACAACACCTGTGCGCATACATGTGTGTGTTTTGGGTCATCTTTCTACCAGCATGTATTGGCCTACTTTTCCGAAAGGCAGAATGGATTTGTCATGTGTGTCCAAGATGTACTGCATGTGTTCACACACAGGGCCTCAGTTTACAGTCTCATCTGAAGGACTTTTAGGTCCTATATCGATTTCTGAAATTTGTTGTTGTGATTAGATTAACGTCCCAGCGGAGATATAATATTCAATTTCGGGACGATTTCTGAAAGAAAAGTATACTTCCTTTATATTTTATTATTTAACACAGTTATTAATATTTTTGAAACAGCACTTAATTATAAAACATAATTTAACAGTTAGGCCTAATGGTCAGTAGTTGCAATTTGATAGGCAGCAGACCCTTCTGTCTTCATACCCCAGTTGCGCCTGTAATTAAACCACATACTTTTTCCTGTCGGTGTCATATAATCATAACTTCACTGAGCCCATCTAATTAATAAATTATTGTAGGCCTACTTAGCACTTTGGGCTAATTAAGTTTATGGTAAACACACAGTTTCTGTCAATCTGTCATGTTTGTGTGTTACTGAAAAGTGTGTGTGTGTGTGTGTGTGCGTTTCACTGCGTCAGTGTGTGTCACTGTGCATAGATCTCAATTCTAACAGTAACACTGCATATTTCTTTGTACTGAATTTGTGAACTTTACTAAAAAAAACAAAACCAACTGTTGACAAGCTACAACAACACAACAGTTTCTAATATAATATTAAAAGAAAAATATATACATGTACACACACACATAATTTATTGCACAAGCGAATGTGACTACAAGTACAAGTACAAAGTAGATAGATCTATAGATGCAAGTGTGAGAAGGAAAAAACCCTGTAAAAATGTTAACATTTAAAACTGGAATATCATACTTTTATTTTTCACTTCAATGTTAACCTCATGTGCAGGATATAAGTTCCACTTGCAGTGTCCTTCCAATGGCATTTTGGAACTTCAGTCATAAAATTTAGGCTAGGCTAAATCAGTTAACAACTTAATGATACGAAAACTTTACGTTTTCACGTTTTGCCAGACCAAATCAATTGGGCAATCGATCTTGAATCTATTTTTAATTAATACCTTCTAATCCTGGTTTTGGGTGGTGAATAAACAATTAAAATGTATAAAGTACATACATTTACAGATATTGCCTATGATGTAAGAGAATTATTGCGTGTGCATACAATGTAAGCAAGTATGCCCAGCCTGATTCTGGAATGACTCACGCACTGAAGCTGCACAAACAGTAACTTCCCAGTTCTCTGCTGTGTTCTCTGCTGTCTCGCTTTCATTACGGGGATGCCCAAACATCAACTGCTACAACACATCAATTTCGCTTTCAAACAGACGCGATCCATCATAACAGTACACGAATCCTTATCGATAGGCCTTTGTAGATTTAGCTAAAACCGAGGATAGTGGCTAATAAACATCCAATACCACTTACTTGCTGAGTTTTTGAGCAAATGCTCTCTGTCCGGAGGCCACAGACATTTTTCTCCGGCGTGTGTACTACGTCATCGGTTCTGAGCTAGATTGGTCATCATTAGCCCAACCCACTATTAGCATAGAACCAACCTCTCTCTCTCTCTCTCTCTCTCTCTCAAAGGCTTCTGATTCTATTGTTTTATTTCACTTTTTTGGTAATAGAAAGTTACTTTGGCCAAAAATGAAATAAAAGAAAAGAACAGTTGTAATGCTGTGGCAGAAACATAATTTACAATTTTTCTTTTAGAAAAGCAAGAATAAGATGTAGGGTTACCTTCTGTAACATTGTATAAGCATGGAGTGGGCTATGCCTGCAACCCAGTTTTGTTTTCACTTTTTGTCAATAAGCTGGCACTAGAAATAACCAGTAAAAAAAAAAAGAAAAAAAAGAAAGAACGAAAGAAAAAGAAATAATTAGTATGATAGACGTGGACTTTCCTCTAAACTGAAAGAACTGGCTACTGTTTGCAGGTGATGTTGCATTAATAGTGACTGGTTTACAGCTAGATAGCTTAATTAAGGTGACAACTACCTTGGAAGCACAGATAAAACAAATATTTCTGTCTTTCCAAAAGGGGGGGGGGGGGGGAGGGGGGTATTTGTCAAGGAGTGAAAAGTTTCCTATAGAAATTAAAGAGTTGGTGTGGCTAATCTGTTTATGTACCTTGGGGATTTATTTTGTCTACATGATGTGCATGTGAGGAAGAGATGTAAGCAATAAAACAAAGAAAGCCGTCATGACAATGTTCAGAATTTTATATTAGACAGCAGCTCTTTTTGTATCTTTAGCGAATTACTTGATCCCCAAATCTAAGTCAATCCAATATTGCAGTATGTGGCCGAAAACCGGGCTTTTGGTAACAAAAATGAAATAGAAAAAAGTGCATCGGTTGTTTTAAAAAAAAAAAAAAATTTAGCTCCTTGACTAAAGTTCTGAGGTTCACCAATGGTGAGGTTTTGTATAATTATGCGACCGTTTTTACCCGCCACGAAGGTAGCTGCATTCTGACTTCGGGAATAAAAGTAGGCTACAACTGTTTGCTATGAAATGCATGACCTCATTATTTTGCTTATGGCGAATTCGGCCCAAAATCCAGTTAGTTTAAATTTCTGCGTCAAGTGTATAAAGCACTAGCTAAAATTAGGTCTAACGAGACTAAGAGCTTTAGAAGTATCAAGCAAGCAGTTGGAGAGGTAAGGGAATGTGGGCTACAAATAAATGTCCATGGCTGTTTAACTTATGGATTTGCCTTTGTCAGTGTGTTCCTGATATTATAGGATTTTTGTTAAGGGGGTTTGGCTCCCTCCTTTCGTCTTTGGCATAATTACTGCACTATTCCTTGTGCATTATCTGCGAAGTCAGAATGCGGCTACCTAAATGGGTGTGTGTGTGGGGGGGGGGGGGGGGGGGGGGGGGGTACGGGACGGTTGCATACACAAAAATTTCATCATTGGTGAACCTCGGAGCTTTAGCGGAAATACGAAAGAAGAAGTTTGTTGTGTGTTAGGCCTATTTGCCTTTATGCACTTCAAGATGAATTCTTGAATGTGAATGCAAAAAACATCCAGCTTTTATCATTTCTTTTAAAATACACTTAAAAAAATATTAGTTTTCTAAAAGATCACCCCACACCATTTAAAATAACTTCCTGAGAGAATTGGGCTTTTCCCGTCTGATATGAGTGAAAGTGTCGTACTTGGTCACTAAGAGCTAGGTTGGTTGAGGGGATTCTGGTTGAGCGGTCGCATACGCGAAATTTCACCATTGATGTACCTGGGAGCTCCAGCCGAGGAACCAAAAAACCCCATTATATACGTCGTTCGATTACTATTCCGTGGAAGACGTGGCATCAAGAGTGAAGGGTAAAGGTGTCCCATAACCTTTGTGATCCTAGGGGAGCGAGGCATCAGAGACCTCAACTTCTCCAGGGGCCAGCATAATTGAGGGCGGTGCCCATCTCCTCTCTCTCGTTGCTTTACCTTCCCTAACTCTAAAGAGGGCAGGTACCCATTTACAGCTGGGTGAACTGGGGGGACTGTACTAAAGCCAAGGCGCGCAAACGGTCACCCATCCAAGTGGTAACCGCGCTCGACGCTGCTTAACCTTAGCTAGGGGAAAGCGAGTGCTCTGACCACCGAGCTATCCCGTCCCCATAGAGTTTACTAGAAACCTAACCAGAGCAACTGTCAGCCTGCCCAAAGCAGTCCAACAGGAAGAGACGAGTTCTCGCTTACCAAACAATGAAAACTTACGGATGTGGTGAGAGTCCTAGACACAATATTATTGTGTAAAAGCTGAACGGTTTCAGTGGCATTATCTGGAAGTGCTTTCTAAGCTTTGCACACTTTTCAGATGAAGTAACTGGGTCTTCCTTGTGCTCTGTAGGAAATCCGAAATTTATTGACAGCCGATGGTGTCCACATAGCTTGGTTCAAGCCAAAACCTTTCAGTTATTGATGTTAGCTAAGGTCTACCCTAAAATGCTGTTAGCTTTGTGGGGGTCGTCTTCATCCATGATCAACTGGTTTTATGACTGTGTAGGGATTGAGTTGAGTGCAAGCGCTTTGATTTGTTTTTGCAAGATAATCATCCATTAACCATTACACCCAGTAGTGTGTAGGGCAGCAACAAAGCGCTTCCACTCCTGCCTATCCTGGGCCAACCTAGTCACTGATCCCCAAGAGTGCTGCATGGCCTTCATCTCACTTTCTACAGTCCTCCTCCATGTTGCTTTTGGTCTTCCTTTCTTTCTCCTTCCTTCTGGGGTCCAGTTTGCAAGATAATAGCTGTATAAATTCCATTTATTATTATAACAAGCTCTGTTCTCAACTGAAATGAGAATAAACATGATTCAAAGTTGAAGTATGGCTGCTTATATCATGAAGTATTGGATATCCCCCCATGGGGATGCTAGGGGTTTGGCCATCTGGAAATTCTGTGCTAGGAATTCCCTCTTTTCTCTCCCTCTCTTTTGTTTCTGCCTTGTTCCTCGTTTTCCCTGTCACCTCCTTCTTGTCAATTTTTTGCCTCCTTGGTTCCTTCCCCTTATACAATAACCCATACAATCTTGATGGATAATGAAGGACTGGAAGAAAAATACAAATCATCATTAGGAAAAAACTAGTATTTTATTGTGATGCTCATCTTTAGGATATTCATCACTACTGACCCCATTGTCCCCAGAGTCCTTTGGATGAGACTATAAACCGAGGCCTCATGTAGAGAACTTGTGAGTATGTTAAAAAAACCATTCCTCCTTTCAGAAGAGGAGGCTCTTTTGTGTGGGTAGATCGAGGGTGGAGATTTTTACATGGTAAAATTAACTTAGGGTGGGGATTTTCACGGTCTCCAAGGTCAACTTCAAGTGCAGCCTGCCAGTGCCTTAATTCAAGTCTATACACATTCAAAAGATCAATATATATGCATGTTAAAGATCCCATATCAGCATTTGGTGGGTTACAGAAACATGAACACACCCAGCATGAAACCTGTCAATGAAACGAGCAACGTCGAAATGTGTCAGCTGAGGCCAGTGGGAAGAACTCCTGCAAAATGACAAGCACAGGAGAAGACCAAGCACCGTGCACCCTTATCCAGTAAGGGAATGCAGAGAACAAGAGAGAAGTGACGAAAATTTCTCCACCCCAGCCATATCCACCAGACTGGTGTACTGCATGACAAGGGCTCTCAAAAAAGATGTCAGTGTCCACCTTTCCTTGATAAAATGACGTATCTAAATCATACACATTGCTGAATCCATTGCTGTTGTCTGCTCACAATCAAATCATTCATGATTATAGTTGTTACAATTTTCTTTTGTTCACAACAGTTACTTTCAATCCTTCACACACACACACTCTCATTCTCTCTTTAAACCACTTTCACCCATACAGATAATACACACGTATGTTTGAGCAAGCACACACACACACACACATAACACAGCTTAGACAGACAGACACTAGGCACATGAATTTACACCAGATACACACACAGCTACAAATACGTGCTTGCACGTACAATAACATGCACTCATAGTCATACACACTCGTCAGCCTTTCCATGTTCACACCAAAAAGTTAATGTTTGTGCACTCACTTTTAATAAACATACACACACACACACGGGAAAGCCTGCAGAACATCTTGTGCACATGTTAAATCCTGTTCCGCTTTTCGTAAGAATAGTGGTGGGAACAGATGACAGAAAAAAAACTGCATACACATTGGGACTGGATGTAAAAAAGCACATAAGCACTTATTCCATTATCCTTCATATAAAAAAATAAACAAAATGTTTAAAACACACACAACTCTTCTTTGCAAAACTTTCCCTCATCATCACAAAAATTCTACATTCTCATTCATGAACTCATTCTAATAGAGCGAACTGACACTTTTGAGCTTCCTGCTTGAAGGATCTGGCCAAAATGAGCTGAAATGGGCAGGTTTGTTCGAAATGTAATCTCTCATACTATAATAATAATAAGACAGATCTGCATGAAATCTGAGAATAATGTCGGCAAATGACTGTTACATATATTGCATTGGTGATTTTTTTTTTTAACACGTCAAAGTCATGTGTCAAAGTTATTCATTTATTTTGCCTAATAAAATAAAATATGGAAAACAAAAATGCCAACTGATGTATGATTCTAATTAGCCTGAAAACCAAAAGATGAACAAAAGGCACTGAAAAAAAAAGTTTTATATTTTCGGTGTTTTGAGAAGGCGAAACAACCACATTGTAAACTACAGAGGTGTAAACTATTCAACCAATTGGATGAGTTTGAAATGTAATGTACATATCATTTCTCTAACTATATGACAGATTGGCATACAAGTTGCTCAAAACGAGTTGAAAAGCTTGCGTTGCTCACTGAACGAAGTTTTAGACATGCCAGTCAGGGGTGGGACGGCCTAATGGTTAAGAGAGTGTGTGTTTGTGTGTGATAAAACACTGTGTAAAACATCTAAAAGAGAACAGACCATATCTGAACAACACTGCTGAAAATCGGAAGATTTCACGTCCCACAAGTGTCACCGGTAAAGACACAAACACTTATTCCGATTTTCTTTTTTCTTTTTAAGAACAAAAGTTTACAAATCCACAAGTAAAATGGGATGGTTAAAAAAATAAAACAAACCTTAAAAAAAAAAAAAAATCACATTTCAGTTTACATAGCCTTTTCTGAAATGGTTTTGCCAACAAAGGTGTTGGGTCTGAAATATCTAAAAACCACCAACCCACCCACACAAACAAAAACTAAAACCTTGCTAAAATCTGAAATCATTAGTATTACAGGTGATCCAGTTCCATACCTCTGGCTGTTTTTGTTTTCAAGTCTCAGCACTTCCAACACAATAAAAAACAATCCCCCAAAATCTACTGAATTGACGTAGCTGTCAAAGGCAGGTTCAACCACATCGGAGGTAAAAAAGTCGATCATAAAACATCTGGTGAATAAAACACGTCCCTGAACAATGCTCCAATGATACTGCCACCAGCAGCCACGAGACACAGAACCTTCCAACACACTTAGTGCGTATGCATGGCGAGACATTACGATCCATCACCGCGCTTCAGTAACTCATAGATCTATTTTGGCGAACCGCTCTTTCCCACACTATACGAGTTCTACAAAGCACACAAGCATCACAGCTTTTTGGGTTTTTTTTTTCTTTTCTTTTTTTCATCAATGTCTTTGCACATCACCGGAGATTGGAATTATGCAAACAAGAACTGCAAAACCTCACAGATAGTCTATCAGATCGAGCGAGCGCATACGGCATGGAAGTCAGTACAGAGAAATCAAAGATCATGGACAACAGCACAAGTAATGACAGCACGGAAATAAAGATGAATGGAGAAATACTGGAAGAGGTGAGCCAATTCAAATACTTAGGCTCCATCCTAACAAAAGACGGCACATCAAACAATGAAGTGAAAGCTCGCATTGCAACAGCAACATCTGCTCTAGCCAGACTCGAGAGGATCATCAGAAGCAACAACATCAGCTTCTGCACCAAATATCACCTTTACAAATCCCTCATGATATCTATCCTCCTATATGGCTGTGAATCATGGACTCTGTCAGCAGAGCTAGAGAGGAGAATCCAAGCATTCGAGAACAAGTGCCACAGAAGACTCTTCAAAATATCATACAAAGAACACAAGACCAACAAGTATGTGAAAGAAGAAATCAAAAAGCGTGTGGGCCCCCAAGAACCTCTGCTCTCCACCATAAAGAGGAGAAAACTGATGTGGTTTGGCCACACCACAAGACACAACACCCTAGCAAAGACCATCCTGCAGGGAACAGTTGAAGGCAAGAGAAGAAGAGGTCGCCAAAAGAAATCATGGGTTGACAACATCAAAGAATGGACCGACAAACCCCTGCAACACCTTCAACTAGCCACACAAGATCGTGAAGCATGGAAAAAGATCTCTGTCGCGTCTTCTCTCATGTCCCCCCATGTCCTTTGAGACATGGGACTGAATGAATGAATGACGCTCCACCAGATAATGAGTCGCATTGCCCCAGAGGTATTGAATTCTAGCTGTTGACATGTTATCAATCTGCAATAAAAAGGGTATTCCGTACAGAAAACAGACTGAAAAATCATAACATTGTATGAAAAAAACCCTGAAATGACAGACTGCAGGAAGAGACAAAATGAACGAGAAATGGAAAAGTTTTGCAGAAATGGTCAGAAGGAGAGCTTGGGTGTTTCGAAGCAAATTTTAAAGTAGAAGAAAACAAAAAATTATATCTTAAATACTTTAGTATAAGGTAGAAACATTTTCAAGGAAAAGAAAAGAAAATTATCTTGATACATCAGTACACGGTAGAAAAATGGCTACAGCTTTGAATCGGTACAAAATCTCAAAATCAACCTGCCGAAAAAATAGTCTCCTAGCAGAAAAGTGGGTCAGGTGCAAGGAGAGTCATTTCGAAGGAGCGTCACTCTTTTCTTGGTCTTTTTCCAATGCACGCTTCTAACCATCCCTCCATCGATGAGCGCACGACATGTTGCAGCATCTGTAGAAGATGGTCATGGGTTCGTCAGCCGAGCGCGTCTGGATCATTTGGAAGAAGGCACGCCTATGATTGCACTTGGGGCAGGTAGCTGCAAACAACACCACACACTGTTAAGTCAGGTCAAGGATCCTCTGAAGTCGGGAGTATGGCTGCCTATATGGCGAGGTACTTATTAACAGTCATACACGCAAACTTAGTGTACAGTTTCAATCTCACAGTGATTCCCAGGTGGGATGAGTAGTGAGTCAGAGTGCACATTCTGGCTGGGGAACACACGACAACAACATTTCAACGAAATAATTGCATAACATCATTTCCTATTATAACTTTCAATAAGTTTCATTAGTTAGTAACACACCAAGAAATATTTACCATTATTTCCTTTATCAAATGTTACACTCATTAGTACATCAATGTAATAATCCAACTCTGAATTCTTTTCTAAATTCCATAAAAAATATTATAAATAAAGCACACAATACTGATACACATTTTAAAATTATTACAAATAAACCACACAATACAGATGAGATAAAAAATTTTTTAACATGTAATAACAAATAAACCACACAATACCGATACTTTTTTTTTTTAAGCACTGTACTTCTTTTCTCCTTTTTTTTCCCCCAGACCGAGTACATTTTTGATTAATAATTAAATAATGTAAATGACTGACTGACTCCATATTGTTTACAGCCCTAATGACCACGAAACCCATATCAGGGCTGTCTGTCACCTCAGTCAGTTTCAGTGGCTCCAGTAACTTTCACTTCAAAACCAACACCTCCTAAAACCTTCAAATATCTAACACCATTCATCTTTTAAAAAAAAAAACACCCCAAAAAACTATCAAATGACAATGCCTAAATCATTTCATTCCTTAAGGCTAATATTGTAATAAACCAGGCTGTGCTGAGAATGACAGCCATTCTGCTTAATGTATCATCCCTAGATAAATAACAACAAAAACCAGTAAAAAATAGTAAGTACAAAAATATACACATAAAAAGTGCCACATGGGCGAATAATACTGCAGAATGGACATCCTGTGCCCATCCTAGTGTTTAAATATCACTACCTGGCTGCCAGAGCAAAAGAACAAGGCAAAATGTCATAAAACCAGATTTGCTCCCCCCCAAAAAAGGGCCGGAGAGTGGACTGGGAAGGCAGAAAATATGCAAGAGAGAGAGAGAGAGAGAGAGAGAGAGAGAGAGAGAGAGAGAGGAGAGAGAGAGAGAGAGAGAGAGAGAGAGAGAGAAAGAGAGAGAAAAGTGGAAATTTCCTGCACAGAATTTTCAGAAGGTGGAGATCATGCTATTTAATATTTATATTGAAAGAGCCCCTGGTAGCATTTAACCCAACATGAGTAAAACTTCAGACATCTGGTTTGATTCCACCCCCAAAACAACCCCACCCAAAAAACAACACCACCACCACCACCAAACAACAACAACCAAACCAAACAAAAACACCCCAACAAACCCTACATGCACACAGTGAAGAAAAGAAGGGGGCAAAAAAGGCCGTCTTACCGTCAGTTCTGTCGACACTTTCCCAGGCATCAGGCCCACCCATCACATCACCCACCTCCTTCAGTTTGGGATACGTTGTGGATATGATCTGCACAACAACCACACAGGAATGGACGAACTTAGCTAGGTCTGAAAATAATCTGCTTCTATTTACTTATTCTTTTATACCAAGGATAATGGAATAAGCACTCATGTGCTTTGATCCAGTCCCCACATGTATTATAAAGTTTTGTCAATTTTGTTATCTGTTCCAACAGGCACACAATGGCCTACTCTTTCAAAAAGCGGAACAGGATTTAACGAGCGCGCAAGATGTGCTGCGTGGGTTCGAACACAGGGCCTTGGTTTATAGACAGTCTCATCCGAAGGACTTTGGATTGACATAGTCCACTCTCTTGAAGTGAACATAGTTCTATTTTCAACTTTAGCGGGTTTTTTAAGAATGTCGGGTTTTTTTGTTTTGTCTGTTGTTTCCTTTTACATGTATAAATTATACTTCTCGCCTCGCCTCACCTCCCACCCCTCCCCATACTCACATTACACCTACGCACACACATACACAAACAAGCTTTATACTCTACATACAGAAACAGCAAATAACATATCATCATGTGCTTGAGTATATCTACTCCAATTATCTCAGTCTCTCTTTTAAAAATCATTTAGTGTTTTTATTTTCTCTGAACAATATCAGCACAGCATGGCCCAGGCCAAAAGCTGTGTCAGTTATTGATGTCAGCTAATTGCCAAGGCCGACACTAAAATGTTGCTACGTTGTTAAATGTTGAGATTGCCTTCAGCCATGACAAGCTCTTAACATAACAACCTGCACTCTCCTTTAAAGGAGAAAAAGTCAGAGTATGGCTGCCTATATGGTGAGGTACTTGAAAACAGTCACACACGCAAACTTATCACTCACTCACTCACTCAGTGTGCAACTTCAATCCCACAGTGATTCCCAGGTGGGATGAGTGAGATCAGTGCACATTCTGGGTGACCCCCAGAGTGTTAGAGCTGGGGAACGCACAACACCACATCTATCAGTATGAGTAAGTGAAAAGATCGTCTTAACTAAGAGAACACTGCGACAATAACACAAAATCCCATGTCAGCTGGGGGCAGATCTAGATATCAGCTCGTGTTTACAGTGTACGACTTTTTGTTGTTGTTTGTTCCTCTGCTAGAGCTCTGAGCTCCACCGTTTAACAGTGAGATTTTGCATATGCGACTGTTTTTGTCCACCATGAAGGTAGCCACATTCTGGCTTCGGGGACGCATGCTGGGTACTTGTGTTTCCGAAACCCATTGGCATTAAACACCGACGTGAATAATGGGATCTATAATGCATATAAAAATTATTTGATCTTCTGCATGTACATTACATCCAAGGGAACAAAGGCATTGGCAGGTCTGCACTTAAAGTTGACCTGGGAGATCATAAAAATCCCCACTCTCTTCACTCACCAGACGCCGTCAAACACTCAAGCCCACGACTTCATAGTCCCATGGGATTAAAGTTGAATGGTCTAACCACTCAGCCATACTACAGCGTCCGTCAGTATGACATATGACATGAAGCAGGGAATGAGCCTTGTTCCATCAAACTCAAAGTGCTTGCCTTCCTGTCTCCCAAAAGAGACCCATGCCCATGTCGCCCTTCAGCCATAGAGACTAAGTAAAAAATATGTGCAGCAGAACTGTGGCTGGGTTGTACACAGGGGACGAGTATGGAACTGACAGAACAGCAGCCAAGTTGATTTCCATGAGGAGAGCTCTATAGGAGGGTCACAAAATGAAACTTTGGAAGGAAGGTGGCAGGATGGTTAAGACGTTTGCCTGCCAACAACCGTGAGGTTCTGGGTTCGATCCCCAGCCTCACCCTTTCTTCCCAGTTTGCCCAAAAAATCGAACTGAATGTCAAAGTCCTTCGGATGAGACTATAAACCGCGACCACGTGTGCGAACGCATGCAGAACATCTTGCGCACACGTTAAATCCTGTTCCGCTTTTCGAAAGAGTAGGCCATTGTGTGCCGGTGGGAACAGATTACAAAATTTACAAAACCGCATACACACGGGGACTGGATGTAAAAAAGCATGAGTGCTTATTCCATTATCCTCGATATAAACACCCCCCCCCCCCAAGAAAAAAACCACCACACCCCTCAACAAAGCTGAACTGAAGCGGTGTTGAGGACTCGTGGTCACTGCAGCAGAACCGCAGCTGAACTGTGATCACGTGCTGGGCCCGACTTGTCAGGCGCTTAACGGCAGTGTGACGCATTGTCACTCATATAACAGTAGTTGCTGTCCAAGTGTGCGCATTTTCATTTGTTATAACAGACAACTGTAGTTGCTGTCTAGAGTGTTCGAAGAAGAAAAGAAGTTGTGACGGCAATTCAAGAGAGACAAAATTGAAGAGAGAGGGGGTATTGGCGTGCCAGGCAAAAGGCCAGTCTGAGCATTGGAGAATTAGGCAGACGAACTCTTGTTAACCCTCACTTTGCCAGCCAGACGCTTCACGACACTTTCTTCCTTAAGTAAATGAAAATGTGCAAAACATTGATCAAACAACAGCAAACAAAAATCACTGAATCAGTCAAGTGTGAGAAAGTATACAGTTTGTAAGTATCTGCTAAGAGCACAAGAGGTGAGTAGGAATACAGCTGTTGAAAAAAAGAGGACAGGCCTATGCATAGCCGTTGTACGACTACTCAGATCTTTTATTATTATTTTATTTATTAACTTTTTTTTTTCCCCCACTACTCTCTGTGTAGTGATCCTTTCAGACTTCAGTGTTCACAAGGCAGGAATGGCAAACACTGTGCTAATTCATAGCATAGGAGCCACATGTATTATGAAACCCAGACTGTGACAATGGTGGTCATTTAATACCATAGCCAATCATGTGTAAACTTTAAGCTATTACTGATAAATAGACTGTTTTTTAACATTTTTTATTTAAAAATAATTCTTTTACCCTATATTCAATACCCTATGTGTCTTACCCTATATTCAATACCCTATGTGTCTTACCCTATATTCAATACCCTATGTGTCTTACCCTATATTCAATACCCTATGTGTCTCACTGTCTGTTTTTCCTGGTGGAGCTGTCCGTTTTCTGTTTGTTTCCTGCTTCATGTAAACTTCACATCTATACAATGTGTATACATGTAAATGATATATATATATATATTTATCATGATAAAATCAAACACAAGATCCTTCGCTTTTAGAAAAAAAAATCAGGAAAAATACCCTCAAATGCTGAAATGTTTGCAAACGGAAGTTGATGGCGTATTGTCATGGTTGGTTTGAACTTGCATTGTGATTCACAAATTTATGCATTCCCTGTATCCAAACCATATAAAATAGGTTAAAATAATAGCCAGGGAATATTTCTATGTACGCAGAAGTGATCTTCCTACAACACCTAGGTTGATAAAAAATACTGTCAAAAATTTTGTCTGACAGTCGTGATGCCATATTAAGCCATATCCACAATTGAATCAACAAATTTGAATTGTCTGTATTGAATAGCTACAGTTTCTGGTCCGTAATTTTACACTACTGCTAGTCTTAATTGCCTGTATTAGGAAGGAACAGTTTTCTTCATCTCCAATTTCTCTTTAAAGACTGAAAAATGGAAGATTGTATCTTGCATCTCGAAAACATGTCCAAACATCACGAAAGTGGACTTCTTGATTTTTAAAATATGAAAAAAAAGCTTTGTTTCCAATTTGCACTTCTGCTACAGCCATACTGTGAAAAAGCAGAGAATGCAATCGAACACCGCTTGTCCACTTTCAGCGAGAGCAGCCCGAATTTCATGCAGAGAAATCTGCGTGACTTAAAGTGGTATAAATAAAATGAAATAAATCATCTAAAGCAAAAAGCAACCCCCTCCCCCCCTCTCTCTCTTTTTGTCTTACTAAACTTTCTGCACACACAAAAAAAGAGAAAAAGAGAGCAGTTGTGATTTTTCTTAGTCCAGCTTTTGTCAAGGCTGAATATATTTAAACCCAGGTCTTACATGTGAGCACATCCATTCAGATATCTTGCATGACACATTGTTAACAGCTAATCCATCTCGTTTTCTTTTATCATATATAAATGATATATAGAATATTTTTATAATACTGTGAGGTCTGGACTTTTTTCTTCTCATTTTCCATTTCAACACAGATTAACGTTGTCGTTTTAAAATTTCTTTTAAGCTTTTACCTACCTAGCCTATACTTTGACCAGTGCCAAAATGACTAAGTCACAATCTCTGCTGGCCATGCAGGACTATCGCCAACTATCCCAAGTTTTCAACTACAGGAACCATGAACAGACCAGGGGTCTCAACCATGGATCAACTATCAAAACAAGTAATAAACTAATTTTCTTGATTTTGTTTGCAAGGGCTGGATGAAAAAAAAGTTGTCAATTTAATTTTTCAGTTTTACATAAAGAATATTAATTTTGACTTTGGTAAGTCAACAGAGGAAATCCTTTATTCCTCGGCTAGAGCTCATTAAAGTTATTGAATGAAACACTAACAGTACTGGATACAGTGGGTTTTTTTCCTCCTGAAAACTAGGGTTTTTTAAAAACAGATTAAAAAAATTCTTTTATTTCGAGGATAATGGAATAAGCACTCATTTTGTCATACAGTCCCCGCGTGCCATGCTGACGCAAGAACCTGTGTCTATGTTGTCTCATTCAAGGCAAACTGAAATGGCTTTGGGCCTAAACTCACCGGTTCTGTAATATCACAGATATATGGGCAGTTTATGCAGAAAAAGCGATTGCCGTTGGGGCCTTTTTCGATGTCCAGGGCCGTCCCATCACGAGGGCAAAAGAACAGCATTCTGTCCGTCTCTGTTGCCGTTGGTCTTCGCGCAAACAAAATACAGCTGACCGTGTAGAGTCAACAGGGCGAAATGAATCAGTAGACCCCTACATGTGAGAAAGTTCACGCCGGAAACCGGATATGGAAGTGAAAATGCTCACGAAAGTCGTTATACCAAAATCTACCAAATGATTCAAAACGAAACAAAACGACACGAAAAAAAAAGACACACACACACACACAACACACAATCTCTCTTTCTCTCTCTGTGCATGCGTGTGTGTGCGTGCAAGTGTTGTTGCTTCAGTTTTAAGTGATAGGGCCTATTAGACAATGGGAAGGGGAGGGGGGATTTAAGTTGATGGATGTGTGTAGTGAAATGGGTATGTATTCCTAAATAACTTAGCACACAGAAAAAGGCTAAACAATAACACAAATTAAATACATGAGAAATGCTAATATAGCGTTTTGATATAACTATAATAAATATGTATGTGTGATGCTTATCATTTTGTATAGACTCTTGCTTTTCAGTTCCTGTTAGTATTCATATTATTTTTGGGTGTATTGCTATTAGGTTTATTCTCCTGTTCAATTTGTTTGTAATCCTCCATACCCCAAAAGGGGTGAAAGGAATTAAATCTTGAATCTTGTGTATGTGTGTGTATGTAATTCTTTTTGATTAAAGTGATTTTTTTATATCGAAGATAATGGAATAAGCACTTATCTGCTTTTTTACATCCAGTCCCCGTGTGTATGCGGTTTTGTCAATTCTGTCATCTGTTCCCACCAGCACACAATGGCCTACTCTTACGAAAAGCGAAACAGAATTTAACGTGTGCGCAAGATGTTCTGCGTGCGTTTGCACACGGGGCCTCGGTTTATAGTCTCATCTGAAGGACTTTTGGGGAGAGTGGAGTCTGTACTGATGTTAACTCCTGAGGAAAATATCCCCTTGAACAGGAATCAAACCCAGGTCATCAGATTGTGAGCACAATGTTCTAACCACTGTGTGTGTGTGTGCGCATGCATGCGAGTGTGTAGGGCACCGTTTCAAGGCAAAACCAATTTTGCACAGCAGTCTACAGTGGCTGAAAACTCTGTCCAAAGAGTTGTCGTGGTTAGCAGGTCAATATTGTTTCAACAGCTGACATTCAAAAAGAATATGAGCGTTTGATATTGTTCCGCCACATACACAATACATATTTTTCACAAATTTTGTCTGCGCGCATACGTGTGTGTGTGTGTGTGTGTGAAATAGGCAATGAGAAGGGAGGAGATGAGAAAAAGGACGTAAGTTAGGAGAAGGGGACGTGAAGACAGGGTGTAGATTTGGGAAGGGGAGGGGGAAGGCTGTAAATAAGGGGAGGGGGGGGGGGGGAACCATAATTGTTATTGATGTTATTGTTTGTTACACACACACACACACATAACACACACACATACACAAAACACACACACATACACAAAAACATGCACACACACACATAACACACAAAACACACACACCACACACACACAAACAACCAACCAACCAACAACAAACACTTTTTATTCAACAAGAACTTTATTGCTGCGAAATTGCACAAAATAGGCACAGCAGTGTTTATTCAAAATCAGATCGGACATTTTCTGAATCAAACATTTTTTTCCATCACGGAGAGATTCAATCAGATCTCTTAGTTAAACATGTGTGTCATGATTAAAAAAAAAATTTTTTCTTCCTTTTTTTTTTTTCTAAGGCAGCTATTTATTTTTCAGAATGTGACCAGTGCATAGGTCTGTTTTGCATTTTCAACCACAAGGTCATTTTGTCTTTCTTGGTCAACAAAGACAAGGAAGAATTTGTATACAAATTCATAAAGAGCACATATAATATTTTAAATCGGAGACTGCTTAAAAACACACCACCCAGGGTACATTTTAAAGGCAAGCTTTCATCCCACTGATCAAACATTCCTGACATAGTGTGTGTGTGTGTGCGCACACGCGTGTGAATGCATGTTTATGTGTGTGAGTGTGTGTGTGTGTGTGTGTGTGTGTGTGTGTGTGTGCAGTGATCAATCATTTTTATTCCTCTTAGTATCGATTCAGTCTGTGATGGCAACAAATATCTCCACATCCATCCATCCATCATTACACAGACGGCTCTCACTAATACATCTTTATTCTTCAATTTGTCATCAATAGCTCACTCAGAAATAATTTCTAAAAAAAAACCCACCACAGACAAACATACATACATCTACACCGCATATGTGTCCAAAACACACTCGCATACACGCCACCACACAACACACTCTGCATATATCTCCTATACACATGCACACGCACACTGCATACATCTCCAACACACACACACACACCCACACACCGCATGTTTAACACAAACACACACATTTACCACAAAAGCAAAAGGAATGCATTAATTAAAAAATAAAAATAAAAAAAAGAAAAGAAAAAAGAAACTTCACATGCGTATGCTCTCATCCCATCTTATCATCATGCACTCCCTCTGAAATGCATCATGTTTGGCTTGTAACCGAGACCAAAATACCTAACCATTGCTTTAAAACCCCCAATGCAAACACAATGAAACATACACATGAAAAAGGGGGTTGAATGCCCCACAGCAAAAATAATGCCACATGTGTTCTCTAGAACACACACACACATATATATAGCACAGGCACATTCCTTACCTAGCCCTACGATATAAAACAACCCCCTCACCTCACCTATCCCATAGTCCCTTGGACTGTGGGGGCACAAATGATTTTGCAACCAGCTTCCTCCACACCCTGCGGTCCTCTGCTTTCCGAAAATAAGTTTCTACCAATTCATGTCTCAAGATTTTTTTCACTCCCAACAAGGTTTTGTTTCAATCCCTTTCCTTCTTTAAACATTCAGACAGCAACTGTAATTGTCTGTAAAGTGAACAAAAATGTGTTGTGCTGCTGTTAAACACCTGACAAGTCAGGCCCAGCGCATCAGATTTCAGTATGGGGTCCTTTTCCAAAACCTTCACTGGCTTGTAGAGGGAAACTGCTCAGCTGGTTGTTGGGCTACATCTTGCTCCCCCCCCCCCCCCCCCCCCCCCCTCCCCCCCCCCCCCCCCGCCTCATGATTGTGATGTAAGCATGGCTAAATGGATGGATAAGTCAAAAGCCTGTATCCACTGTTTCTGTTAGATGATAGCTTTCTCTGAATTTTCCTAGATTTACCTTTTTTGGGACTTATGTGTGAGTAGTTATAGCTTTGGGAAACTGTATAGGAGTTTTGTGAATGAGTGTGTGAGTGTGCGTGTGATGTGTGTGTGTGTGTATGTGCGTGTGTGTGCGTGCGTGTGTGCTATTCTTTTTCTTATTGTTCAGAACTTAACAAACAGCTGATAATATCTAGGCTTTCCTACTTCCCTTAATTCTTTTTTTTTGGTTTGTTTTTTCCTTTTTAAAATTTTTAAAAAACTTTCTTCATTCTTGTGGACACACAGGGTTTCCAAGCCATTCACATGACTAGACACGAATATGACAAAATGAATTTATAAGAAAAAAAAGAAGATAGTTCACATGATAACCCTTATTTTCACTCTAAAAACTTTTTTTATATAAAAAACTGAAGAAGACTTGATCAGGGTGAGCCAGAATACCACATCATATTTTGCTGTGAAAATAATAATTCTGTCATTCTTTACAAATTACACAATGTAGAATAACCATAGCCATCTTATCTACTATACAAAATTTCAAACGTTTAGCCATATTCATATATCTTTTCTGACACTTCAAATACGTGCAGAATAATCATGATCGAGAAAATATATATTTTTTTTGTTTGAATTCCCATCGCACAATCAAAACCTGAAGACAAACATAATTTTCATAACATATTGTGTCAGGTCTCTCAGTCTTTATTTCAAAGCCAAAACAAGAGACAAATTTTGGTGAAAGTTTTACTACACCATGTAAATTCTAGAAACTGTCACACAAGTATTGTGCCAAACAATATTAACATATCTTCCCCCCCCCCAAAAAAAAAAAAACAAGCAAAAATTTAACCTATTCATGAATACATCAAACAACATGAATATATCTGTAAATATGAACATGTGCCAAACAATATTAACATCCCCCAAAACAAACAAAAAACCCACAAAAATTGAACATATTCATGAATGCAACAAACAACATGAATATATCTGTAACTATGAACCACAAAAAACAATTGTTAAAAAACAAAACAAACTGATCAAAAGTGCCACAAAGAAGAGTCACGTCACATCGATTCACTTCAAGTCAAGTCACATCAAGTCAAGTCACTTCAAGTCAGATCAAGTCAAGTCAAGTCACTTCAAGTCAAGTCACTTCAATTCAAGTCACATCAAGTCAAGTCACTTCAATTCAAGTCAAGTCACTTCAAGTCAAGTCGGATCAAGTCAATCAAGACACTTCAAGTCAAATCAGATCAAGTCACTTCAAGTCAAGTCAAGTCAAAATGCTTTCATCTGTCCCTGAAGGGCTATTGCAAAGTGGGAGAGAGATTTGACAGGAGAACCAAGACACACATTATTTCGTTCTCCCTCCAAATCATTCTTTCTTGTCAATGCAAGTTTGGAACCTCTATCAGAACCTTCACCTTCATCTCTCATGCAGTCCCTTGGACGGTGGAGGAACTAATGAAGATTTTGCAACCAGCTTCATCAGAACCCAAACCATGTCAGTTCCACAGGAATAGCAGTTTAGCAAATCAGACCCCAAAAAATAAATGAAAGGGATATAAAAACTTTTTTTGCTTTAGAGAAGAAAACAGACATTGTATTTCACAGAACAAAAGCAGATCTTTTGTTTCAGAGAACAAAGAAAGACATTTTGTTTCAGAGAACAAAAGCAGACATTTTGCTTTACAGAACAAAAAAAGACATTTATTTGCTTTACAGAACAAAACCAGACATTTTGCTTTACAGAACAAAACAGACATTTTGCTTTACAGAAACCCCCCCAGACATTTTACTTTAGAACAAAAACAGACATTTTGCTTTAGAGAACAAAACAGACATTTTGCTTTCGCGAACAAAACATTTTGCTTTACAGAAAACCCCCAGACATTTTGCTTTACAGAAAACCCCCCAGACATTTTACTTTACAGAACAAAAACAGACATTTATTGCTTTACAGAACAAAACAGACATTTTGCTTTCGTGAACAAGACATTTTGCATTACAGAAACCCCCCCAAGACATTTTGCTTTACAGAAACACCCCCAGACATTTTACTTTTGAGAACAAAAACAGACATTTTACAAGAATGTAGATCATGTAAACTGTGATCAGCTGGATCTGAAAAATGGGCGGATAAGACACATGGCAATCTGTCAGCCGGATACAACCCCCCCCTCTACCCCCCCCACTTCCCGTTGATATGAGACATAGCATGGTCCAGCAAATTTTGAGATCGTCACGCGTTGGGGTTGACAGGCTTCTATGTAGGTATCAGCATCCGGGGGTGGGGGGAAGTGGGGAGAATATGCGAGTACAATTTAGCCGTTATCAATGATCAGTGGTCGTAAGGCACAATAGACATCGCGTCATGAATGCACTGAGTGTGTAACAGCAGGAATAAGTATGAAATAGTACCAAGCATTTCTGATTCTGTCAGCGATGAAAAAAAAGGAAAAAATAAATGTGCTGATTGTGTTAATGGTAAGTAGAGACACATACATGCATGCATGCACGCACACACACACTCACTCACTCATTCACACACCACTCTACACTACACTACACACACTCTCTCTCTCTCTCACACACACACTCTCTCACACATACACCCCACCCACCCAAAAACCAGCATCTCTTTTCCCTTCTCAAACCTGCCCCCCCCCCCCCCCCAAAAAAAAACCAACCAAAAAAAAACAATACCCCCAAAAAAACCAACAACAAACAAAACAACAATAAAGAAACGACAAAAATCATCTTCAGCAGCATCTATATGTTGCATCATTCTTGCCCACTATCACATCACCTCCACCCACACAACAACACCACATATTGCATAATAACATCATTTCCATCCTCTTACTCTTTACCAGAAAGGACACTTTGTTAGCTATACTGCATTTCCCATCTGCTTATCATAACAAGTGTATAGGGGTGGGTGGGGGGGGGATCAGAAAAAGACCTGTTCCTGATATACACACACACACACACGCATGCATACATGCATACACACACACACACAGAGTTATCATCTAAAAGACAAATAGGACTCTTCTTTAGCACAATCTTCATATCTCCCCCAAAACATCGACAGTTCCAAAATATATTAAGAATGACAAATGTACAATGATTCTCTGACAGTAACGCAATGCTCATAATCCAAATAATCATCAATGATAATAATAATAATAATAAACGGAATTTATATAGCGCTATATCTTGTAAAAACAAATGATAAGGAAAGATGATGAATGTGCGTTGAATTATCGCTAAGAATAATAACAAGACAATCATCAAATCAATGGCCTGATTCGGAGTAGAGAAAGACAACTACCACTATCACAAAAGAGAAGAACAAGTTCATAATTCTAAGACTCCGCACTGGGCACACACAACAGGCTACATCCCCACAGTCATGTCCACAAAGCTGAAACTCGTTCCTTCTCCCCTGTGGTAAAGAAAACCAGACTGGCCAGCATTTCCTTCAGAGGTGCACACTATATAGCAACCTGAGGAAGATTATGTGGCTGACAGAGATAACCCTGCAAACCAAGCTGTACGGCCCATGAGAGGAGCTGGGAAGGACTTGCCACTATTTCTTCAAAACACATCTGACGACACATCTGTCGTAGCATCTTTTGCAAGGAAAAGCGTTGGGAGGTTGGTCCCACACAGAGGCTCTACAAGCCTGTCTCCTGCCTTGTATCTTCTCCAATCAATGCTCAGGTAGCAACTATTGCCATATGAGCCAAAAAGCATTGTGCTGCCGTTAAGCGCCTGACAAATCAGGCCCAGCACATCCGACTTTGGCATGGGAGAGAGTTACTATCTTTTCAGCCTTTCTGGGAGGAAACAAGGCAGGAGAATGGATCAAGAAGGCAGAAAATAGACAAGGAGGAGATGACAGGAAGAACAGGAACACGGTAGAAACAAAGAGAGGGGTAGAAAAGAGGGAAATCCCAGCGCAGAATTTTCAGAAGGTGGGGATGCTATTTATACTGACAGGCCCACAGCATCCCAATGGAAAAAAATGACATCTAAAATAACAGATATTTTTTTGGAAGATAGAATTTTCCCACTGATGGAAGTTCATGCACACAAAATTAATGTGAATCTACTCTCATAATAATACATTCACACAATTTGGCCCCACAGAAAAACCAACCGATCATAATAAACAAAAAACCACACGAGCAGTTTTTTTTCATCACACACAAAAAATGAAATACAGAAACTGTTTGATGATTAAATGTGCTGACTGTAATGAAATCCTTCAGAAAAAAATTCCATTTTTCTGAATATAATTGACAGAAAGAAAACATACGCCCCTGGAAGGACAACAATAGCAATGCATTTTACCACCATCGATCTATGAGAAGCTAATGTCTACTAATTTGATGTGGTTGAGCAATGTTGCACTGCTTGAGCAAAGAATTTTTTTTTTTTTTGGGGGGGGGGGAGGGGAGAAGGGTAGCATTGTTTTGCTAGGTCTTCCCTTTGGTCTTTCCATCCACTACGAAGTTCATTGCTCTTTTTATGATGTGGTGGTCTGCTTTCTGTTGAACGTGCCCAAACCAGCGCAGTCTATTGGTACTGCTACTGGTATGGAGGTCCGAAATCATTGACCAAACTCAGCAGCGGATCGACACGATGTTTGAGCTGGTACAGAATCTGACTCCTGATCAGAACAGTCTCCAGTTCATGAGTTTGAATTATCTGTCACAACTCAAAACTATTTATTGAATTAATTTTTAAATTTTATACCACAGCAGATTTCTCTGCGTGAAATTTGGGCTGCTCTCCCCGGGGAGAGCGCGTCGCCACTAGAGCAGCGCCACCCTATGAGCAGGGTTTTAATTTCCAAGGTCAACTTGGGCGCAGACCTGCCACTGCTTTACTTATTTCCATGCCAGGTATACATGCTTGAGTGTGATATAAACCTTGATAATTCTGCCAGAGTTTTGGTGATTATGGTATCGTAAACATGTGCAGAGTTTGCTAATTGAGACAAAATCGTAAGTGTTCATTGAGAAAAAAGGAGAGCGTGGTCTTATTGTAGGAGAAAGCCTATCACCTTACATCTGGACGTAACAGAAAAAACTGCTTCACTACATGTGTTGTCCATATTCACCAATGTCAACATATTCGGAGAATGGCAGATGCAGGAGAGAATGACTAAAGGAAAAAGAAAATGAGACAACACCAGGGATATAACACACACGGAACATGAACCAGATCTATAAAACAGATCGCCAGCATTCAGATCATTATGGTGACGACACAAAACTTCAACATAAGCCTTTCAATACTGTTCGCAATACGATGCATGAAATGCGTGAACAACAACAACAACAATAATCACTAAAGATAAATACTTCATCAAATGCCATAGACAACGATGCTGGCAGACAGTAAGGTCGTCGAAGAGGTCATGGCTGAAAAAACACCAACAGAATGACTAGACAAATCTGGACGATCACAGCACGAAATAAAACAACGAAGGAGACAGCGTGTATGGCATCAGCAACGTCCATATATATCATATACCATCCATGGAACTGTAGATGTGTCAAATAGTATTCAGGTTAGCAAGTTTAGGGTATCAGAGTGATTTTATTTAGCAACAGTTTATACCAAGTCGAACTGTATTGTGTATTATTTTTGTGAGGTATGAATAATAATGGCAGATTTTTGGATAAAACAACGATGGAGACAAGCACTTATGGCATCAGCAATGTCCCATATATATATATTATAAACCCTCTATGGAACTGTATATGACAAAAAGCATTTGGGTAAGCAAGTTTAGGGTATTCTCTCGCAAAAGTTTATAATACCAAGTTGAACTGTACTGTATATTTTTGTTGTTGTGAGGTATGACCAAACACAGCAGATTTTTTTTCCATAAAAAAAAGAGAGTGCTGCTTTCCTTAGAAAGGTGTGTGTGTTCTTTCTTTTTTTCTTTCAATGTCTTCGTGTCAACACGTCGTTTGCTTGTAACGGTAGATTTCTCTCCACAATTTGGCAAAAATATACGACACCCTTGTTGCCAAATTCGCTAGCAAAAAAACCTCGCCATCACAATAAACTACATGCAGACAAAAAAAACATAAAAGAATGGATGGCGCTATTTCATGGTAACACAATTTTTTAGCAAGAGACAAAAACAATCCAATCTATAACTAAAGCTATGGCAATGACATAAAACAAAATAACATCGTATATCTAATAAAACACACAGACAGTTAAGCCTCACCAAGAAATAACCACACACACATACACGCACCATCCAAAAAGAAGAACGATCTATGGTGAAAACGGTCACAGTGTAGTGACTATCACCATCACCGTCAACCCTCAAGTCTGTTTCGCCAACTTGGGTCAGAGAGTGAAGCCAAAAATGTCACTTCATGTTTCAAATTTCGATGGTTTGTTTTTTTGTCAGAAGAAAATTCATTTAAAAAAAAAGTGGGTAGAAAGATATTCAGGGTCTTTTTTTTTTAAGAATCATCCATTGGGGAAGTTACAGACCAAAAAAACAACAACAACAAAAAAACCACCATAAAAAAACTGTCATTCGCTGTTATATCACTTTTTTTTTTTCTTCTTTTCTTTTCTTTTTTTTGGGGGGATCGCTTGCTTTTGATCCTGATGCCAGTCTGCCTATTGCAGAACTTAAAATTCAGGTAAATTTCTCGGCTAGAGCTCCTAGGTTCACCAACAGAGAGATTTTTGTGAATGTGACTGTTTCTGGTCCCCGCCATTTAGATAGCTGCATTCTGACTTCGGGGTTTGTGTCAAACACGACACCTGTGTGCATGCGTTCTTTATTTAAATAAAAAATTGTCATCTGTTCCTACTTTTCAGAAAAGAAGAACAGGTTCACATGTGCGCAAGATGTTCTGTGTGCATTTTGCACACGGGGCCTCGATTCATAGTCTCATCATTTACAAAACTGTATACACACAGGGACTGGATGTAAAAAAGCACATAAGTGCTTATTCCATTATCCTCGATATAAAAGAACAAAACAAAAAATAAATAAAATAAATCCTAAGAACTTCGACATCAAGTTAAATTTCCCCCCCCCCGTCAAACTGGGAAGAAAGAGTAAGGATGGGAATTGAACCCAGAACCTCACATTTGGTAAATATTAAAAAAATTCACTGAATGAGGATGCTTACCAAAAAACCTAACAAAATGATTCAGGCAGTGTCATTCTTTAGCCTTCACTGTCAGACTCAAGCTGGCTGAAAACGAGACGAAAACTAGAAGCTGGTGAAAAAACTACTGTAAACGCTTCAGACAGGAGATTGTCTTCACATCCTTTGGCAGTCAAAAGTCTATCTTGTATCTATCTTGCAGATTTTTAATTTTTTTTTTTTTTAATGTAAAATCCTCATAACTTGATTACTCTGAAAAAAAAATAACCCTCAAACTTCACTGCCTCTGTAGGGTCAGGGAAGGTAAAGCAGCGAGGGAGAGAAGATATAGGCGCCGGCCTCAAAAAATGCTGGCCCCTAGAGAAGCTGAGGTCTCTGACGCCTCGCTCCCCAATGAGTTAGGGGAACACCTTCACTCCAGGGACGACGAAATAAAATTCCCTATCACAACTTCAAGTCCTTCTCCATCGAGGCAAACTCCCGTTCACCGGACGCTCGACCGTGGCGACTGCTGTTCACAGAGGAGGAGGAGGTGGTCGCTGGATTTGTCTCCCCTAACAGTTTGGCCCCGTTGATGCCTCGCACCGTGACCTTGTTGGGGCGCACCAGGAGGCCGTGATCCGGCTTGGCGCTGAAGTAGCGGCGGCCTTGAACGCTGCCGTCGTTCTTGCCTCTAGGGGTGCGCAGTTCGATCCCCAGCCACGTCCCCTCCCCAAAGTCGGTGGGTCCGATGTAGCGAATCGTGCCTGCGTGCCGACATAGCATGGCGACGGTCTGGGTAAGTAACTCGTTGGGTGATGATTCGAATGCGATGATGTGCATGCATACATAGCGTTTTCCTCTGGAGTTAGCATTAGTGCAGCATACATACCTTAGGGGAAATTGGGGGACGGGATAGCCTAGTGGTCAGAACATTGCGCTCGCAATCTGATGACCCGGGTTCGATTCCCGTTCAAGGGGGGTATTTTCCCCTGGAGTTAACATCAGTGCCGACTCCAGTCTCCCCAAAGTCCTTCGGATGAGACTATAAACCGAGGCCCCGTGTGCGAACGCACGCAGAACATCTTGCGCATACGTTAAATCCTGTCCCGGCTTTTCGTAAGAGTAGGCCATTGTGTGCCGGTGGGAGCGGATGACAGAATTCACAAAATCCGCATACACACGGGGACTGGATGTAAAAAAGCACATAAGTGCTTATTCCGTTATCCTCGATATAAGAGAATAAAATATAAAAATAAATAAAATGTAGTACAGAACATATTACGCACACATTAACCCTTTCACTGCCAGAGAATCAAGCTTGAATTTAAATCCTTTTTTTAATAATTAAAATTTTTTTTTTAAAGTTAAATCCTATTTGCCAGTTTTTTAAAATATTTCTTTCCTCAAAACAGGTATATATTTTCCAACAAAAATCGCTTAAAAGAGAGGATTCCCTGAAACAAATGCGAGATTACAGGTTATCTATAGAACCAAGCGACTTTCACTTTTCCCAAAATGATATAATAATAATAATAATAATGTATGGAATTTATATAGCGCTGAATCTTGTAAAGCAACAAATCAAAGTGCTCATATCCACAGACTAAATATAAAACGAGGAAATTTCTAGACTTACTCCATGACGAGTATACTCGACAGACATGGCAACGAAGAGGGGACATGTTATTGCCGATGAGTTATCTCATCAAGTAAGGCACTGAACAGGTTAAAACCCATTCCGCTTTTCGGAAGAGTAGGCCATTGTGTGCCGGTGGGAATGGATAACAAAATTTACAAAACTGCATACACACAGGGACTGGATGTAAAAAAGCACATGAGTGCTTCTTCCATTATCGTCGAAATAAAAGAATAAACACACACACACACAAACACACACGTTAAATCCTGTTCCACTTTTCAAAAGAGTAGGCCACTGTGTGCCGGTGGATACAGATAACAAAATTTACAAAACTGCATACACACGGGGACCGAATGTAAAAAAAAAAAAAGCACATGAGTGCTTATGCCATTATATTCTTCTTCCTTTTTTGTCATGTTTCTCCCAGGGGAGGTTTGACATTGATGAGCCTTCTCTCCATCTCTCTGTTTTGAGCTTCCTCCTTATTTATGCCCCTTTCTCTTAAGATCATCTGCAATACAGGCAGCCCAGGTTTTGCTAGGTCTTTCCTTTGGTCTCTTTCCATCCACTACGAAGTTCATTGCTCTTTTTATGTGCTTATGCCATTATCATCGATATAAAAAAATAAACAATACAACACAACAAAAACCCAATACAAAACATAACAAAGGCACAACAGTGCCTGACAAAACAAACGGGCAAGCAGTGGTAAGGGTTAAAAAATTTATTTTTTTTAGTGTTCTTTTAAAAATTGATGTTGTCAAAGCAGCAGTTACCCAGTTCGTTGTTGCAGAGCACACTCATGCCCACTTCCAGCGTGAAGTTCTGTCTGGAGCCAGGAGTTCGCGTGATGCTCACTCCAGGACGAGGCCTGAAAGCACCAGTGTACGTGTGTCAGCCACCAGCATGTCACATAATGATACATGAAATTTATTTACATACAGACTTCCACATTCATCACAATCATGGAATTCCCCAGTGGCGAGTACTGGGTGGGCCGGCCTGTCAGTAAAAACAGCATCCCCCCCCCCCCCCACATTCTGTGCAAGAAATTTCCTCTTTTCTATCACTCTCTTTGTTTCTGCCTTGTTCCTTTTCTTCCTGTCACCTCCTTCTTGTCTATTTTCTGCCTTCTTGGTCCATTCTCCTGCTGCCTTTTTTCCAGAAAGAACTTAAAAGGTAACTATTCTCTCTTATGCCGAAGTCGGATGCGCTGGGCCTGACTTGTCAGGCGCTTAACGGTAGCGTGACGCATTTTCGCTCAAATAACAGACAACAATAGTTGCTGTCTGAGCGTTCGACGAAGAAGAATCAACTTTGCACATTCTCCATGGAAAACTGACTGTTATTTGGGTAATGTAGTCTTCTTCTTCTTCTTTGTCAAACACTCAGACAACAACTATTCTTTTCACAATTACGAGCGAAAATGCGTTGTGCAACTGCCCTGCTAAGTCAGGCAGGCTTGGTGCATCCGACTTCGGCATGGGAGAGAACTGTTATCTTTGAAGAATTTCGGGAAGGGGATAGGGGGGGGGGGGGGGGGGGGGGGGGGGAGGGGAAGAGGGAGAGGGGGGACGCAAGGAAAGGGCAAAAATTTAATAGACAAGGAGGAGGTGACAGGAAGAAAAGAAACAAGGCAGAAATAAAGAGAGGGATAGAAAAGAGGGAATTCTTAGCACAGAATTTCCAGAGGGTGGGGATGCTATTTCTACTGATAGGCATCCCCAAGAGGGAGGGGGGGGGGGGGGGGTTGAAGGGGGAAGGTGTGTGTGTGTGTGTGTGTGAGTGTGTGTGTGCATGCGCGTGCATGCATGTGTGAGATGGTCTTCAATTTTACGTCTCTTCACAAAAAGTGATTATTAGACAAAATGTTGGGTGCATGGGTACATATATGCATGTGTTCAAGTGTTTAGTGCATACGCTCAAACACATATTTGTACGCATGTCTATGAATATGATAATTATGTAAATATACCTGTGCCTCGTGTGTGTATGTGTGTGTGTATGTGTCTGCCTCTGTGTGTGTGTGCACGCATGTGCATGTGTGCCTCTGTGTGTGTGTGTGTGTGTGCATACGTGTGTGTGTATAAGCATGAATGCTGTACATTGCTACTGTTAACATTATGAAATTGTTATCACCGACTTTTACTCAAAGGATTAGAACTACTTACGATTTTGTTGGGGTCTTGCTGCGATCTGCAAAACGAAAATATCCCATCAAATATTAAATTAATATCAATTAAATCAATAATAAATATCCCATAAAATATTGAAACAAAACATACAAAAACTACCATAAGCACATAACAAGGCACCATTTCCATATCAACACTCTTTAACCTTTACCCTACAGGTAACCTGCTATAGGGTAACCAACCATCTACAAAATTTAATGCTCCCTTCATATCATCCACTACTGGGTTACGGTAGCATACAAACGCCCACAGTGCACATGTTCAGGGAAAGATAGGTTCTTTCCCTTAACATAATTATGAAGAAAGGTGTCCCATAACCTATGTGGTCGTAGGGGAGTAAGACATCCGAGTCCTCAACTTCTCTAGGGCCAGCATATTGAGGGCGGCGCCCATCTCCTCTCCCTTGCTGCTTTACCTTCCCTGACCCTAAAGAGGGCAGGTACCCATTTACAGCTGGGTGAACTGAAGGACTGTACTGAAGCCAAGGCGCGCAAACGGTCACCCATCTAAGTGGTAACCACGCTCGACGCTGCTTAACCTTACCTGGGGGAAAAGTGAGTGCTCCGACCACTGAGCTATCCCGTCCCCAGTAGATCTTTATTAGGTGAGATTATAATGACTTGATGCCTATCCCCCTCCTGAAAACTGCTGACTTTAGAAACGTGCCTTGTCAAAAACTGGATGGAAATGATGTGCACGGAAGAATGAATGGCTGTCAAAATAGGAGACTTCTCCATGATAACCCTGTACTACTGACTCTGCTCAAGTTTCAAACAAACCAATATCCCTGAAGTCGGAATGTGGCTACCTTCATAGTGGGCAATAACGGTCGCATACACAAAATCTCACCATTGGTGAACCTTGGAACTCTAGTTGAGCAACAGGGGAGGGGGGGGGGAGGAGGGGGAGGGGACCCCCTCTCCCCCAATAACCAAATCAATACACTTTTGTATTCCAGTCTGATATGTGAATCTCCAACATATAATGAGTCGCACTGCACCAGACAGCAATTCATTCGCATAAAAAGGTTACTGAACATACACAAAAACAGATTAAAAACCAGACAATTCTATGAAAAGTTATTACAAACTGAAATGCTACACTGTGGGAAGTGACAAAATGAGAAATTTGACAAGTTAAGCATCGTGATAGATAGCTGGTCAGAATGAGGGCTTGGGTGTTTTTAAAACATATTTTAAAGCAAAACGAAACAAATTTACACCTTGATACTTCAGTACAAGGTGGAAGAATGGCTGTAGTTTTATAATCAATCAAAATCTCAAAATCGACAACCTGACTCCCACCTGCCTAAAATGGCTCCTAGCAGAAAAGTGGGTCAGGTGCAAAGCGACTCATTTCGTGGTGGAGTGTCACAGATAAGGCGGAGGCAAGCCATGAGGAAACAACAGTGTGGGGACTTACTTTGCCGTTTTCTGTCCAGTTTTTCCGACACCGCTCCCCAACTGATGGTGTCCAGGGATTCGTTGGAGCTGAACCGCCTGTCTCCCAGTCTGAAAAGAAACGAAAAAAACCAAATATGAAAAAAATCAGAAAACTTAAATTAAAAAAAAATTTTATATACCACTTTAAGTCACGGCAGATTTCTCTGCATGAAATTCAGGCTGCTCTCCCCTGGGGAGAGCACGTTGCCACAAGAGCAGTGCCACCCATTTTTTTGGTTCTTTTTCTTGTCTGCAACTGTACGTGTTTCCCGAACAGAGTGGCTTTTTTCTACATTATTTTGAATGGATGATATGGTAGGTGATGTAATTTGTTTGTGTGACGTTGTATGATTTTTATTTGTTAAGTTCTTAACACATTCTTTACCTAAGTGTGTGCAAGTGTGCGCGTGCGTGTGTGTATATAAGTATGTATGTGTGTGTAGTTTGTATATTGCAGTGTATTATTTTATTGGTTTTCCTCTTTTTTATTGGTAAAGGTTGCAATAATGTAGTATTTCAGTATTATCATTAAGAAATTTGCTCTAAGATAGATAGCTTGATGAAAAAAGCAAATGCATTGCTTATTCAATGTACCGTCTGGAAAAAAATTTTTGACTTGACTTGACACACACACACACACATATAAGAAGAAGAAGAAGAAGAAGAAGAAGAAGAAGAAGAAGAAAAAGAAGAAGAAGAAGATTGATTGATTGAATCTTTAATGGGTAAAGAAAGAATTAGGCACAATAAAGGCCTTTTTACAATTCTGCCCAAAAAGAAAAAACAAACTTGAAGTAATTAAAAACAAAAGAAAGCAAAAACCAAAAGAAAATGTAAACAACCGAGAAAAATGGTGGAAACTCTACCTTTAACAAATTAACAAATTCAGAAAGACTTGGGGGGAAAGCCCATTAAACTGAACGCAACATTATTATAACATCCGCCAAGTTACACACACACACACACATGCACGCACGCACACGCATACACACACACTCATGCGTGGGCATGTGCATACACACGCACTCAGACACACTCACCCCATCTCTTTCTTCACCCCCCCCCCCCCCCCCACCCCCATCACGCATTTATTCATTCTTTCATTCAAACACACACATAATGCCAAGAAAAGAAGGAGAAGGAGAAGAAGAAGAAGAAGAAGAAGATGGAGAAGAAGATGGAGAAGAAGAAGAAGAAGAAGAAAGAAGAAGAAGAAGATGGAGGAGAAGAAGAAGAAAAAGAAGAAGAAGAAGAAGAAGAAGAAGAAGTAGAAGAAGAAGAAGAAGAAGAAGAAGGAGAAGAAGAAGAAGAAGGAGAAGAAGAAGGAGAAGAATTCTGTCCATTCACTTTTGGATGCGGGAGAGGGGGGCGAAGACTCCATGCTTGGGTCGGCAGCAGAAATACTGAACCCCTCCCACACCTCCATCGTTTTTTCCAGCCGGTCGATCCAGCTCCACTCCATACCACATACCTGTTGAATGCAGAAACACACATACCTGTTAAATGCAGAAACATACATACCTGTTGAATGCAGAAACACACACCTGTTGGATGCAGAAACATACACCTGTTGGATGCAGAAACACATACCTGTTGGATGCAGAAACACATACCTGTTGGATGCAGAAACACATACCTGTTGAATGCAGAAACACACACCTGTTGAATGCAGAAACACACATACCTGTGGAATGCAGAAACGCATACCTCTTGGATGCAGAAACATACCTGTTGAATGCAGAAACATACACTTGCTGAATGCATAAACATACACCTGTTGGAAGCAGAAACACATATACCTGTTGAATACAGAAACATACATACCTGTTGAATGCAGAAACGCACATACCTGTTGAATGCAGAAACATACACCGGTTGGATGCAGAAACACATACCTGTTAAATGCAGAAACACACATACCTGTTGAATGCAGAAACATACACCGGTTGGATGCAGAAACGCATACCTGTTGAATGCAGAAACATACACCTGTTGGATGCAGAAACACATACCTGTTGAATGCAGAAACATACACCTGTTGGAAGCAGAAACATACATACCTGTTGAATGCAGAAACACAAACCTGTTGGATGCAGAAACACATACCTGTTGGATGCAGAAACGCATATACCTGTTGGATGCAGAAACACACACCTACAGAAACACATACCTGTTGGATGCAGAAACGCATACCTGTTGAATGCAGAAACACAGACCTGTTGAATGCAGAAACTCATACCTGTTGAATGCAGAAACATACACCTGTTGGATGCAGAAACACATACCTGTTGGATGAAGAAACACATACCTGTTGGGTGCAGAAACACACACCTGTTGAATGCAGAAACATACACCGTTGGATGCAGAAACACAAACCTGTTGAATGCAGAAACGCATATACCTGTTGGATGCAGAAACACACACCTACAGAAACACATACCTGTTGGATGCAGAAACACATACCTGTTGAATGCAGAAACACAGACCTGTTGAATGCAGAAACTCATACCTGTTGAATGCAGAAACATACACCTGTTGGATGCAGAAACACATACCTGTTGGATGAAGAAACACATACCTGTTGGGTGCAGAAACACACACCTGTTGAATGCAGAAACATACACCTGTTGGATGCAGAAACACAAACCTGTTGAATGCAGAAACGCATATACCTGTTGGATGCAGAAACACACACCTACAGAAACACATACCTGTTGGATGCAGAAACACATACCTGTTGAATGCAGAAACACAGACCTGTTGAATGCAGAAACTCATACCTGTTGAATGCAGAAACATACACCTGTTGGATGCAGAAACACATACCTGTTGGATGAAGAAACACATACCTGTTGGGTGCAGAAACACACACCTGTTGAATGCAGAAACATACACCTGTTGGATGCAGAAACACAAACCTGTTGAATGCAGAAACACACACCTGCAGAAACACAAACCTGTTGGATGCAGAAACATACACACACAGATATACATGCATGCTTCTGTGAGATAAAGAAAGATTTGTGGGATAAAGATAAAACATTTTTTCGGTGGTTTATTTCTCGGTTAGATTTCTTAAGTTCACCAATGGAGACATTTTGCGAATGCGACTGTTTGTTTTTCCCACCATGAAGGTAGCCGCATTCCAACTTCGGAGATGTATGCCGGGTATGTTCATGTTTCCGTAACCCACTGAACGCCGACACGAATTATGCCATCTCTAACGTGCATATTTGATCTTCTGGATAAGTATATGTACATGAAAGAAATTACGGCACTGGGGAGCGAGGCGTCAGAGGGCAGGTACCCATTTACAGCTTGGGTGAATTGGGGGACTGTACTGAAGCCAAGGCGTGCAAACAGTCACCCATCCAAGTGGTAACCACGCTCGATGCTGCTTAACTTCTTAGCTGGGGGAAAGCGAGTGCTCTTACCACTGAGCTGTCCCATCCCCTACAATAGAATACTTGCAGGTAACTCACTCTCTCATTTCTATCAACTTTAAACACTACTCCTTCCCCGAGGGGATGCTGGGGGCCTGTCAGTATAAATAACACCCCCACCTTCTGCAAATTCTGTGCTAGGAATTCCCTCTTTTCTATCCCTCTCTTTGTTTCTACCTTGTTCCTTTTCTTCCTGTCACCTCCTTCTCGCCTACTTTCTACCTTCTTGGTCCATTCTCCTGCCCTTTTTTTTCCCCCCCAGAAAGACTTACACGATTTTCTCTCCCATGCCGAAGTCAGATACGCTGGGCCTGACTTGTCAGGCGCTTAACAGCAGTGCGACGCATTTTCGCTCATATAACAGAAAACAATAGCTGCTGTCTGAGCATTCTACGACGAAGAAGAAGAAACACTATTCCGTTTTTTCCTTCTTCCCTTTTCCCACACACAATCAGCCAGTGGTTTGCATTGTCAGACTTGTTCTCAGGGCACTGACCGGGTGCGAACTGCGTGTCCCCGATGAAGCGGATGGTCCCTTTGCGCTGACCGGCCACGATGACCCGGTCCCCGACCTCCAAGTCTCCCGGGTCAGAGAGCGAAGACGCTCGCGATTTGCTGAGTCCTGCAAAACCACAAATACACGCACAATGTCAAAGCTGTGTGTGGGCGTTTGTAATGTGACTGGTTATTGGGAAGGAGGCACACAGAGCATGCGTACATGCGCATACACATTAGCATACGCACTCACACACATGCATGCACGCGAGCACATACATATGCATGCATGTGCATGCACACACACACACACACATACTCATACATCCCAGCAAGCACACATCAGAGCTTTCACATTCAACTCTGAGTGTGAATAGTGTAGTTGAATACACTGAAAACTTAGAGATTCATACAAATGCTGTAAAAGAATGACAACTCAAGGCATTATTTTTCAGGATAAGATTAAATGCATTCATGACAAAATTCAGCAAGGATGTTAAATGCTTATGTGGTGAATATATTTCAAATACCCATATCGTACTTGAATGTGAGAAGCTAAAACCTCATCTTCCTGCCTTTTCTGAGAATTCCATAGAAGAAATTTTGAACAATGTTAAGTTAACAATTTACATTGCTAAGGGTTTATTGTTAAGTCCTATAGGGCATTTATTGTAGTTCTTGTAGTTATTTTTGAATTTCAATTAAAATTTTTTAAAAATTAATGTTCTTGATTTGTTCATGTTAAGAATACTATTTCCTTTGTTATTACTATTTATTACACACACAAGTGCGCATGCATGCAGGGACGCCCACACACACGTACACTCACACACACACAGAGTAGATCTCTCTCTCTCTCTCTCATATTCAGCCTCCTACTTTAGGATCGTCTGGTATCACTTAAAGTGGAAAGATTTTAAAATTGAAGACTTACTTACTTACTTACACATCAGAGCACATAGTACTACTACTACTACTACTGCTGCTACTACTACTACTACTGCTACTACTAATTTATTTATTTCATTCTTTTATATTGAAGATAATGGAATAAGCACTTGTGTGCTTTTTTACATCCAGTCCCCCTGTGTATGCGGTTTTGTCAATTTTGTCATTTGTTCCCACAAGCACATAATGGCCTACCCTTATGAAAAGCGGAACAGGATTTAACGTGCGTAAGATGTTCTGCATGCGTTCGCACATGGGGCCTCAGTTTATAGTCTCATCCAACAGACTTTTGGGGAGAGTGGAGTCTGCACTGATGTTAACTCCAGGGGAAAATATCCCCTTGAATGGGAATTAAATCCAGGTCGTCAGATTGCGAGTGGAATGTTCTAACCACTAGGCTATCCTGTCCCTTCTAATGATAATATAATTATGGATTATGTATAGTGCTGAATCTTGTAAAGCAAACAAACCACAGTGCTTGCATTCAATTCATTCACACCTGTGCAACCATTCACATAATATTAACAGATTGAAATTTACACACACACACACACTCACACACTCACTCACCCTCACACCCACACACTCGCACACACACACACACACACTCACACACACTCAAACACACACACTCACACACACACACACTCACACACACATTGCTATAGGTCTTTCTTTCCTGTCTAATATCACTTATAGTGAACTGACGCTAAATACAAGAACGAACACACACACACACACACACATTGCTATAGGTCTTTCTTTCCCATCTAATCTAACTTACAGTGAACAGACGCTAAATACAAGAATGAAAACACACACACACTCACACACACAAACACACCCACAAACACACACACTCTCACAACACACACACACAAAACACACACACCCACACACACTCACGGACACTCTCTCACGTACACAGTCACACACACACACACACACACACACACACACACACACACACACTTACACACACACATTGCTATAGGTCTTTCTTTCCCGTCTAATATCACTTACAGTGAACAGACGCTAAATACAAGAATGAACACACACACACACACACACACACACTGCTTATTCAATGTACCATCTTAAAATAAAAGTTTGACTTGACTTTGACTTACATTGCTATAGGTCTTTCTTTCCAGTATAATATCACTTATAGTGAACAGACGCTAAATACAAGAATGAACACACACACACACTGCTTATTCAATGTACCATCTTAAAATAAAAGTTTGACTTGACTTTGACTTTGACACTCATTGCTATAGGTCTTTCTTGCCTGTCTAATATCACTTATAGTGAACAGACGCTAAATACAAGAATGAACACACACATTGCTATAGGTCTTTCTTTCCCGTCTAATATCACTTACAGTGAACAGATGCTAAATACAAGAATGAAAACACACACACACTCACTCACACACACAAACTCACCCCCCCCCCCCCCCCCCCCACACACACACACACACAAACCCACACCCAACACACACCCACACTCACTCACTCACACACACACACTCACCCTCACACACACACTCACACATGCACACACACACCCACACTCACCCTCACACCCACTCACCCTCACACACACCCACACACTCACCTTCACACCCACTCACCCTCACACACACACTCACACACACACACACACACACCCACACACACACACATGAACACCCACACACTCCCCGCATGCCCACAGTTTACCTGTATCCACACGAGCGGTCACCCGGGAGACGTCCACGTGACCTTTGCTCAGAGATCGCAGGGGGGTGGGGGGAGGGGTGCGGGACACTGGGACGCTGCCTGGCTTCATCACCTTGCTGATGGGTGCAAAAATACCTGCACAGGTAAAAATCAATCAGACAGCGGTGTCAGTTACTAAAAAGTATGTTCTTTCGAGCCAGAAGGCCCATAGAGCCGGAGCTTATCCCGGTTTCTTGTAGCGTTAAGCGAACTGATGGTTTTTCACCACCCCTGTGACAGGACGCTAGTCTGTCGCCAGATACTTCCCCAGCAGAGCTGGTACCCACTTGTACACCTGGGTGGAGTGAGGAAAATAGGAGTAAAGTGTCTTTCCCAAGGACACAACACCGAGCCGAGCGGGGATCGAACCCGCGACCTCTGGATCACGAGTTGACCGCCTAAACCACTCGACCACGGTGCCTCCTGTGTCAGTTACTGATGACAGCTAACTGCCAGGTAAAAAAAGTAAAGGTAAAGGTGTGTGTGTCTTCAAGTTTACGTCTGTTCACTTAAAGTGATATTAGACGATGGTAAAGGTGTTCCCAAAACCTATGTGGTCGTAGGAGAGTGAGGCATCAGAGACCTCAGCTTCTCTAGGGGGCCAGCATATTGAGGGTGGCGCCCATCTCCTCTCCTTCGCTGCTTTACCTTCCCTGACCCTAAACAGGCAGGTACCCATTTACAGCTGGGTGGACTGGGGGTCTGTACTGAAGCTAAGGTGCGCAAACGGTCACCCATCCAAGTGGTAACCACGCTCGACGCTGCTTAACCTTATGTTGGGGGAAAGCGAGTGTTCTGACCACTGAGCTATCCCGTCCCCCTAATTGCCAAGGCTTACGCTAAAATGTTGTAAAATGTTGTGTTGACATTGCCTTCAGCCATGACAAGCTCTTAACATAACAACCTGCACTCTCCTTTAACGGAGAAAAAAATCCTCTGAAGTCGGAATATGGCTGCCTATATGGCAAGGTACTTAAAAACAGTATACAGGCAAACTTCTCATTCAGTATGCAGTTTCAATCTCACAGTGATTCCCAGGTGGGATGAGTGAGTCAGAGTGTACATTCTGGGTGATGACCCTCAGAGTGTTAAGCTGGGGAACACACAACAACAACAACAAAATCAGACATGCTAGAATGTCAGGGTAAAATAGTGAAACAACTTGGTTCAAAGCACATGAGGATGAATCTCTGGCCAGCACATCCTTCAAAGATGCACGCTATTCAGCGACTTGAGGAAGATTGTGTGGCTGACGACGTAGATAACCCTGCAAACCAAGCTGTACGGCCCACGAGAGGAGCTGGAAAGGACTTGCCATTATTTCTCCCAAACACATCTGATGGTGTAAAAAGCTAACGAGAGAAGAAGAATGAATCTCTTAACTGTATGACTCTATGAGCAAACATATGCATATCTTTTGAATCGATTTGAACTGAATACCGCTTAAATTCACGGCAGATTTCTCTGTATGAAATTCGGGCTGCTCTCCTTGGGGAGAGCGGGTCGCCACAAGAGCAGTGCCACCCCCCCCCACCCCCCCCCCCCCAAAAAAGACAAAAATTTTTCTGGTTTCCAAGTGTATCTTTTTCCCTATCAGGGTGGATTTTTTTCTAACATAAATTTTGCCAGGGACAACTCTCTTGCCACTGTGGGTTCTTTTACATGCACTGAATGTGTTGCACACAGGACCTCAGTTTATCATCTCAGCCAAAAGACTAGCACCCAGACCACAACTCAAGGTCTAAGAAGACGGGGGTGGAAGTTTCAGGTACAAACTAGGATCAAACCCACACTTCTTGCTTTCCAGGCAGGTGCGTTACCTCTAGACCACTGATGCACATACGCTCAAAACTTTTCTGAGAAGAGTCGGCCAGTCAGGCCTTTGGCATACACACAATCTGCAGCTAGCAGAGAGATGGGTAGCACTGGCCAGAGTCCAGTCTCCAAGCCCATCAATCTGTGCAATGAGATAGCTGCTCTCTTTTTACTTTATTTCATGCAGAATGCAGGAAACAACATTTCTTGCAGTAAAACATAGTACAGATATATTTAGTTTTTTTTGAAACAACATTTCTTGCAGTAAAAGATAGTACAAATATATTTAGTTGGGTTTTTTTGAAACAACATTTCTTGCAGTAAAAGATAGTACAAATATATTTAGTCAGGTTTGTGTGTGTGTAGTGACTATTGAAAGTTGTAAAAATGACTTCCTTTGGCCATCCTGAATTGAGTAACGAATGTACTGGGTGACCTCAAGCCGCCATGAGATAAGATAAAGGTATAAATTGTAACGTATAAATTGTTAAACAGGCAAGTCAAGTCAAGTCAAAATGAACATTATTTAAGGTAAAAGATTTAAGTTGACACTTTTTATTTTATCCTTCTTCTTCTTCTTCTTCCTTCTTTGTCATGTTTCTCCCAGGGGAGGTTTGACATTGATGAGCCTTCTCCATCTCTCTCTGTTTTGAGCTTCCTCCTTATTTATGCCCCTTTCTCTAAGATCATCTGCAATACAGGCAGCCCAGGTTTTGCTAGGTCTTCCCTTTGGTCTCTTTCCATCCACTATGAAGTTCATCGCTCTTTTTATGATGTGGTGGTTTGCTTTCCATAGAACGTGCCCAAACCAGCGCAGTCTATTGGAACTAGCTACAGACTTCAGATCATCAACTTTGCACATTCTCCATAGTTCTTCATTCGTGATCCTATCTTCCCATTTGATCTTTGTCATGTAGCGTAGCATTCGGTTTTCACAGCTCTTCAACAAACGTTCGACGGTTTTTGTGAAAACCCACGTCATTTTATTTCATCCTGCCCTCACAAAAACAAACAAACAAAAATTCTAGAAAATGATTTTGCGGAAACGACAGTGAAACTACCTCCAAAGTAACACTAAGGTAAAAAAAGGTAAAGGAGTCCCATAACCTATAAGGTCGTAGGGGAGTGAGGCGTCAGAGACCTCACTTCTCTAGGGTCAGCATATTGAGGGTGGCGCCCATCTCCTCTCCCTCGCTGCTTTACCTTCCCTGACCCTAAAGAGAGCAGGTACCCATTTACAGCTGGGTGAACTGGGGGAACTGTACTGAAGCCAAGGCGCGCATACGGTCACCCATCCAACTGGTAACCACGCTCGACGCTGCTTAACTTGTCTGGGGGAAAGCGAGTGCTCCGACCACTGAGCTATCCTGTCCCCTAAAGTAACACTGCATGAGGTGAAAAAATTTTTTTGTACACCTCACGCTCTCTTGAAGAAAACTGACCATAGTTGTGTGGACACTTGAAGTAAGAGATGCCTCCGATGCTTCCATCATTTTTGCCCAGGGGCTCGTCCAGTTCGATCCCCGCCCACACCCCTGAAGCGAATTCTGTTGGTCCGCAGTACCTCAGGTACCCACTCTGAAACACACACACACAACAACATAATCTTCACATCGTAAGGAATGCAGAAAAACAAAAAGAAGAAGAGGAATTATTTGTTTTAAATCTTTTATTTCGAGGATAATGGAATAAGCACTCATGTGGGAGAGATGATGAGCTGCAAAGCAAATTCTGAGTTAGCTGTCAGAACCAGGATTGCGAGTGCTTGGAAGAAATGGAAAGAATTGGCAAGTCTGCTCGGAAATCAGAACATCCCACTGGAGAAATGCTGTCTGATATATAAGGCCTGCATCAGAACTGTTCTCCTGTATGGCTCAGAAACGTGGGTTTTCACAAAAACTGTCGAACGTTTGTTGAAGAGCTGTGAAAACCAAATGCTACGCTACATGACAAAGATCAAATGGGAAGACAGGATCATGAATGAAGAACTATGGAGAATGTGCAAAGTTGATGATCTGAAGTCTGTAGCTAGTAGCGATAGACTGCGCTGGTTTGGGCACGTTCAACGGAAAGCAGACCACCACATCATAAAAAGAGCAATGAACTTCATAGTGGATGGAAAGAGACCAAAGGGAAGACCTAGCAAAACCTGGGCTGCTTGTATTGCAGATGATCTTAGAGAAAGGGGCATAAATAAGGAGGAAGCTCAAAACAGAGAGAGATGGAGAAGGCTCATCAATGTCAAACCTCCCCTGGGAGAAACATGACAAAAAAGGAAGTAGAAGAAGAAGAAGAAGTGCTTTTTTTTCATCCAGTCTCCGTGTGTATGCAGTTTGTAAATTTTGGCCTACTCTTCTGAAAAGCGGAACAGGTTTTAATGTGTGCACAAGATGTTCTGCGTGCGTTCGCACACGGGACCTCGGTTTATAGTCTCATCCGAAGGACTTTTGGGGAGAGTGGAGTCTGCACTGATGTTAACTCCAGAGGAAAAAAAATCCTCTTGAACGAGAATCGAACCCTGGCCAGCAGATCACGAATACATCACTCTAGCCACCAGGCTGTCCCGTCCCCCTTGTTCACATCATAAGGAATACAGAAGAAGAAAGAGAAGAAGAATGTCAAGTCAAGTCAAGTCAAGTCAAAAACACTTTAATCATCCCATGAAGGGCAATTACAATACTGACAGGCAAATTGATACCAATAATTATCTCACAAGACACAAGAAAAATACATTTCAGATTGTTATAAACATTCCAAGATAGCTTAAAAAAATTATCACACACACACACATCACGTAATGTGAAAAGACGTTAAATTAAAGAAGAACACACACACACACAAATGTAGGAATACAATGTTGTAAAAACCATTGATTGGAAAAGATATAAACTTTTTTTTTTTAAATGCGTGCACGCACGTGCGCATTCACACACGCGCACACCCATACATACACACGCCAATATATGAACACAGTTTTATCAAACATACACACACACGTGCACCCGCACACCATAATGACCATTATCTAGTAAAGACATACACACACACAATTTAGAAATCATTCTTGAAATTTAATGTTCACATCATACACATTTCTTTTTCCTCCAATTCCTAGGCTAGAGCTCCGAGGTTCACCAATGATGAGATTTTGCTTATGCGAAAATTTTTGCCCACCATGAAGGTAGCTGCTTTCCAACTTCGGGGGATGCATGCTGGGTATGTTTGTGTTTCTGTAACCCACTGAATGTGACATGGATTACAGGATCTTTCACGCGCATATTTGATCTTCTGCCTGTGTATATATACATGAAGGGAATTAAGGCACTGGCAGGTCTGCACTTGAAGTTGACCTGGGATATTGTAAAAATCTCCACCCTTAATTCGCCAGACGCTGCCAAGACTTGAACCTGGCTTCATCCATGGAATTTATTTATGGAAGGAAGGTGGCAGGATGGTTTAGATGTTTTCCTGCCGACAAGTAAACCGTGAGGTTCTGGGTTTGATTCCCAGCCTCGCCCTTTCTTCCCAGTTTGACCAAAAAATCGAACTGAATGTCAAAGTCCTTCGGATGAGACTATAAACTGAGGCCCCGTGAGCAAACGCATGCAGAACATCTTGCGCACACGTTAAATCCTGTTCCGCTGTTCAAAAGAGTAGGCCATTGTGTGCCAGTGGGAACAGATGACAAAACTTTAAAAAAACGCATTCACACGCATAAATTAAAAAAAATAAAAAATAAAAAATCGCTTTGATTTGTTGCTTTACAAGATTCAGCGCTATATAAATTCCATACATTATTATTATTATTAATTGGAGTTGAATGATCTTAACCACTTGGCTACACCGTCCATCACATTATAATGTAAAGGTGCACTTTCATGAAGGCCCAAAATTCATGTTTGACTGTCATTATAACATCACTCACAAAAACGTACGGTGTCATTAAGGCTGACAGTTTCTGACATTCATTTTCACACTGTACAAATGATGGCACAGCTTCCATAAGGCCGACATTAGATTTTGACATTCATGTCCACATTATACACATAAAAGGCACCACAGCTGTCAGTCAGTTTACCCCACTTTCCGCTCCTCTCAGCTGCTGTCCATTCCATCCCAGCTGATGCTAGTTATAGCAGGAACTGACCACACTTGGACTTGGTAAAAGGAAGGGGCAAGTTTGAACACTGGGCCCTGGACCCTTGACTGAGTTATGCTGGATTTGCGAGCTGTGGTACAGTTTTCATTAAGGATAACTATTAGTTTTTGATATTATCATTTTTGCGTTATACACATAAAGCCAGAGTTTGTTTTTTTAAGGACAACGTTTAGTTGTTTTTTTACATTCATTTTCTCATAATATACACGAGAGCACAGTTTCAATTAACACAAATTACTTTTTTGATCTTGATAAAATCCCTAAACTTAATAAGTATTTTGAGAAAAGCCTTTGAAGCTTGATTAAAAATATTTTTTATTTTCTTTTCCATTTTCATGAAGATATTAAAGGCCAGCTCTAGTGATTTAAAAAAAAAATTTGATTAATCAAAAAAAGATGAAAGAGAAGCTGATACAAAGAAAGTATAAAGTTTTTTTTGTGTGTTTGTTTCTGGCCGATATGTTTGGTTTGATCAAAGAATCCCACCTGTGGCGTATTTTTAGGATACAAAGCAACAAAACAAAACAACATTAAGTATGCCTTTCTCTAACTCACCTACTCTCTTTCTTTCTCTTTATCACTCACTCACTGACTGACTTGCTGATTGACTCCTGACACACACACAGACACACATACAACACACACACACAGACACACACACAAACAGGGATCGAATCTCGTTCAAGAGGTTTTTTCCTCTGGAGTTAACATCAGTGCAGACTCCACTCTCCCCAAAAGTCCTTCGGATGAGACTATAAACCGAGGCCCCGTGTGCACACACAGAACATCTTGCACACACGTTAAAACCTGTTCCGCTTTTCAAAAGAGTAGGCCATTGTGTGCCGGTGGAAACAGATGACAGAATTTCCAAATACGCATACACACGGGGACTGGATGTAAAAAAGCACATGAGTGCTTATTCCATTATCCTTGATATAAAAGAATAAATATAAAAGAATAAATAAATAAATTAAAAAAACTTGCTGATTGACTCACAGACACAGACACACACACAACACACACACACTCACACACATACAACAAACACATACACACACACACATACAACAAACACATACACACACATATAACAAACACACACACACAGACATACAAAACACACACACACACACAACACAAACAAACAGCGTTCAAATCTGGTTCAAGAGGATTTTTCCCTCTGGAGTTAACATCAGTGCAGACTCCACTCTCCCCAAAAGTCTTTCGGATGAGACTATAAACCGAGGCCCCGTGTGCACACACAGAACATCTTGCGCACATGTTAAAACC
>CM054150.1:2872634-2885134 GCA_028751875.1 Rapana venosa | reverse complement strand
GAAACACGCCAACACACCTGGACGCGACACTGGGCTGTGACACCTGCATTGTGACAGCCATGTAACTGGCTATTGGTGAAGGACACACTAGTGTTTTTGTAAATAGTAGGCCTGAGCATATATTTGTAAATAATGTATATATGCGCATTAGTCAACGTTGTTTTCAATATGTTTGAATACTTTCCACTCAGAAAATGTAGACTTGGTGACAGTAATTTTGTGACAAGTGTGAATGGTCGATTGGATTACCATGATGGTGGATGCGATGGAGGACACATTCAGGCAGGACCACACTTATTATTTTTTTTAATCACATAGGTATATTGTGCATGTTAGAGGGTAGTTGTAGACTAACAGCATGATGTCACTGCAATTTACCTTTATTTGGTGACAAAGAGGGGACAGCAGCACGACACATGTAGGTAGGACACACATCTTGGGGTGCAGAACAAAAAATGACATCATATGAATACTTTGGCCAAATATGAATGCTCTGCGAACAATAGTAACTGTACAGCACTATGTGTACTTGAGGTACCTTATTCTCTTTAAAAAAACTGCGTGAATTTTTGGATACTACAGAGAGTTTCTCTGTAAGATATGCGAATGGTAAAGGGTTAAGATGATACTGGCAATATCCCTGAAAACACACACACACACACACACACGCGGGGGGACGGGATAGCCTAGTGGTTAGAACATTGCACTCGCAATCTGACAACCCGGGTTCGATTCCCGTTCAAGGGGATATTTTCCCCTGGAGTTCACATCAGTGCCGACTCCACTCTCCCCAAAAGTCCTTCGGATGAGACTATAAACCGAGGCCCCGTGTGTGCGAACGCACCCAGAATATCTTGCGCACACGTTAAAACCTGTTCCGCTTTTCGTAAGAGTAGGCCATTGTGTGCCGCCGGTGGGAACAGATGACAATTGACAAAAACCGCATACACATGGGCACTGGATGTAAAAAAAAAGCACATAAGTGATTATTCCATTATCCTCGATATAATAGAATATAAAAAAATATATATATATATAAGTATGTTCTTTCGAGCCAGAAGGCCCATAGAGCCGGAGCTTATCCCGGTTTCTGTAGCGTTAAGCGAACTGATGGTTTTTCACCACCCCTGTGACAGGACGCTAGTCTGTCGCCAGATACTTCCCCAGCAGAGCTGGTACCCACTTGTACACCTGGGTGGAGTGAGGAAAATAGGAGTAAAGTGTCTTTTCCAAGGACACAACACCGAGCCGAGCGGGGATCGAACCCGCGACCTCTGGATCACGAGTTGACCGCTTAAACCACTCGACCACGGTGCCTCCCTATATATATATATAAGAATAAAATAAAAATAAACACACACACACACACACGCACTCTCACACACACCACACACACTCAAATAATAATAATAATAATAAATGGAATTTATATATAGCGCTGTATCTTGCACAGACAAATCAAAGCGCTTGCACTCAACTCCTTCTTACACAGTCATGCAACCAATAGCACACACACACACACAAACACAACACCACACAACACAACACACCCACCCACAAACATCCCCCCCCACACACACACACAAACACACCCACACCCACCCTCTCTACCACCCACCTAAAGCTTTGGTTTGTTTCAAGAGCACTTTGAGCACGGGGACCACGTCGAAGTAGGCGGCGTAATGCAGGGCCGTCATGTTGGTCCACCGGCAGCGGATGTTCACGTCTGCCCCCTGGGTCAGCAGGTCCGTGACCACCTGAGCCGCAAGGTCAGGGTCACCGATGCCCGCCGCGCCGGCCTTGCTGGCATAGTGCAACAGGGTCATGTCGGTCAGACCGTCTCTGTCGTTGACGTTGGCTCCGCGCTTCAAAATCTGCACACCAGCACAGGGACGGACTACTGTTCTATCAGAGGGACTATTGTTCTATCAGAGGGACGGACTATCGTTCTACCAGAGGGACTATTGTTCTATCAGAGGGACGGACTATTGTTCTATCAGAGGGACGGACTATCGTCCTATCAGAGGGACTATTGTTCTATCAGAGGGACTATTGTCCTATCAGAGGGACTATTATTCTATCAGAGGGACTATTATTCTATCAGAGGGACTATTGTCCTATCAGAGGTACGGACTACTGTTCTATCATAGGGACGGACTATTGTTCTATTGGTAAAGTCCTTCGGTTGAGACTATAAACTGAGGCCCCCATAGGCGAATGCATGCAGAACATCTTGTGCACACGCTAAATCCTGTTCCGCTGTTCGAAAGAGTAGGCCATTGTGTGCCGGTGAGAACAGATGACAAAAATTTTTTAAAACCGCATACACACGCATAAAAAATTGAAAAAAAAAGTGTCATCTGAGCGCTTAGATTTGTTGCTTTACAAGATTCAGCGCTATATAAATTCCATACATTATCATTATTATTATTATTATTATCTATCAGAGGGACGGACTATTGTTCTATCAGAGGGACGGAGTACTGTTCTATCAGAGGGACGGACTACTGTTCTATCAGAGGGACGGACTACTGTTCTATCAGAGGGACGGACTATTGTTCTATCGGAGGGACGGACTATTGTTCTATCGGAGGGACGGACTATTGTTCTATCGGAGGGACGGACTATTGTTCTATCGGAGGGACGGGCTATTGTTCTATCGGAGGGACGGGCTATTGTTCTATCGGAGGGACGGGCTATTGTTCTATCAGAGGGACGGGCTATTGTTCTATCAGAGGGACGGGCTATTGTTCTATCAGAGGGACGGGCTATTGTTCTATCAGAGGGACGGACTATTGTTCTATCAGAGGGACGGACTATTGTTCTATCGGAGGGACGGACTATCGTTCTATCAGAGGGACGGACTACTGTTCTATCAGAGGGACGGACTACTGTTCTATCAGAGGGACGGACTACTTCAGACTCAAAAGGACCACGACAAAAACAACACTATCATCAAATATAATGCAGCTACCTAAATGGCAAGGGGGATAAAAAAAATGGTCAAATACACAAAAATCTCACTATTACTAAACTTCAGGTGTGAGGCCAAGGAAAGCACCCCCTACCCCCCCCCCAAAAAAAAATCCCAGACAAAAATAAAACCAACAACTCCCCCCAACCAACTTCCCCTGCCACCTACCCCCATCCAACCCCCCCCCCCCCCCCCCCCCCCCCCCCCCACCCCGAATCCTCTCCCATACCTCCTCCACCAGCAGCTCCAGACTCTGCTGCGTCTGCGGCGTCCACTGCCTGAGGATGGCGAAGATCTCCGGCACGGAGGTGGCGGAGCCCGTGAGGATCTGCCTGCATCCTGAGCAGACGGGGTCGAAGAAGGACAGGTCCAGGCGCTGGCAGTTCTCGCACAGGGGCGGGTCCACGCAAGGGTGGATGACCGGCTTGCTGGGGACCTGGGAGGAGGAGGAGGAGGAGGACTTGCTTTCCGGGCCTGTGTCCTCCAGGGTCATTCTGTGAATAAAAAGAGAATGGAAAAGATTTGGTGAGTTTGGTGGTTTAAATGAGAGAGGGGAGGAGGACTTGCTTTTGAGGCCTGTGTCCTCCAGAGTCATTCTGTGTGTAAAAAAGAGAATGGAAAAGTTTTGGTGAGTTTGGTGGTTTAAATGACAGAGGGGGGATGGAGAAGGGAGGAGAGGGGTAGAGAGGGGAGGGGGAGGGAGGGAGGGAGATAGAGGGGGAGAGAGGAGGAGGACTTGCATTCGAGGCCTCTGTCCTCCAGGGTCATTCTGTGTGAAAGAGAGAGAGAATGGATGAGTTTTGGAGAGTTTTGGTTTAATGGGGGAGTGAGAGGGAGAGGAAGGAGGGGTGGGAGAGGGAGGGAGAGATGGGTGAGGGAGAGGGAGGGAGAGAGAGGGGAGGAGGACTTGCTTTCGAGGCCTGTGTCCTCCAGAGTCATTCTGTGTATAAAAAGAGAGAGAATGGATGAGTTTTGGTTTAAATGGGGAGTGAGAGGGAGAGGAGGGAGGGTGGGGTAGAGAGGGGAGGGGTGTGTGAGGGAAGGGAGAGAGGGATGGGGAGAGGGAGGGAGAGGCGAGGGAGAGAGGGGGGGGGAGAGGAGGAGGATGACTTGCTTTCGAGGCCTGTGTCCTCCAGGGTCATTCTGTGTATAAAAAGAGAGAGATAGAATGGAAAAGATTTGGTGACTTTGGGTTTAAATGAGGGAGTGAGAGGAAAGGAGGGGTGGGGTAGAGGGGAGGGAGGGAGGGAGATAGAGGGGGAGAGAGAGGGGGAGAGGGGAGGAGGACTTGCTTTCGAGGCCTGTGTCCTCCAGGGTCATTCTGCGTAAAAAAAGAATGGATGAGTTTTCGTTGTTTTGGTTAATAATGGGGTGAAGATGAGAGAGAGAGAGAGAGAGAGAAGAAGAGAGAGAGAGAGAGAGAGAGAGAGAGAGAGAGAGAGAGAGAGAGAGAGAGAGAGGAGAGGGAGGAGAGGGAGAGAGGGAGAGAAGGGAGAGAAGGGAGAGAGATAGAGAGAGGGAGAGGGAGGGAGGGAGAGAGAGACAGAGAGACAGACAGAGCCCCCCCCCCCCCCCCCCAGCACACACAAACACCACTCCCACCCACCCACCCATCCACACACTCTCCCCTCTCCCATACACCCACACTACACCCACTCCCCCCCCCTCCCACACACACACAACAACAAACTACATCATCTACCAACCATTATCCGAGATCATATTATTTTATAACATAAATTATATAAAGCTTGTCCCCGATCTTAGGAGACGCTGAAGGTCACCCCAAAATGGACACAACATATTGACACAGTCTTCTTTCTGGCTGGCGTCCTGACCAAGCAAATTAATAATAATAATAATAATAATAATAATAATAATAATAATGTATGGAATTTATATAGAGCTGAATCTTGTAAAGCAACAAATCAAAGCGCTCAGATGACTTTTTAATTTTTTTTTATCGAGGATAATGGAATAAGCACTCATGTGCTTTTTTACAGCCAGTCCCCGTGTGTATGCGGGTTTGTAAATTTTGTCATCTGTTCCCACCGGCACACAATGGCCTACTCTTTCGAAAAGCAGAACAGGATTTAACGTGTGCGCAAGATGTTCTGCATGCGTTCGCACACGGGGCCTCGGTTTACAGTCTCATCCAAAGGACTTCGACATTTTTATGTCAAACTGGGAAGAAAGGACGAGGCTGAGAATCGAACCCAGAACCTCACGGTTTACTTGTTGGCAGGCAAACGTCTTAACCAACCTGCCACCTTCCTTCTTATTCCCCACAACACAAAAAGACAAGCACCTCGAGAGGCCGGTCATGTTGGTATATATATATTACTACAGTACTTATGGTGTGGCACATAATCCCCCACTTACATCTGAAGCACTTTGGTTTGAAGTGGATTCACTCTCGTGTACTCGCTCTACATGTAGAGTTTTGGTCAGTCAACCGGTTCTTGTCTGAGTGAAGAGTTTACGAGAGACCTGTGTGCTTTTGGGGTGGGGTGGGGGTGGGGGGGACTACAGCATGTTAAATTAATAATTTACAGAAAAAGAAAGGAAGGGTGATAGCACTTTTAAACCTGTGTGTAACAGACTTTTTAAAAAATAGTTTATACACACACACACGCGCACGCACACACACACACACACACACACACACACACAGAAGGAAGGTCGTAGGGTGGTTCAGATGTTCAACTGCAGAACACAAAAACCAGGAGGATACGAGTTTGATTCCCACACTTGCCATTTCTTCCCAGTTTGATGAGAAAAATTGAACTGCATTGTGTGTGTGTGTGTGTGTGTGTGAGCAAACATTCACTTAAACACGCATCTGATATTATCCTCACACTGTCCCCCCCCCCCCCCCCCCCCCCCCCCCCCCCCCACCAACCCCCCCCCCCCCCCCCCCCCCCCACCCCACACAAAACCAAAAACCCCCCACCCCCCCCCCCCCCCCCCCCCCCCCACCACATAATTATAAGTGCCACACAATCCGACACACCCACAAAGCGATTGTTGTTAATTGTTCTCAATCACCTCATCTGTCTCAGCCTATATTATACTTTACACCCCTCTATCCCCCCCCCCCCCCCCCCCCCCTCCTCTCTCTTTCTCCTGGCAATCTGAAATCCTTCATTTTCTTCTATCTGCCAACATACGATGGGAACCAAGCTGACAGCAGACTCTCAGACCAAACATGACATGTGTGTTAAAAAACAACAACTACTCTGTTTTCAGTCTCTTTCACAGTCCTTTGGATCAGTGGGTTTTTTGTTGCTGCTGGTTTTATTTTCTTCTGTTCCTCCAATATTTTTTTATTTAAAAAAAACACTTTTATATCGAGGATAATGGAATAAGCACTTATGTGCTTTTTTTTTTTTTTATACATCCAGTCCTTGTGTGTATGCGGTTTTGTCAATTGTGTCATCTGTTCCCACCGCCACACAATGGCCTACTCTTACAAAAAACGGAACAGGGTTAAACGTGTGCGCATGATGTTCTGCGTGCGTTCGCACAAGGTGCATCGGTTTATAGTCTCATCCGAAGGACTTTTGGGGAGATGGGGGAGTGGGGTCAGTACTGATGTGAAGGACTTTTGGGGGAGTGGGTCAGTCAGTACTGATGAGAAGGACTTTTTTTGGGGGGATAAACCGAGGCCCCGTGTGCGAACGCATGCAGAACATCTTGCGCACATGTTAAATCCTGTTCCGCTTATCAAAAGAGTAGGCCATTGTGTGCCGGTGGGAACAGATGACAAAATTTACAAAACCGCATACACACGGGGACTGGTTGTAAAAAAGCACATAAGTGCTTATTCCATTATCCTCGATATAAAATAAATAAATAAATAAACCTCTGTGATAACTCGCTCCCAGGCCATCAGATCATCGAGCACCATACTCTAACCACTAGGCTATCCCGCCCCCTGTTCTGTTCAGAGTGAGCTTTCTCTGGAGCCTGGGATGCAGACTATCACGTGCAGTATCTATCAGCAGTGAAGCCTGTTGTTTCCACTGGGCCAGACAGTGAGGGACACACAAAACAAAACAAAGCCAGCGAGGTCCTTGTTTTGTGCAGGGGGGGGGGGGGGGGGGGGGGTGTCAGGGGGGGTTTGGGGGGGGTTGTGTACATAGTGGGTAAGGGGGGTCTGGTCTGACCTGACCTCGAGTCAGCAGACACTGATTTGTAAGTGATAACGCTGCCTTCAGGTGTGGGAAGGGGGTAGGATTGAACTATCTCTCTCTCACACACACACACACGCACGCATGCACACACACAAACACACGCACACACTCTCTCACACACACAAACAAACATACACATGCACACACATACACACACATTGTTTGTTGTTCGCCCTATTAGTCACATGTGATTTCTTTCTATGCCCCTTTCTCACTGAAAACTCATTCACACATGCACAAAGGCATCACACACACCTATATGTATGCACACACAGGCTAACACACACACACACTCACCCACCCACCCAGGCACACACACATGCATACAGAGGCAGGCACACACACGGACATACACACAGGCAGGCTAACACACACACACACACACAACACACACACACACACACACACACACACCCCACACACACACACAACACACACTCTCTCTCTCTCTCTCTCTCTCTCTCTCTCTCTCTCTCTCTCTCTCTCTCTCTTCTCTCTCTCTCTCGTCTAATGTCACTAGAAGTGAACAGACGTAAACTTGAAGTCAACAACAACAACAACCCACACACACACACACACACAACACACACACACACACACACACACACACACACACACACACACACAGAGGCAAGCTAACACACACAACGCAAACATGTACGCACGCACACACACACACACACACACTCACAAACACACATGCACATTAAAAATTATTTTTTAAATATGCACAAACACACCAGTGCATGGATGTATGAAACAGGTGCCAAAATTCACAGTGTTGAAAAAAGAAGAAAGGAAGTTATATATATATAATATATATATATATATATATATATATATATATATATATATATATATATATCATCCTTATCGAAGAAATGACTTCACAACACACACAACTGAACTAGGACAAGTCTACCCATATATCCACACACACACACACACACACACACACACACACACACACACACACACACACACACACACACACACACAGGCCATTGTGTGTCGGTGGGAACAGATGACAAATTTACAAAACCGCATACAGACGGGGGGACTGGATGTAAAAAAGCACATAAGTGCTTATTCCATTATCCTCGATATAAAAGAATTAAATAAAAAAATAAAAATAAAAAACCACACACACAGTACAGAGAGAGAGAGAGAGAGAGAGAGAGAGAGAGAGAGAGAGAGAGAGAGAGAGAGAGAGAGAGAGAGAGAGAGAGAGAGAGAGAGTGTCAAACTCAAATGATTAAATTGCATAGATAGAGTACATCAATTGCAATGGGGGAATGAACATAGCAGAATTTTAAAATTTTTTTTTACAAACCAACAAAATATGACAAAACACAAACATATGTGTTGTCTCCTACTCTAATGCTTTCACTATGATTAATGAGACTACACACACACTTACATAATCCTAGACATCAATACATTTTCTGCACCTGCACATGCGCCTACACACATGCGTGCATGCACACACACAAGTGCGCGCACACCTGTGTGTGTGTGTGTGTGTGTGACTGTGACAGAGAGAGAAGGAGCATTTTTGCATGCACCCATGTGTGTGTGTAGTGGTAGTGGTGTGTGTGTGTGTGAGTGCATGTGTGTGCGTGTGTGCATAAAAATGTACCAACCCCAATTCTCCGAACTCCGTCGACAGCACAAACTTTTTAACATGTCCACACACACACACACATACACAATGCACACACACACACACACACACACACACACACACACACACACCACCTCACACAACACAGATCTCTCTCTCACACACACACACGACACACACACAGTCTCTCTCTCTCACACACACAGTCTCACACACACACACTGACTCACCTTCCTAACTATAACAGAAGTGAAACAGATCATGTATAGATCCACAACAACCTTATAGTAGTACTAGTACTATCATCACCAACAAGAAACAAGAAAATTGTAAAAACTCGAACCTCCAGGTTACCTACTCCACAGCACTACTACTGCTTCTACACTACACCACATCACATTACACCATACCACACTACACATACACACACTACACCCCACTACACTACACTACAAAAAAACCCACTATACCACACCACACCACACTACGTTATGCTACTCCACACTACACAACACCCCACTAAAGTACACCCCACTACACTACACGTACCACACTAAACTGTACCACACTACACTACACCACACTACACTATACACACCACACCACACTACGTTATGCTACTCACACATACACAACACCCACTAAACTACACCACTACACTACACTACCACACGTACCACACCTAACACACACTGTCACACACACTACCACAATACACTACACCCTACACACTAACTCTAACCCCACACTACAACCTATACACACTACACCACCACACACACATACACCAACACTACCTACACCACACATACACACTCCACACACACTACACCACACACACTACCACCTACACACACACAACTACACTACACACACCCCACACACACACACACAACCACCTAGTGACCACTACACCACACCACTACACTACCACACACACTACACACACACTACACCACACACTCACACTTACACTACACCACACTACTCCACACTACACAACACCCACCACACACACAACCCCCCACCACACACACCACACACCACACTACACTACACCACAAACACTACCCCCCACCACACTTACACAACCACACCACACTACACCCACACCACACTACCCCCCACCACACTCTATCACAACTACACCACACCTACACCACACCACCTCCCCACCAAACCTTCAAAACAACGACACAAACGCTAGGCTCGCTAGCCCAGTATAATAGGCCTAGGCCTACTATACCCCTACCTACCTTATCAGTTTGTTTGTTAACAAAAGACTTTCAGCAATACAAGTCCAGCTGACTCACGCACGCACAAAGCTCAAAGGAACAACAGCTCTGCGCGCGACCCTGACAATACTCGATCCTTAGTAGAGCCTGAGTGCAGTGCCAAACCATAGAGTATAGGCTAGGCTATAGGCAAGGCTAGTTAGCTGGCAGTTTCCACGCTAGGCCTATTACAATGGTTCCCTCTGTTATCTCTGGAATTGCCCGTTTATGGCACCCACACGCACGCTCCCTCATACACACACAGACACACATACAAGCGCGCGCTCTGCACACACACATCACACACACACACACACACACACACTGGTTTCTCTTCAAATAACGAGAAATTCTTTCACACACACAGAGACAGACAACGACACACACACCCACAGGCGCGCGCGTATAGGCTTTTAGCCTAACCTAACTTCTTTAAAAATAGAAAAAAATCTCGGGTCAATCCCAGAGGAGAGAGAGAGAGAGAGAGAGAGACAGACAGACAGACATATGGAGACAAAGAGAGTGAGAGACAGAGGGAGACAGACAGTGACAGAGAGACAGACGGAGACAGAGTGAGACAGAGATTGAGAGACACATAAATACACACGCACGCACGCACTCACAGAGAGGTAGAGAGAGAGAGCGAGAGAGAGAGAGAGAGAGAGAGAAGAGAGAGAGAGAGAGAGAGAGAGAGAGAGACAGAGACAGAGACAGGTAGACAGACAGACAGACAGAGCGAGCGAGCGAGAGCAATAGAGAGAGCAAGTGAGCGAGAGAGCCAGAGACAGACACACAGACAGATATTCAGACACACAGACAGATTGTGAACCCGCACAAGAGTTTCCAGGACAATCCCTGCTGAACATTTTATCGCAACTCCCTTCATTCCAACTAGTCCCTTAAAAAGGAAAAAAAAAAAGTGCGTGTGTGTTTCCCATACTAGGCTAGCCCTAATCTGGAATTGGCACACGTGTTTTCTCATTAGGCCTACTATACTATACTATACTAGACTATACTAGACAATACTACACTACACTACCCTACACTACACTACCCTACACTACACTAACTACACTATACTATAACATTTTTTTTGTTTATTCTTTTATATCGAGGATAATGGAATAAGCACTTATGTGCTTTTTTTCTTTTTACATCCAGTCACCGTGTGTATGCGGTTTTGTAAATTGTCATCTGTTCCCACCGGCACACAATGGCCTACTCTTACGAAAAGCGGAACAGGATTTTAACGTGTGCGCAAGATGCTCTGCGTGCGTTCGCTAGACTAGGCTAGACTGCACTACACTACACTAGACTATACTACACTAACACTAGACTGGCAGTACGCGGTTTACAAGGGTTAGTATCAACAATGTGCAGTACAGCCTCTTATTGACAAAAACTTACATAACTGAACTGATAACATGGTTCATGTGTGTGAGAGAGAGGGGGAGGGAGGGAGGAAGAGTCGGAAGGGGGGGGGGGGAGGGGAGGGAGAGAGGGGGAGGAGGAGAGAGGTGAGGAGGGAGAGAGGGAGGGAGAGAGAGAGAGGGGGGAGGAAGGAGGGAGGGGGAAGGAGAGAGAGAGTCTCAGAGAGAGAGAGAGAGAGAGAGAGAGAGAGAGAGAGAGAGAGAGAGAGAGAGAGAGAGAGAGAGAGAATAGAATGAATCTTTTGAATGAATGAATGAATGAATCTTAGTAGCTGCAGTAGTGGTAGTTGTTGTTGTTATAGTAGTGGTAGTTGTTGTTGTAGTAGTAGTGGTGGTTGTAGTAGAAGTAGTAGTAGTAGTAGTAGTAGTAGTAGTAGAAGTAGTAGTAGTATAGTAGCAGTAGCTGCAGCAGCAGTAGTAGTAGTAGCTGCAGCAGCAGTAGTAGTAGTACTGCAGTAGTAGTAGTAGTAGTGGTTGTTGTTGTAGTAGTAGTGGTAGTTGTTGTTGTAGTAGAGGTGGTGGTTGAAGTAGAAGTAGTAGTAGTAGTAGTAGCAGCAGTAGCTGCAGCAGCAGTAGTAGTAGTAGCTGCAGTAGTAGTAGTAGTTGTTGTTGTTGTTGTAGTATGGTAGTTGTTGTTGTAGTAGTGGTGGTTGTAGTAGAAGTAGTAGTAGTAGTAGCAGCAGCAGTAGTAGTAGTAGTAGCTGCAGCAGCATCAGCAGCAGCAGTAGTAGTAGTAGTAGAAGAAGTAGTAGTAGTAGCAGTAGTAGTAGCAGCAGCAGCAGCAGCAGTTGTAGTAGTAGTAGTAAGTAGGAGTAGTAGTAGTAGTAGTAGCAGTAGAAGAAGTAGTAGTAGTAGTAGAAGGAGCAGGAGTAGTAGTAGTAGGAGCAGAAGTAGGAGTAGCAGCAGCAGCAGCAGCAGTAGCAGTAGTAGTAGTAGTAGTAGAGAAAGGGAAGGAGGGGGGGGGGGGGGTAGAGAGGGAGAGGGAGAGAGAGAGACTAAATT
>CM054150.1:2852634-2870134 GCA_028751875.1 Rapana venosa | reverse complement strand
GCCTCCATCCTCTCTTCCCCCTCCCCCACCCCGCCTCAACACCCTCTTTTCCCACACACACACACACACACCACACACAAACACACACACACACAAACCACACACACCCCCCACCACACCCCACACACACACACACACACACACACACAACCCCCCAACACACACCAAAAAGCCCTTTTCGAATTTTCAAACCTGACTGGAATTCCTACCATTCCTTGAGTCACAAGCTAGCGTGGGAACTGATGAAATACCACACCACACATCACATCACACAGTCCACAGGGAGTGGAAAAGAGAGAGAGAGAGAGAGGAAAAGAGAGAGAGAGAGAGAGACGAGAGAGAGAGAGAGAGATGGTTAAGAGAGAGAGAGAGAAGAGAGAGAGAGAGAGAGAGAGATGGTGAGATGGTAGAGTGAGAGAGAGAGAGAGAGAGAGAAAGATGGTGAGATGGGAGAGAGAGAGAGAGAGATGGTAGAGAGAGAGAGATGGTGAGATGGTAGAGAGAGAGAGATGGTAGAGAGAGAGAGAGAGAGAGAGATGGTGAGATGGTAGAGAGAGAGAGATGGTAGAGAGAGAGATGGTGAGATGGTAGAGAGAGAGATGGTGAGATGGGAGAGAGAGAGAGAGATGGTGAGATGGGAGAGAAGAGAGATGGTGAGATGGTAGAGAGAGATGGTGAGATGGTAGAGAGAGATGTGAGATGTAGAGAGAGATGGTGAAAGTAGAGAGAGTGGTGAGATGGTAGAGAGAGAGAGATGGTGAGATGTAGAGAGAGAGAGAGATGGTGAGGAGAGAGAGATGGTGTCGAAGGTAGAGAGGAGATAGGATGGTGAGATGAGGAAGAGATGGTGAGATGAGAGAGTAGATGGTGATATGGAGAGAGATGGTAGATGGTAGAGCGAATGTGAGTGGGACGAAGATGTGAGATGAGAGAGAGATGGTGAGGAGGAGATGGTGAGATGAGGATAGATGGTGAGATGTAGAGAGAGAGGATGGTGAGGAGAGAGAGAGAGAGAGAGAGAGAGAGAGAGAGAGAGAGATGGTGAGATGGTAGAGAGAGAGAGAGTGAGAGAGATGGTGAATGTAGAGAGAGATGATAGAGTAGATGGTAGAGAGAGATGTGAGATGAGAGAGAGAGTTGAGATGTGAGTGATGAGGAGATTGTGAGTCTTACGGGTGGTGATGTTAGGAGAGTGTGATATGGAGAGTTGAGTGTGCAGGATCGTGATTGTTGAGATGGTGAGAGGAGAGAGCAAGAGATGTAGAGAGAGGAGGTGGTTAGGAAAGTGGAGAGTAGAGATTGTGGATATCATTCTTTTAGTTATCGAGATAGATGAAATTACTCCCATAGAGTAACTGCGCTTTAAAAACCCGGGGGTGGAGGTGGGGTATTTTCTTTATTTTTTTGGGTAATTAAGCCTCTGCTTTTCTTTTTTCTTTTTTTTCTTTCCCGTTGTTGGTTTTGTCTCCCGCCCCCCCCGGCCATGGCTTTAGGGAGGGTTTGGAAACCCCAAAAGGAGGTTGGCAGGACTCGTTTGTTCTTGAAATGTGGAAAAGGAAAGGGGAAAAGGAAGGGGGGGGGGGTGGAGAAAGTGACAGAGGGAGGGAGAGGACAGAGGAGAGAGAGACAGAGACTGAGATGAGCAGAGGAGACAGAGAGAGGAGAGGGAAGACAGAGGGAGAGAGACAGAGAGGAGAGCAGACTGAGGAGAGAGCGGACAGACAGAGGACGACGCATGACGAGACAGACGAGGACAGGGGGAGAGAGGAGAGAGAGAGAGAGGAGAGAGAGAGAGAGAGGAGAGAGAGAGAGAGAGAGAGAGAGAGAGAGAGAGAGAGAGTGAGAAAGAGAGAGAGAGAGAGAGAGAGAGAGAGAGGAGAGAGAGAAGAGAGAGAGAGGGAGAGGAGAGAGAGAGAGCGAGCTCGAATATGAAAAAAATACTAGCATTACGCTCAGTAGGCCTATAGCCTTCTTTCTAATGACACACACAAGGCAGGCAGACTAACTACACACACACACACATAACAGCAGTTAGCCCACAGTGCCATGGTATATGGGGCCCTACAGCTTTGCACATGCCGACTGCTTTAAAAAAAAATATATATATACATCTCTGCGCATACATACGTGTCAATGTTTTATGTCAATGGCGAAGATTGGATTACTGAATCCCCCCCCTCCAAAAAAACCCACCACCAACAACAACAAAAAACAACCCAACCCAACCCCAGATGGTAGCGTTTTAACCTACACTTGATCGTTTTTACAGCTAAAGCACATATGGGTAGCAGAAGTAGTAGCGGTGGTAGTAGTAGTAGTAGAAGTAGTAGTAGTAGAAGTAGCAGCAGCAGTAGAAGTAGTAGTAGTAGCAGAAACAGCAGCGGCAGTAGAAGTAGTAGTAGTAGAGGTAGAAGTAGTAGTATAAATAGTAGCAGTAGCAACGGTGGTGGTAGTAGTAGTAGTAGTAGTAGTAGAAGAAGTAGTAGTAGTAGAAGTAGTAGCAGCAGCAGCAACAGCAGTAGTAGCAGTAGCAGCAGCAACAGCAGTAGTAGCAGTAGTAGCAGTAGCAAAAAGTAGTAGTAGTAGTAGTAGTAGTAGTAGTAGTAGCAGCAGCAACCCGTTTGTAGTTTGTGTAAGTAGCAGCAGCAGCAAAACAAACAAGCAGCAGCAGCAGCAGCAGCAGTAGTAGTAGTAGCAGCAGCAACAGCAGTAGTAGCAGTAGCAACAGTAGTAGTAGTAGTAGCAGTAGTAGTAGCAGCAGCAACAGTAGTAGTAGAGTAGTAGTAGTAGTAGTAGTAGTAGTAGCAGCAGCAGCAGCAGCAGCAGTAGCAGCAGTAGTAGTAGTAGCAGCAGCAACAGTAGTATAGTAGCAGCAGCAGCAGCAGCAGCAGCAGTAGTAGTAGTAGTAGTAGTAGTAGTAGTAGTAGTAGTAGTAGTAGTAGTAGTGGTAAAAGTAGCACATCTTGTAATGCAGAATATAGCAGCAGCGACAGTAATAACAGTACTAATAGCAACTCTGTGTGTGTGGGTGGGGGATTGGCATAAACGCATGAACATGCGCGCGTGTACGTACGCGTAGAGAGAGGCAGACAAAAGACAGAGAGGAAGAGGCTGGAGAGGAGAGAGAGAAGAGAGAGGGGAGAGAGAGAAGAGAGAGAGAGAGAGAGAGAGTGATGAGAGAGAGGAGAGAAGAGGCTGGAGAGAGAGAGAGGAGAGAGAGAGGTTGAGAGAGACAGAGAGAGAGAGAGAGAGAAGGGGGGGGGGGGGGTCCGGAGATAAGACCCCACACACACACACACCCACACACACAGAAGAAGAGTGTATGGAGGGATGACGAGGTGTGGGGGTTACAACGACCTCTACTCTGAAAGAATTGCTTTCAGGCTACGAGGAGACAGTACAGTACAGTGCAGTACAGTACTGTAGGCTAGCAGTAATCTATAATGCATTTCCAACACACACAGCGCGCGACCAGTAGTAGAGAAAGAAGAAAGGAGACTGACTGAACTGAACTGACGGTAGAGCAGAGAAGAACCTTCTGTGACTGACTGTCAAGGGTACCGTTACCGTAACAGACACTGGTGTGTGTGCCAGTCTGTCTGTCAGACACACAGACAGACAGACACACAGACACAGACAGACACACACACGCGCGCGCTCATGCACGCAATCAGCATGCATTACAAAATCGTTACCATAATAGACGCTAATGCCAGTCTGTTTGTGTGTGTGTCTCTCTCTCTCAGTCACCAAACCACAACACACGCGCCGCTGCACCCCAACACACCCGCAACGCATGCACACACACTCACACTGACAGACCACCCCCCCCCCCCCCCCACCCCACATCCATTCACTCAGACGACACAACAGACTAACACCACCCAACACACACACACACACACACACATACACGGACAACACACGCGCGCGCGCAACGCAATCACATGCATACAAATCGTACCATAACAAGACGCTAATGCAGGTCTGTTTGTCTCTCTCTCCTCACAGTCACACCCCACACACGCACACACACGCACGCACACACACAACACGCACGCGCACGCACGCACACACACTCACACAGACAGACCCTCCTCCCCTCTCCCACACATCCATTCACTCAACAGAGACAGACAGACTACACACACACTGCACACACACTGCACACACACACACACACACACACACACACCACACACACACACACACACACACACACACACTCACCACATCCATTCACTCAGACAGAGAGACACAGACTAACACACACACACACACACTGCACACACAAACACACACACACACACCACTACACACATCCATTTTACTCGACAGAGAGACACAGACTAACACCCCACACACACACAAAACACACACTAATCACACACAACAACACACACACAAACACACACCTCACACACATCCATTCACTCAGCAGAGAGACACAGACTAAAAACACACTAATCACACACAACACACACACACACTAAACACACACCACACAACATCCATTCACTCAGACAGATACAGACAGACTAACACACACCACACACACTAAACACACACACAAAACACACACACACACCACCCACACACACACCCCACACCACACCACACTAAACACACACACAACGAGAAAACAGACGGAGCAGGTTTTTTATTAGCAGAGGTCACACGCTGCTATAAGCACACTGCACTGACGCTATTTTCCCATACCAGTACGGCTGCCAAAAAAGCACTGGCAGGTATGACTCACACTTTCACATTCTCTCTCTCCTCTCTCTCACACACACCCAAAACACACACAACACACACACACAACACACACACACACACACACACACACCACACACACACCACAAGCAAACAAGCTAGCTTCGTAAGAGAAGGCCATTGTGTGCCGGTGGGAACAGATGACAGAATTTACAAAAAACCGCATACACACGGGGACTGGATGTAAAAAAAAAGCACATAAGTGCTTATTCTATTATCCTCGATATACAAGAATATAAAAAAAAAATTAAAAAAATTAAAGCGCACACACGCGCGCGCACACACACACACACCAGTCTAATATCACAATTTGTGAAGAGACGTAAAAATGAATCAAAACACACACACACACACACACACACGAAAGAGAGGCGAATACAAAGACAGACCGTGACACAGAAACACATACACAGACACAGACAGACACACACACACACACGAAACACACAACGAGGAAAGAAGAGACAAATACAGAAATAGACAATGACACAGAAACACAGACACACACACGATGCTGGCGCACAGAAACATACAGTGTGTGTGTGTGTGTGTGTGTGTGTGTGTGTGTGTGTGTATGTGTTTGAGAGAGAGAGAGAGAGAGAGAGAGAGAGAGAGAGACAGAGACAGAGAGGGAGAGGACAGAGACAGAGAGAGACAGACAGACAGAGACAGAAAGACACATAGGCAGGAGAGACAGACAGACAGACAGATAAATCCAGGGGACAGAGTAAACAGGAGAGGTAATAATAATAATAATAATAATAATGCATGGAATTTATACAGCGCTATATCTTGCAAAAAAAACAACAAATCAAAGCGCTTTCATCCATCCTACTCATTCACATGCAGCCAGTTACCATTACTAGTAAGAGGGGGGGGGGGGGGGGGGGGGGGTGGGGGGGGGGGGCGGCAAGCAGACGGAAAGAAACATAGTCGGCAAAATGATCCACAGAGCCCAGACACACAGACAGACAGACAAATAGACAGGAGATACAAGAAGACACGCAGGCAGACAGACAGCCAGACAGTACAGGGGACAGAGAAGCAGGCGAGGTCAGGGGAAGCGAGCAGGCGGATGGAAGAAACACAGTTCGCCAGTCATTGACAGACAGACAGACACACACACACACTATCCATTATCACCATTATCCTCGAAATAAAAGAACACACACACACACACACTATCCATTATCACCATTATCTCGAATAAAAGAACACACACACACACACACACAGGAAGAGTAGGCCATTGTGTGCCGGTGGAAACAGATGACAAAGTTGACAAAACTGCATAAACACGGGGACTGCATGTAAAAAAGCACATGAGTGCTTATTCCATTATCCTCGATATAAAGAAAAACACACACACACACACACACACACACACACACACACACACACACACACACACACACACACACACACACACACACACAGAGGACGGGATAGCCTAGTGGTTAGAACATTGCGCTCGCAATCTGACGACCCGGGTTCGATTCCCGTTCAAGGGGATATTTTCCCCTGGGGTTCACATCAGTGCAGACTCCACTCTCCCCCAAAAGTCCTTCGGATGAGACTATAAACCGAGACCCTGTGTGCGAACGCACGCAGAACATCTTGCGCATACGTTAAATTCTGTCCCGCTTTTCGTAAGAGTGTGCCGGTGGGAACAGATGACAGAATTGACAAAACCGCATACATACGGGGACTGGATGTAAAAAAAACCACCCGCATAAGTGCGTATTCCGTTATATCCTCGATATAAAAGAATAACATAAATAAACAGAGAGAGAGAGAGAGGGAGAGAGAGAGGAGGGGAGGGAGAGAGAGAGAGAGAGAGAGAGAGAGAGGGAGAGAGAGGGAGAGAAAGAGAGAGAGAGAGAGAGAGAGAGAGAGAGAGAGAGAGAGAGAGGAGAGAGAGAGAGAGAGAGAGAGAGAGAGAGAGAGAAAGAGGAGAGAAGAGAGAAGAGAGAGAGAGAGAGAGAGAGAGAGAGAGATGAGAGAGGTGAGAGAGAGAGAGAGAGAGAGAGGAGAGAGAGGAGAGAGAGAGAGAGAGAGAGAGAGAATAAGCATAACAACCAAAAGAAGACGAAAGAAGAAAAAAACCCGAAAAAACCCAAAAAGCATGAAGTAACCAACCAACCACACAGCAACCTACTTGCATCTCCAACACAAATGCTGCTGCTGCTGTTGCTGCTGCTGTGCAGTACTTGTGGTAGTAGAAGTAGTAGTGTCAGACGGAGAGCTGTAGTGACCCCTCCTCCTCCTCCCCCATCCACCTCCTTCTCTTTGTCTGTAGTGCCCATCACCTCCACTACTACCCTCTCCTCCTCCACACCACCACAGTTGCTTCGTCACTGTCGCCCGCCGAAACGACTGTTCCACAAGTCTGTTTGTTAACACCTTTATGCTTCAGGCGTCTGGTTTTCCCGATATGAGATCACTTTCTGTATATAGTCCAGTTCCTCACGCTCTCATTATTTTCATTCTTCTCTCTTATTATTTTCATTTTTTAAATCCAGAAACGAGATGGGCGATTTTTATTGTTCCTTAAAAAACTGATGAATTTTTGTCCAACACGAAAATAATTGAAGTTTAAAGCACTGGTTTTATAAAGACATCAATAATTCTTTCTCTCTCTCTCTCTTAAAAAAACACCCAACCCCAAAACGCTTTTGAGCGTAGATGATAAGCACACACACATCCACGCGCGCGCGTACACACACACACACACACACACACACACACACACACGTACACACACACACGTATACACACACACACACACACACACACACACACACACACACACACACACACACACACACACACACACACACACACACACATACACACACACTTTGAGACTTCCAGTATACATATGCCGGCACCTCCTCTACCTCCCCACAGAACAAAATTCGATAATGATCCCACCAAATACCCAACTCTAATTCAGCTCGTATGTTAGTCCGTCGTATTCGACGATGACCTCCAAAACAGCAGAAGAGGCAGCTGCTGTTTCGGAAATTGGGCAGAAATTTGATTATAGTGGAGATGCCTTGCCCACAGTACATCCCCACTCTCTCGGCCAAGTGGGCATAAGGACAGTCAGCGTTGGAGATGTTCTCCAAAGGCCAACCAGCCCCCAGGGCTGCAGCACATAAGGACTGTGCGAGTCAAGCCTCCTAGTCAGAGAGTCATAGTCGGTCACTAAAGACTAAGCTGTAAAGCGGAATTCCGTGAGTGGGAAAGAAAGCCGCTGGTCATACAGCCTCTCGCTTTGCTGTTGCCCCCAGCGTCAATTCAGCTCGTGCGAAAAGCTTATGTGACATATTTTTTGGAGAGCCGATGAAAGAAGAGAGTACCAAACTAATGAACGAATAATTATGTACGCGTCTCTCGCCTACACAGAACTGAATACACCCCCCCCCCCCCCCCCTCCCTCAATGTAAGAAAGTGACGCTGAAAGAATTCATTTTCATTTTACGCTTCCCTCAAATTTCCTACAATTCCCCCCCCGTGGGGATGCCGGGGGTGGGGGTGGGGGGTGGGGGGGGGGGGGGGGTCTGTCAGTATAAATAGCATTACCCACATTCTGGAAATCCTGTGCCAGAAATTCCCTCTTTTCTATCCCCTCTCTTTGTTTCTGCCTTGTGTTCCTGTTACTTCCTTCTTGTCTATTTTCTGCCTTCTTGGTCCATTCCCCCAAAAGACTTCAAAGATAACTATTCTCTCTTATGCCGAAGTCGGATGCGCTAGGCCTGACTTGTCAGGTGCTTAACGGCAGCGAGACGGATTTTCGCTCACATAACAGACAACAATAGTTGCTGTGTGAGCGTTCGACGAAGAAGAAATTGCTCCGTGAAAACACAACCAAGCTTGCTACTTCGCACAAAAAATGATTACACCAAAAAAGAAAACAAGAGTATCGAGCTCTCTTCCTCTAGCCAAAAACAGATGACCAAATTTACAAAACCGCATACACACGGGGACTGGATGTAAAAAAAAAGCACATGAGTGCTTATTCCATTATCTTCGATATAAAACGATAGATAAATAAATAGCCACTGAATCCAAGACTCAACCATAAATTTTGTCTGTAACTTTTTCATCTTTTTAACTCAACTCAAGCACAAGAAATCAAGTCTCATCTTTCTGCATGCTGCCACCGCCAACTATTGAAAATAACAAACAGCACACAAGTATTCCACGAAACCTCGAACGCTAACAAGCGAACAGCGCATCAAAGTTCCCCAAGGAAAAAAAACATGAGACACAAGGCAGTTAGTTCCTTCTTAACTAACTTTGACAACTCAGTCAACCTTGTTTTAATCTCGCTAGTTGGCCGTGAAAAGGAAGCAGAGGAGGGGGAGAGGGGAGAGGGGAGAGATGAGAGGAGGAGGAGAGGAGGAGAGAGAGGAGAGGAGAGAGGGGAAGAGTGAGATTGGGAGAGAGGAGAGAGAGAGTGTGGGTGGTGTGTGTGTGTGTGTGTGTGTGTGTAGATTTTTTGTCCGATTTGTGTTGTGTGTGAACTGTGTGTGTTTGTGTGTTGTGTTGTGTGTGTGTGTGAGTGACAGGTTTTGTGTGTTGTGAGAGGGAGAGAGAGTTTGTTGTGTGTGTGAGAGAGAGAGAGAGAGAGAGAGTTGTGTGTTGTGTGTGTCGGGTGAGTTGTGTGTGTGTGATGTGTGTCGCCGCCGTCTCTTTCCTATTGTGTGTGTGTGTTGTGTGTGTGTGTGTCTGTGTGGTGTGTGTGTGTGTGTGTGTGTGTGTGTGTGTTGTGTGTGTGTGTGTGTGTGTGTGTGACTGTGTGTGTGGTTTTTCCCTCTTCCTGCTTCACTCGAAATAGAACTTTTGAAATTCTCGAAAACTCGAAAGCAACAACTACTACTACTACAGCTACGCTACAACTGCTGTTACTGTCCACCTATATAACACTAAGACAAAAGGTAAAGGCATCCCATAACCTATAAGATCGTAGGGGACTGAGGCGTCGGAGACCTCAGTTTCTCCAGGGGCCGGCACATTGAGGGTGGTGCCCATCTCCTCTCCCTCGCTGCTTTACCTTCCCTGAACCTAAAAAGAGGGCAGGTACCCATTTACAGCTGGGTGAACTGGGGGGAACTGTACTGAAGCCAAGGCGCGCAAACGGTCACCCATCCAAGTGGTAACCACGCTCGATGCTGCTTAAACCTTAGCTGGGGGAAAGCGAGTGCTCTGACCACTGAGCTATCCTGTCCCCTCACACAATACTACAACGTTCAATACGTGTAAAACACCCCCCCAAGACCTAAGTTTGGGAAGCAAGCCAGCTCAAAAGGGAACTGAAAGAGTAGGAGACGAGTGTGGGGAAAAAGAAAGGTAGACCATGATGATGGGAGAGAGAGAGAGAAGGGGGGTACTGTTTAGTTGCTCTGCCCATGAGAGTCATTTTTCACCAGTGAAACTAGCTTTTGAAGTCTGCTAGATCTGAGAGTCCTAGTACAAGGCTTGTAGATGTTTCTGTAATTAAAAAAATAACAACAACAACAACAATCCACTTTTCAAAGTAATCAACTGGAGAGGGGCTGGGGGCAAGTACTTCAAGCAAGCACCATTCATTCGCGCTAGTCGAGCACACTTGAAATGAAGATAGAGTCAATTTTTTTTCTTTTCTCTCTCTCTCTCTCTCTCTCTCCTCCTCTCTCTTCTCTCTCTCTCCTCTCTCTCTCTCCTCTCTCTCTCTCTCTCTCTCCTCCCCCTCTCTCTCTGTGCTTCAGAAGTACTGGCTTGTTTTAGGAGCCCTCTCAGAAACTGAAAGACTCAAAAGAAGGAAAAAAGATGGGTGGGTTTTTCTTTCAATGAAAATAAACAGTATGTGTTTGTGAAATGTTGGTTGCTACTGACCGGGTTTTTTTCGTTGGTTTTTTAAATTTGTTGTTTGGTGTGTGTGTGTGTGTGTGTGTGTGTGTGTGTGTGTTGTGTGTGTGTGTGTGGAAAAGAGAGAGAGAGAGAGAGAGAGAGAGAGAGAGAGAGAGAGAGAGAGAGAGTGAGAGAGAGAGAGAGAGAGAGAGAGAGAGAGAGAGAGAGAGAGAGAGAATGTGTGTGTGTGTGAAACAGAGAGAGAGAAAGTGTGTGTGTGAAATACAGAGAGAGTGTGTGTGTGTATGTGAGAGAGAGAGAGAGAGTGTGTTGTGTGTGTGTGTGAAAGAGAGAGAGAGAGAGAGAGTGGTGTGTGTGTGTGTGTGAAAGAGAGAGAGAGAGAGAGTGTGTGTGTGTGTGTGTGTGAAAAGAGAGAGAGAGAGAGAGAGAGAGAGAGTGTGTGTGTGTGTGAAAGAGAAAGAGAGAGTGAGAAAGAAAGAAAGAGAGAGAGAGTGAGAAAGAAAGAGAGAGAGAGAGAGAGAGAGAGAGAGAGAAGAGAGAGAGAGAGAGAGAGAGAGAGAGAGAGAGAGAGAACACACGCACGCAGGAATGTATGTGTATATGCTTGAGAGGACAGAGAGACAGCGAGAGACAGCGAGAGAAAGAGAGAGAGAGAGAAGAGAGAGAGAAGAGAGAGAGAGAGAGAGAGAGAGAGAGAGAGAGAGAGAGAGAGAGAGCACACGCACGCGGAGTGCATGTGCGCATGCTTTTTCTTATCGTCATCGTTCATTCTTAAGGTGAAAGCATTGATAGTCACGGGCAAGCAGCGGTTCTAAGACAATTGAAAAGTAAAAGGTAAAAGCTAAAGGTGTCCCATGACCTATCTGGTTGTAGGGGACACAAAAAACAAACAAACAACAACAACAAAAAACAACAAAAGACAACAGCCCCCCCCCCTCCCATACACATAACACACACACACAACACACACAGAGTGACACAACACACACATAGTGACACCAACACACACACCAAACCACACACACACACACAAACACACACACCCCATACACGAAACAACAAAAACCAGACCAGAATGTTGGTAACGAACGCTATGCAGCTTTACTTACACACACACACACACACACACACACACACACACACACACATATATATATATAGATATATATATATATATATATATATATATATATTATAATATATTATACACCCAACAACAACACACAACAAAACACACACACAACACACAACAACAAAAACCAGACCAGAACATGGTAACGAAACCCTATGCGCTTTACTTACACACACACACACACACACACACACACACACAACACACACACACACACACACACACACCAAAACACACACACACCAAAACACACACACACACACACACACATACCACACACACCAACAACAACACACAACAAAACACACACACACCGTACACAAACAACAACAAAAAACCAGACCAGAACATGGGTAACGAACGCTATGCGCGGCTTTTACACACACACACACACACACACACACACTAACACACACACACACACTAACACACACACACACACATACACCCACACACACACAGAGCCCCAGCCTGTGTATGACTCACTAGGCAATGCAATGTGCAGCGAAATAAACGAGGACAACGGTTCAAGGCCCTAGTCATCTGCATGCTCCGCTCTACCAGATGATATATCGTTTGCAACATGTGCAAACTTCCTTGCCTCCCTAACCCAACAATCTCTCTGTCTGTCTGACAGTCACTGCAATACCCTCCACTCCACTTCACTCCTCTCCTTTCTCACAGCTTACGATGCAGTTCAGCGATGAAGAATAAGACAATAGTAGAAGAATGGGGAGGAAAAAGTAAAGTTAAAGGTAAAGGTGTCCCCATAACCTATGTGGTCGTTAGGGGAGCGAGGCATCAGAGACTTCAGCTTCTCTAGGGGCCAGCATATTGAGGGCGGCGCCCATCTCCTCTCCCTCGCTGCTTTACCTTCCCTGACCCTAAAGAGGGCAGGTACCCATTTACAGCTGGGTGAACTAGGAGGAACTGTACTGAAGCCAAGGCGCGCAAACGGTCATCCATCCAAGTGGTAACCACGCTCGACGCTGCTTAACCTTAACTGGGGGAAAGCGAGTGCTCTGACCATTGAGCTGTCCCGTCCCTTTAGAAGAGGGGAAAAACCAACGATAAATTTCGATTACATTAAAATGTTCCATTCTCTAGAGGAGCTGTGGCTTAATCATGATGGTGGTGGTGGTTGGTTGGTTGGTGGTACATACAGTCCCTAAGTCGGATAACTCCGCTGGGACTCTTTTATACAATCAAACTAAACCTACCAGAGAAGCTGTAGTTTTGTGTGCACTCTCTCTCTCTCTCTGTCTGTCTGTCAGTCTGTCTGTCTGTGTGTCTATCACACACACACACACACCCCTACCTAAAAAGAAAAATCAAATAAAATTTTTGCAATTAAATCTTTCCTTTCTTTCATAAGGCCGTGGCTTCTTTTAAAAATCCATTTCTTTCTTTTTTTTTCTAAATTAAAAAAAAATTATTTTCTTAAACTCTAGTGGAAAATATCGGCGACAAAATTCATCTTCAAAGAGGCTTTATGTGAGTTTTTCTTCTAAAATAACACTGAAGAGAAACAAATCAGCAATAAAATTCATGGCGATTCAGTTTTTCTTTCTTAAAAGAAAACCAAACAAACAAAACTCCGGCCTTCTGCTTCTCAAATACAAACAGCGCTGCTTAATACTGACATTTTCTCTGGTTAAACATTCAAATACAAAGCCCCTGTGTCCACAGTCCTCTATTGGATCAAAGCAGCTTAATCCGAACGGAATGCCGACTTTCTCACTACATAGTAAGAAGGGATTAACCTATGATTTTCAGGATTGCTTTTCCTGACTAGTCAAGCCACTGTGATTACCAAAGCGTCCTGTGTATTATTATCTGTTTGATATAGTCACCTTATGCCTGGGGTTTATCACCGTTCTTGATTAAACCATTGACGCTGGGGGCAACAACCGCAAAGTGAGAGGCTGTATGACCAGTGGCTTTCTTTCCCACTCATGGAATTCCACTTTACAGCTTTAGTCTTTATCAATTAGGACTCTGACTAGGAGGCTTGACTTTCAGTCCTAATGTGCTGCAGCCCTGGGGGCTGGTTGACCTTTGGAGAACATCTCCAACGCTGACTGTCCTGATGCCCACTTGGCCGAGAGAGTGGGGATGTGCTGTGGGCAAGGCATCTCCACTATAATCAAATTTCTGCCCAGTTTCCGAAACAGCAGCTGCCTCCTCTGCTGTTTTGGAAGGTCATCGTCGAACACGACGGACAAACATATAGTCACCTTTCCTGAAGTTCTTCAGAAAATATTTCGCTCTATTGTTCCCTCTCTTGCAATAACACACACAGAAAGAAGAGAGAAAAAGAGAGTGTGAGTGTGTGCGTGTTCCTTTTAACGTCTATCCGCTGTAAAGTAACTTTAGACAGTGTGTGTGATTTGTTGTGTATGATGTTGTGTGTGTGTGTGTGTGTGTGTGTGTGTTGTGTGTGTGTGTGTGTGGTGCGCGCGCGCGCGCGTTGTGTTCTTTGAACGTCTGTTCCACCAGAAAATAGTGTGTTAAATTGTGTGTCTGGGGTGTGTGACCCTATCCACTGAAATACTCTGTGTGTGTATGTGTGTGTTGTGTGTGTGCGCGCGCGCGCTGTCGCGCACTTTACAAACTGCGTATGCGTGTTGACCGCGCCTGGTGCGCAACCATGATTTCGCACCCTCCCCCCCGGACCTAAGTACCAGTAATCGAGTAAGCGCACACCTGTCTTGTTTATCATCCATTTCTCAGCAACAGCCGAGTCTATTCTGAACACCCCCCACCAGAATATTACACCGCGGAACGCCCAACAGACAACAACGATAACGAAGCCCGAATCCACTCTCCGGAACTGTAAACGCGAAGCCACAAACTGTCCCCAATTTTCACTACATATGCCTCCTCACTTGATCACAACATACGAATAACAAAACTTACAAAACTTTTTGCATAGACACGGGGACCGGATGGAAAAAAAAACACGTGAGCGCTTATTCCATTATTCTACAAATAGAAAATTAAAAAATAATAAAATAATAAATAACATCGATCCCGCAGACCCAACAACATCATCTTCATTTCCCATCTTCCCTCCACACCAAAAAAACACACACGAAGTGGCATACCCCTGCTTTAACCAAAAAAAAAAAAACCAACCGTTGTATAGATGATACAACTTTCCCTCACCGCAGACGTAAAATTTCCAGCTGCTCTCCTTCCCTGAGGTGAGTGAGCACGTCGCCACAAGACCAGCGCCACCCATTAAAAAAATTAATTTGTTTTACATTTTCATTTTTTCCCGTTTCCAAGAGACTATTAATTTGTTTTCCTACCATTTCCGTTCATCACAGCATTAATTAACTCACTCAGTCCCACCACCCCTTTACGGTACTGGTTCGATCGAAGTGACAAGAAGAATTTTGACGGCAATAAAGACAGTACACGGTTCATAAATCACAAGAGTCTGGAGCCCAGCAGGCACCCACCAACCCTCCCTCCTTCCTTCCCTCCCACCTTTGCAGGCACGCTTCGGCTTGTGGTCAACCAACGGTCATGTGCCACTGACCAGTACTACTACAGGGGGGTTTAGTTCGGATGGACAACCGCTAGAGAGGGATTTGGGAGGGCTGGACGAGCTAATGGACCGTGTTCGATCTAGCCCCTCCCGGTATGAGTGGGTTACTTTTTCCTTTAGCAGAATAACAGAGGTTTACCTATCGGTTTGTTTTTGTTACCGATAACTATGAGGCAGAAGTAGTAGTGGTAGTGTGTGTGTGTGTGTGTGTGGGGGTGTGGTGTGGTGTGGTGTGGTGGGGTGGGGTGTGGTGTGGGGTGTGGTGTGGTGTGGTTGGTGGTGGTGTGTGTGTGTGGTGTGGTGTGGTGGTGGGGGGGTGTGTGTGTGTGTGTGTGTGGGGTGGTGTGGTGTGGTGTGGTGTGTTGTGTGTGTGGGGTGTGCGTGTGTGTGTGGTGTGGTGTGGTGTGGTGTGGTGTGGTGTGGTGTTGTGTGTGTGTGGTGTGTGTGTGTGTGTGGTGTGGTGTTGTGTTGGGGGGTGGGGGGGGAGGAGGGGGATTTGCCCAGAAGCGAAATCGATTCTCAATACTCGCCCACCGTGCTGGGAACTCTCGTTCACTGGCTCTTTGTCCAGCTTAAGCCAATAATAGGTGGATCAGGGTGGTCTAGAGGTAACGCGCCTGTCTAGAAAGCGAAAAGTCCGGGTCGGAAGTGTGCGGTGGGTCAAATCCCGTTTGGACCCGAAACTCCCCCCCCCCCCCCCCCCCCCCCCCCCCCCCCCCCCCCCCCATCCTTTAGACCATGAGTGATGGTCTGGGCGCTAGTCTTTCGGATGAGATGATCAACCGAGGTCCAGTGTGCAACACTAATTTAGCGCACGTAAAAGATACCCACGGCAACAAGAGCGTTATTTATCCCTGGCAAAATTCTAAAGCCACTCTGATAGGGAAACAAATACAAATTCAGACAGGAAAGAAAATAATGGGTGGCGCTGTTCTTGTGGCGACGCGCCATCCCTGGGGGAGAGCAGCCCGAATTTCACGCATAGAACTCTGCCATTACTTAAAGTGGTATGGGTATGATATTGTATTGAACTGTACGAAAGTATACATTTTATTTATACTGAGTGACGTTGTGTTGTCACAAAAGATTTTTCTATGGGGAAACTTCACGTTACTATCCCCCTCAAACATTCTGTATTTTAAGTCTTATTAATGCTCGTGGCACACACTGTACTATTTCTAACACACACACGCACACACACACGCACAAAAACACACACACACACAAAACACACACACACACACACACACACACACACACACACACCCCACAAAATCACTGAGAGGAACAGACTTAAATTGAAGACCGTACACACACACAAACGCACTTATACACACACACACTCTTATACACACACACACACTTATACACACACACTTATACACACTTACACACACACACACACACACACACACCACACACACACACCCACACACACACACACACACACTATCACTGAGAGTGAGCAGACGTTACATTGAAAACACACACACACACCTATCACCGAGAGTGAGCAGACGTTAAATTGAACACACAACACACCACACACACACACACACAGGTTTCCACAATAACATCTCCTCTTCCTTCTTCTGGCTCAGAATACAGTCTAAAACCACAATCATTCCCCATTTTTACACCACAATCCCGAAATATCACAACACCATCTTTTTAAAAAACAAAAAACAACCAAAATGCTCGACCTGCACACTTCGCTTCTCAACAAACCTCACACATTTCGGTTATTACACACACCAAAAAACCTCCACTCCTTCACTTTAAAAGAAAAAACAACCTACAAAATCTGCACAGTTTTTTTTCCCACTCTTGTCGATTCAACAATGATAAATAACTCACAACGATCACACACAGCAGGAATCTTTGATGCACAACTAACCCCCAAAAAATTATTTTTTTTCAAAATTTCTTTCCTCGTTGGTAAGGGCTTATCTCACTCTCCTTGAGTGTCCGAATGATTTTTTCAAGATAGTAACTCGCAAGAGTCTGTTCGTGGAACAACACGAATCATTTTCTCACTTTTTTCCCTTCTCAATTTGTCTCCTGACCTCTCACTCTCTCTCTCTCAGTAACTTTTTGTCGTTACTATTGCTTTTACCCCTACCAAAATACTGAGCAGTTCGGCAACCCTCTTCATGTATGGGCCAATGGCCTTTTTG
>CM054150.1:2822634-2847634 GCA_028751875.1 Rapana venosa | reverse complement strand
AAAAAAAAAATGTGTTATGTGTGTGGTGGCGTACGTGTGTGTGAGTGGAGTTGTTGGGCGTGCGTGACGAACTTTGCAAAGGTGCGCGCATGTTGTTGTGGCATGACGCGTCGGAGTGGGGTTACATGCGTGTTTGTGCATGCGCGTGTGTGCTTATGCAAACACTTTCATAAAAAAGGGAAATACTGTAAATTAGAACATCAACCCCTTTAAAAAGTAAAATCACACACTCTAAATAACCGTCGTTTTTTTCCCCCACAGCCTCCCCCCACCCCCCCATCCCCCCCAAATTCACACACACACACACACCACAGTCACACACACAGTGACACACACACACACACAACACACCAAACACAACACAACACAGTGACACACACACAACACCAACAACACAACACAAAACAGTGACACACACACAACACCACACAACACAAAACAAAAAGCTTTTATGTTCCGAGAACTGCTTTCCACAACTAATAAACAACTCTTGTCCTTTTTTCTTTTTTTTGCGTCGATTTTTACATTATTTGCCCTGCTTTCCCACGCCCACAAAGGGGGAAAAAAAAACAAAACCACCCCCAAAAACTAGCATATTCTCGGAAAAAAAAAATCGTTCCAGGGACAAGGAAAAGAACACACACACAACACACACGCATATACACACATACACGCACACAACCACACACGCATATACACACATACACGCACACCACACACACGCATATACACACATACACGCACGCGCACATACACATACACGTCGCAATACAATACAATGGAATAATAACTCGCAACACAGCCACAGTATACAATGCTTACACACGCACGCGCACGCACGTACGCATGCACGCACACGCATACGTGTGTGCCGGTGGGAACAGATGGCAAAATTTTACAAAACCGCATACACACGGGGACTAGATGTAAAAAAGCACACAAGTGCTTATTCCATTATCCTCAATATAAAAGAATAAATAACACACACACAAACACTAAAATCACTTGATGTGAGTAGACGTTAAACTGAAGATATCTCACACCACACACACACACACACACACGCACGCGCGCGCGCGCGCGCATACGCACATACACGCCCGCAATACACTACAATGGAATAACTCGCAACATAGCCACAGTATAAATGCTCACCACACAAACGTACACGAACACACACACACACCCACAACGTCCCACGTACACCCCACACACACAACGTACACAAACACACACACACACAAAAACGCGCACACACATACACACACACACACAAAAAACGTACACACACACAACGTACACACACACACACACACAACATACACGTACACACACAACACCCACACACGAAGTAAGGAAGAGGCACGTTACAGACGAACCCCCCCCCCCCCCCAACCCAAACCCCAAAACAAAAAAAGAAAACAAAACAAAACCACCTAACCAAACAAAACCCAAACAATCCTTGGTAAAAGACCCTCCCTTCCTACAATACAAAAAAAAACAACAAAAACGGGAAGGGGGGGGGGGAGGGAAGGGGGGGGGACAAAAACCCAAACAAACGAACCAATGCAAACAACAGAAACCGAGAAAAAACCCAAATACCCCATAACCCAACAATCCAAAAAAGAACCCCCCCCCCAAAAAAAAACAACAACAAGAAAACAACACCACAAAAAACCCCCCAAAAAACCCCACAACCCCAAACCAAACCAAAAAAAATCCCAAAAAAAAACAAAGAAACAAAAACTACAACAACAAAAACGCTGACTGACTCCTTCAACCCCAACTTCTCATCTAAAAAACAAACTTACACGTGGGGATGCCGGGGGGCCTGTCAGTATAAAATACTTTAAATAGCATCCCCACCTTCTCGAAAATTATGTGCTAGGAATTCCCTCTTTTCTATCCCTCTCTTTGTTTCTGCCTTGTTCCTTTTCTTCCTGTCACCACCTCCTTCTTGTCTATTTTCTGCCTTCTTGGTCCATTCTCCTGCCTTTTTTTCTCCTTCCCCAGAAAGACTTAAAAGATAACAATTTTCTCCCATGCCACAGTCGGATGCGCTGGGCCTGACTTGTCAGGCGCTTAACGGCAGCGCGATGCATTTTCGCTCATATGACAGAAAACAATAGTTGCTGTCTGAGCGTTCGACGACGACGACGACGAGGACCAAGAAGAAGAAGAAGAAGAAAAAAAAGAAGAAGAAGAAGAAGACACACGAGAAGAAAAAACCGCCCTTTTTAAAAAAAAACCCCAAAAACCCCACCCAAACCCAAACCCCAAAACCCAAACCACACAACACACACACACACCCCACAAAACACACACACACACACACACACACACACACACACTTTCTTATTAAAGTACCTCTGGAAAAAAAAGTTTGACTTGACTTTGACACACACCACACAACACACACATCTCACACCACACAACAACACACTCTCACACACACACACACCAACACCACACACACACACACAACACAAAAACCACAACAAAAAAACACGCACCAAAACCCCCCCCCCCCCCCCCCTGCAAATTTTCAACTACCACAAAATAGAAAACCTAAAAAACAGACCCCGGGCCCAAGTTCAATGTTAATTTTTTCTTACATGATACATGTATTACACCTGTATGCCTCACGCACTGCACTGCACTGCAGGGGGAGTTTGCCCGGGTCACACCCCAAATGAATAAAAACATGCACGTAAGCGAGTAAACAAATAATCCCTTTCCTCTCCCCCGTCCCCCCTTCACACACACACCACACACACACACACCACACGCACGAAGAACACCCCCCCCCCCCCCCCCCCCCCCCCCCCCCCTCCCCAAAACAATTAAAAAATAACTCGTAACAGAGCCATAGTCTGAGCCAGAGAGAGAGAGAGAGAGAGAGAGAGAGAGAGAGAGAGAGAGAGAGAGAGAGAGAGAGAGAGAGAGAGAGAGAGAGAGAGAGAGAGAGAGAGAGGGGCCATAGTATAGAATGCTTACACACACACACACACAACACACACACACACACACACACTCTCTCTCTCTCTCTCTCTCTCTCACACACACACACACAATTCAATGTACCATCTGAAAATAAAAGTTTGACTTTGACTTGACTTTGACTTTGACACACACGCACGACACACACACACGCACACAAGGTTATTATAAGTCTTATGTAACAATACTCGCACACAGGCAACTTGGGAGCAAGAAGGAAAGAACACAGGAATGAGAAAAAAAAGCAAAAAGGCAACAGGAGAATGGACCAAGAAGGCAGCACACAGACAAGGAGGAGGTGACAGGAAGAAAAGGAACAAGGCAGAAACAAAGAGAGGGATAAGGTAAAGGTAAAGGAGTCCCATAACCTATAAGGTCGTAGGGGAGCGAGGCGTCAGAGACCTCACTTCTCTAGGGGCCAGCATAGTGAGGGCGGCGCCCATCTCCTCTCCCTCGCTGCTTTACCTTCCCTGACCCTAAAGAGGGCAGGTACCCATTTACAGCTGGGTGAACTGGGGGAACTGTACTGAAGCCAAGGCGCGCAAACGGTCACCCATCCAACTGGTAACCACGCTCGACGCTGCTTAACTTGGCTGGGGGAAAGCGAGTACTCCGACCACTGAGCTATCCCGTCCCCAGAGAGTGATAGAAAAGAGGAAATTTCTAACACAGAATTTCCACAACAGAATGTGGGGATGCTGTTTCCCCACAAAGCTCGGTATTAAATCTGCATGCACGTTGTCAGTTCAACTCTCTGTTATCGTTTTTTTCCCCCTCTTTTCTGCACTTAACCCCCCCCCCCCCCCCCCCCCCCCCCCCCCCCCCCCCCCAATAAAATAAACAGCGAATTATGCAAAGACACCAAGTTATAATAAATCTCCACCATTATTAGATTCGCGATTGCTTTAGCTAATTAAATCAAAATGCGACAGTTGACATACCAAACCCTTTTTTGTTTGTTTGCTTCTTTTTTGTGTAAAAAACCAACTTTTGTTGTTGTTGCTGCTTTTTTCCGTTCTTTCGTTCTGGTTTGCTTGTTTTGGTTATTGCCGCTTTTTTTGGAGGTGGGTGGGTGGGTTGGGGTAATGGTAAGGATGGGGGAGGGGGGTGTTTGAAGCTTTTCTTTCTCTCTCTCTCTCTCTCTCTCTCTCCTCATCTCCTCTCTCATCTCCTCTCTCTCGTCTCTCTCTCTCTCTCTTTTGTTTTTAAAGTCTTTTTTTTATATAAAATATCGGGTGTTTTGCTTCGTTTTAACTTTCATGTCTCTACTTTTAGCATATTCAGAGAAAGAGAGAGTCAGCCAGCCAGCCAGCCAAACAGCCAGCCAGCCAGACAGCCCGTCAGACAGCCAGCCAGACAGACACAAAAGAAAACTAAAGTTATTTTCGAAGCCTACTTTAATACGTTCAGCAGTCAAATGTAAGCGAAAGGTGATATCTCTCAACAAGATTATTAAACACACACCCACTCTCTCTCTCTCTCTCTCTTGGTTTCTTAAGTCATATTTTTTGTACACACACACACACACTCTCTCTCTCTTGGTTTCTTAAGTCATATTTTTTGTAAATGATTTTTATTGTGGTGGTTGTGGTTATACAATAACATTTTGGGGATTTTTGTGCTTCCTTATTCTTCTCACTAAAATGCTAAGCAGATCGGCAAACCCCCTTCATGAATGAGCCAATGGCCTTTTTGTGAATAAATCGTTCGAGCTCTCTCTCTCTCTCTCTCTCTCTCTCTCTCTCTCTCTCTCTCTCTTCTCTCTCTCCTCTCACTCCCCCCCTCCCGTATTTCTCAGATCTTCAATGTAATTCTAGCCATCCAAACATACTGTTGGAACACAAGACCTGCCCTGTACAACACACACATACATACACACACAACACACACACACACACACACACACACAACACACAACACACACACACACAACACACACACACACACACACACACACACAAAAGCGCCGGGGCGGTCTGGTGTATTATATTCGTACAGGTGATCTTCTCATTGATCTTGCAAGTCACATTCATGCACACCCACACACATACCACTCAGGTCGTGTACGCATATATATTAGTATTATATCTATACATATAAACATCAATAATGATGTAGTGAAGTCGACTCCCCATGCCAAGTAGACATTAAGCCGTACACTCCCGTTTATATCAATTATTGCTTCGCTGACGAAAGAATCTGTTCTACGTCATACTCGAAACAATGGTGAGATGCGACCATTCCCCCCCCCCCCCCCCCCCCTCTCAAACCCCCAACCCCCCTCCTACCATATAGGTAGCCGCATTCCGACTTCGGGGATAGTGTCTAAACACAACACTTGTGTATCTGTATTTTTTTTCCTTTGTTATCCGTTCCTACCGGCACACATTGGTTGCAAAAAAGCGGAACGGATTTTTAACGTGTGTGCAAAGATGTTCTGCGTGTGTTTGCACACGGGAGGGGGCCTCGGTTTATAGTCTCATCCGAAGGACTTTGACATTCAGTTCGATTTTCTTCCCCCAGACACAAACTGGGAAGAAAGGGCGAGGCTGGGAATCGAACCCAGAACCTCACGGTTTAACTTGTTAGGCAGGTGAAACGTCTTAACCATCCTGCCACCCTCCTTTTTTGGCCTGATAATTATATCAGAGACCTCAGCTTCTCCAGGGGCCAGCATATTGAGGGCGGCGCCCATCTCCTCTCCCTCACTCCTCTCCCTTCCCTGACCCTAAAGAGGGCAGGTACCCATTTACAGCTGGGCGAACTGGGAGACTGTGCTGAAGCCAAGGCGCGCAAACGGTCACCTATCCAAGTGGTGACCACGCTGGACGCTGCTTAACCTTAGCTGGGGGAAAGTGAGTGCTCCGACCACTGAGCTATCCCGTCCCCAAGAAGAAGAGGGTGTATATATATAATATTAATTAGCGCAGATGGTTTGTGTACGGTACAAAAGCACGTAATCCATTCACTGCCAATACTGACAAAAGAATGTATCTTGTAATATTGATCTGGGAAGGTCTTTCCAGTGTATCCTTTCCCCGCATGGATTATGGGGGAAATGGAATTTTTCATTTTGTGGTATGTTCTCTACTGTGGTTTAATACGCTTTCGTTAATTGGAAATGTGCGTGCGTGCGCGCACACAAGGTTATTCTTTACTCTTTCTATTCTTTTATTTTGAGGATAATGGAATAAGCACGCATGTGCTTTTTTCATCCAGTCCCCGTGTGTCTGCACTTTTGTAAATTTTGTCATCCGTTCCCACCAGCACACAATGGCTTACTCTTCCGAAAAGCGGAACGGGTTTTAACGTGTGCGCAAGATGTTCTGCCTGCGTTCGCACACGGGGCCTCGGTTTATAGTCTCATTCTCATACACATACTGTGTATGAGTGTGAGTGAGTGAGTGAGTGATGTGAGCGATGTGAGGTGTGTGTGTGTGTGTGTGTGTGTGTGTGTGTGTGTGTGTGTGTGTGTGTGTGTGTGTGGTGTCGTGTGTGTGTGCGCTTGCTTATTCTATTCTACTCTTTTATTTCGAGGATAATGGATAATGTGAGCGCGTCCGTGCGTGCGTGCATGCGTGCGTATGTATGCGCCCGCGCGCGCACGTACCTACGTACCTATGTACATATCATGTTCGTTTATATATATATCCATCCATCCGTCCATACATTATATATGTACATGGCGCTCCGGTAGTAAGTAGAAGGCCATAAGACATGGGAAAAATCCACAAGTTCTTGAATCAATGTATACATATCGAATTACAACCCCCAGTACAAACTCTCTCTCTCTCTCTTGGAGGGCTTAAAGTATCAGCCCCCCCCCCCCCCCCCCCCCCCCTCTCCCTCTCTCTTTACACATGCCCTCCAGGGAGTATAGAGGCAATTATCTGTAGTCTACACACAGTACTACCAGCCCTCCAAAAGCGTTCTACTGTAAGAAACACGGGGGAGGAGAAACACAATGCCACACAGACCCCCGATATCGGTTTGATCTGTTCAATCATGCAGGCAGACATTCAATACACGGATACTACTAGGGCCTCGGAACAATAGTGAACACCGGGCGATTTCTGGGCGAACATTTGACGGTAGTAGTAGATTCCGTGTTGGTTTCGTTCTTTGATCTATTGTATAGATTTGTCGGGAAGAAAAGTTTATAGCTTGTGTGTGTGTGTGTGTGTGTGTGTGTGTGTGTGTTGTGGGGAGAGAGAGAGTGTGTGTGTATCACTGTATTTGTGTGTGTGTGTGCGTATGTGTGTGTGTGTGAGTGTGAGTGTGAGAGTGAGAGAGAGAGAGAGAAAGAGAGAGACAGTGTGTGTGTATCACTGTGTGTGTGTGTGTGTGTGTGTGTGTGTGTGTGTGTGAGTGTATGTGAGAGAGAGAGAGAGTGTGTGTGTGTATCACTGTATGTGTGTGTGTGTGTGTGTGTGTGTGTGTGTGTGTGGAGTTTGTGTGAGTGAGTGAGTGTGTGTGTGTGTGTGTGTGTGTGTGTGTGTGTGTGTGTGTGTGTGTGTGTGTGTGTGTGTGTGTGTGTGTGAGTGTGTGTGTGTGTGTCAGTTCCTGTTAGTATTCATATTATTTTGGGGTGTACTGCTGTTAGGTTTATTCTCCTGTTCAATTTGTAATCCTCCATACCCCAAAAGGGGTGAAAGGAATTAAATCTTGAATCTTGTGCTTGTGTAGGTGTGAGTGAGAGAGTGAGAGAGAGAGAGAGAGAGAGAGAGAGAGAGAGAGAGAGAGAGAGAGAGAGAGTGTGTGTGTGTGTGTGTGTGTGTGTGTGGTGTGTGTTGTGTGTGAGGTCAACTTTCTACTTTAAAAATAATGCATGCGCGCTCAAACTCACGTACGTACATGTATGTTTGTCCGTCGTGTCCGACGATGACCTCCAAAACAGCAGAGGAGGCAGCTGCTGTTTTGGAAACTGGGCAGAAATGTGATTATAGTGGAGATGCCTTGCCCACAGTACATCCCCACTCACTCGGCCAAGTGGGCATAAAGACAGTCAGCGTTGGAGATGTTCTCCAAAGGCCAACCAGCCCCCAGGGCTGCAGCACATAAGGACTGTGCGAGTCAAGCCTCCTTGTCAGAGAGTCATAGTCGATCACTAAAGACTAAGCTGTAAAGTGGAATTCCATGAGTGGGAAAGCCACTGGTCATACAGCCTCTCACTTTGCTGTTGCCCCCAGCGTCAATGGTTTAATCAAGAACTGAGATAAAGCCCAGGCGCTGATTTCACGTACATACACGGAGACGTTAAAAACAAGTGATTATCTAATATCACTTGAAGAGAAAATATGTTTAATTAAAGAACACACACACACGAACACAACAAACCCCCTCGCTAAACACACACAACACAACACACACAACACACACGTTAAATGAAGATATCACACACACAGACACACACACACGAATAACCCCCTCGCACACACACACACACACACACACACACACAAACCCTCGCCACACACACACACATACACACACACACACACACACACACAACACACAAACAAACAAATCCCCTCGCCACACACACCCACACACGAATAACCCCCTCGCCAACACACACACAAACACACACGCATGCACACACACACAAAACAAACAACCATCCCCCAACACACACACACACACATACACGCGCGCGCGCGCGCGCGCGCGCTTCTATGATTTTTAACACCAACGAGAGTCCACGCGACACACACACTTACACACAAATTCACAGTCACGGTGGATAATAAATATGTATGTTCTTTCGAGCCAGAAGGCCCATAGAGCCGGAGCTTATCCCGGTTTCTGTAGCGTTAAGCGAACTGATGGTTTTTTCACCACCCCTGTGACAGGACGCTAGTCTGTCGCCAGATACTTCCCCAGCAGAGCTGGTACCCACTTGTACACCTGGGTGGAGTGAGGAAAATAGGAGTAAAGTGTCTTTCCCAAGGACACAACACCGAGCCGAGCGGGGATCGAACCCGCGACCTCTGGATCACGAGTTGACCGCCTAAACCACTCGACCACGGTGCCTCCCGGATAATAAATATACTCTTCACTAAAGCCCAGCTTACCATGGAAGCCATGGGTGAGGAGGGTGTGCAGTGGGGTTACATACAAAGACAATAATAATAATAAGAATAATAATAATAAATGGAATTTGTATAGCGCTGCATCTTGCACAGACAAATCAAAGCGCTTGCACTCAACTCATTCTTACACAGTCATGCAACCAATTGCAAGTAATAGTTCCAACAAGTCCAAATGCACACCACACACACACACACACAGGTTATACACTTTGGCAGGGTGATGGAATTTTTGGCTGTTGAAAAGCAAGGGTAGCTATGAAATGAAACAGGAGAGGAAAATCTTAGGTTTGAAACAAATATGTCTTGAGGCCAGATTTAAAAGTGTCACAAGAAGGCCTTTGGTGAAGAGAGATAGGGAGGCCATTCCAAATCGATGGACCAGAAACAGAGAAAGAGCGACGGCCAACAGTGGACTGGCTGAATCTAGGTGTTTGTATGTGGGGCCCAAATGAGGAGCCCATGACGATCTGTGAGCTAGACTGGCCATGATTATGAATACAAATTTTGGAGGGTATCACAGACGTAAACAATTTAATAGACTGGGGTAAGCGTGCTTCGCGCCTGACTTTTCAAAAGCGTTCTTCATTTGATTTCCACACTACACACGCACGCATGCACTCACGCGCGCGCGCGCACGTACGCACACACACACACATCAGTGAATAGGAGAGAGAGAACTTTGAACTCTGAGAGAGAGAGCGAGAGAGCGAGAGAGAGAGAGACTATGAAGAGGCCACCTAAGATAGCCTTTTACACACACACACACACACACACGCACACTCATAGAGACAGACACACAGACAGAGACACAAACAAATAGACACATAGAGAGACAGAAACAGCAGGTCAAGGAAATAACACAAATTATGCACACACAAAACAACGTCACCCCCTGCACCCCCCCCCCCCCAAAAAAAAAAAAAAAAAATCAACTACAAAAAAAAAGCTACGGTAGGTATCGGCCTGGCCTTTGTCAGAGAAGAACAGGCAGGCACACATAAAACATCAACTAACGAGCGACATCCCCCCCCCTCCCCCCCCCCCCCCCCCCCCCCCCCCCTTCCACTCAAACCACACACACGCATAGACACACATACACAACAAACACATACACCACAACAGAGTCGCACACACACAGAGTCGCACACACACAAACACACACACAGAGTCGCACACACTCTCACACACACACACTCACACACATACTCACATACTCACACACACACACTCACAGACACACATACGCAACAAACACATACACAGACACACACAGAGTCCACACACACAGACACACACACACAGAGTCGCACACACTCATACAACACCCACGCACACTCACACAACACCCACGCACACACACTCTCACACACACACATACTCACACACAACACGCACGCACGCACACACACACACAACACCCACGCGCACGCACACACACACACACACACACACATCACCGACTAGCCCCTAATAAGCAGATTAGCACCAGTCTGCTCAAATTTCTTACAACACAGAGAGAGCGAGAGCGAGCGAGCGAGCGAGAGAGAGAGAGAGAGAGAGAGAGACAGTGAGAGAGAGAGAGAGAGAGAGAGAGAGAGAGAGAGAGAGAGAGAGAGAGAGAGAGAGAGAGAGAGTTCTATTCTTTTATTTCGAGGATAATGGAATAAGCACTAATTTTCTTTTTACAAGCAGTCCCGTGTGTATGCACTTTGTAAATTTTGTCATCCGTTCCCAGGGAGAGAGAGAGGGGGGGGGGGGGGGGGGGGGGGGGGGGGGAGAGAGAGGGAGGGAGGGAGGAGAGAGACACAGAGATAGAGACAGACAGAGAGAGAAACAGACAGACAGAGAGAGACAGACAGAGAGTGTAACTATAAGCGAGATAGACAGTGTGTGTATGTGTGTGTGTGAGAGAGAGAGAGGGAGAAAGAGAGAGACAGAAACAGAAAGACAGATAAGTGTGTGTGTGTGAGAGAGAGACACACACAGAGAGACAGAGACAAACAGACAGAGAGGTGGGGGTAAAAGTAATTAAGCCCCTCCTATACACCCCCTTCCCCTTTCCAAACATTGTTTCCCATCCCTCTCCTACAGTATATGGCTCTGGGTCCGTTACTACTAGTAGTTAGTATAACAAGGCATCTAGAAGCAAAATGACTTGTACATGTATAGCACACATATGGTTCCTATGTTAACTCATTACCAAGCTTTACTATTTAGTTAGGGGAGGGGGGGAAGAGGGGGGGGAGGGAGGGGGGGGGGTCGCTACTGCACAGCACCCATAGACGCTCCCAACACTAATTTCCAAGTCCAGTCCAGTGATCATGCTACTATTATTACACAGGGCGCTTGTGGGATCGGGTCAGTGCTTGGGTCGCGTCAGTCTGGGTTTTTGTGGGGTCTCGGGTCAGTGCTTGTGGGGTCTCGGATCAGTCTGAGTGCTTGTGGGGTCTCTGGTCAATGCTTGTGGGGTCTCTGGTCAATGCTTGTGGGGTCTTGGGTCAATGCTTGTGGGGTCAGGTCACTCTGGGTTTTTGTGGGATCGGGTCAGTGTGGGTGTTTGTGGGGTCAGGTCAGTGCTTGTGGGGCTGGGTCAGTCTGGGTGCTTGTGGGGTCGGGTCAGTCTTGGTGCTTGTGGGGTCTCGGGTCAGTGCTTGTGGGGTCTCGGGTCAGTGCTTGTGGGGTCTCGGGTCAGTGCTTGTGGGGTCTCGGGTCAGTGCTTGTGGGGGTCTCTGGGCAGTGCTTGTGGGGTCTCGGGTCAGTATGGGTGCTTGTGGGGTCTTGGGTCAGTGCTTGTGGGGTCTCGGGTCAGTGCTTGTGGGGTCTCGGGTCAGTGTGGGTGCTTGTGGGGTCTCTGGTCAGTGCTTGTGGGGTCTCTGGTCAGTGCTTGTGGGGTCGGGTCAGTGTGGGTGCTTGTGGGGTCGAGTGTGTGTGTGTTATTCATACCTATTCCACTGCTAAACACCAACCTTTACTACTAGTACTACTAAAATTATATATCAAGCTGTGAACCTGTCAGCCTACAAACTGTTCATTTCTCAACTAGTTGTAAACACAAACATTCTGCACCTTTACAGGCAAGAGAAACCAGTTTTCATTTGGTAAACTCACAAATGGGCATACCACAGAGACCTCCCCCCCACCCCCACACCCTCACACACACAGGAAGGTGGCAGGATGGTTGAGACGTTTGCCTGCCAACAAGTAAACCGTGAGGTTCTGGGTTCGATTCCCAGCCTCGCCCTTTCTTCCCAGTTTGACAAAAAAATTCAACTGAATGTCAATGTCCTTCGGATGAGACTATAAACCGAGGCCCCGTGTGCGAACGCACGCAGAACATCTTGCGCACACGTTAAATCCTGTTCCGCTTTTTGAAAGAGTAGGCCATTGTGTGCCGGTGGGAACAGATGACAAAATTTACAAAACCGCATACACACGGGGACTGATGTAAAAAAAGCACATGAGTGCTTATTCCATTATCCTCGATATAAAAGAATAAATAAATAAATACATGAAATACACACCACACACACACACACCACACACACACACACACACCATGACAAAGAAAAACGACACAGCCCTGTAAGCAGCACATGGCACTGGGCCAAAAACAATAGGAATATTATAAATCACTTTGTTCATGAACTCACATTGTTCCTTTACTTAAACGTACGCCCGCAAATCTCCAAGTTCAGTGTGTGCCTGGGCTTTTTTGTTTATGGTTTTTTTTCCCCTGTCGCAGTTTTGGCAGCTAGCTACCACTTGTTTTTCTGTGGGTGCTGTATGGTTTGTTATTGAACGACACTGGCTGTTGTAACTTGTACAGTCTGTTCTAGTCATACTGAGAAAATAAAAAAAATATTCATTGGCAAGATTGATATGACTGACTTTGTATACTTGTGTGTGTGTGTGTGTGTGTGTGTGTGTGTGTGTGTGTGTGTGTGTGTGTGTGTGTGTGTGTGTGTGTGTGTATACATGTGTCGTGTGTGTGTGTGTGTGAGGGGGGAGTGTGTGGGTGTGTGGTGAGGTGAGTGTGGTGTGTGTGTGTGTGTGTGTGTGTGTGTGTGTGTGTGTGTGTGTGTGTGTGTGTGTGTGTGTGTGTGTGTGTGTGTGTGTGTGCGTGCACTCGATTACAGAGAATTGTTATCTGAATAAACGTTGTCCAAATATTTGTGAGCACTTGTTGCTTCTATGTTTTCACTACCGTCACAATCAAATACAGAATTATTACGATAAAAATACATTCTTAAAAAGTTAAGTTTATATCGCTAATGGTAGCACGATGCTGTAATATTTCTTTATCTCCATGTCATTTCTGAACTTATAATCATTTCATACTGAGTGTATATGTAATATACATTACAAGACTTTTACTTCACACCACACACACAACTACACACATACACACATACCTCTCTTTTCTCTCTCTCTCTCTCTCTCTCTCTCTCTCTCTCTCTCTCTTCAGCCAAAAGACCTGTTTACAAAGACTGAAATTTATCACCTCACCCATTATCTCCACATTTTCCTCTCCTTCCAACCCTATCCCCAAATTCTTCTGAAACCCCCCCCCCTCTCCCCTCCCCCCCCCCCCCCCCCCCCCCCCCCCCCCCCCCCCCCCCCCCCCCCCCCCCCCCCCCCCCCTCCCACACACCAAAACCATCCCACTCAGCTGGCTTTAACTTATCTGCCAAGTGAACCCTGCTGGATTCTGTTTCCCCATTTCCAGCCGCTGGAGCTATGAGAGGGTGGCAGTTAAACTTAAAAACTGACCAGCAAGGGCCAAACCTGACATGCCACAAGGTCCTGAGCCTTTCAGAGGCCGTGCAGGGCCTTTCTGGCAGGTATGCCTCCAGCCTTTGAGGTGTGACATTCCTTGGCACAGCTTCAATGGAAGGGGGGGGGGGGGGGGGGGGGGGAGGCTTCTTCTTAAGATACCTAGCTTGCTTGACCATCTTTGCTCAGGTGTGTGTGTGTATGTCTTGGGATTCCCAGATTTTGAAAAATTCTTGAAGCTTTTGGGGGTCCTGTGAGGCTAGGTTTTGGGAGGGAGGGAGGGAGGGAGGGGGGAAGGGAGGGAGGGAGGGAGGGGGAGAAAGCAGAGACAAGAGAGAGGATAGTAGAGGGAAAAGTGGGGGGGGGGGGGGGGGAAGAGGACAAAGGAGAGAGAGGGAAATAGAGGGAGGGGGGGGGGGGAAGAGAGAGAGAGAGAGAGAGAGAGAGAATGAGGAGAGAGAGAGGAGAGGAGAGAGAGAGAGAGAGGGAGAGAGAGAGAGAGAGAGAGAGAGAGTTATGTCATAGAAGATGAGGCAGCACCAAGAAAATAATTCATTATTTCAACCGTCATCACAATTCTATCTGTCCCGTAGTCTGACGACCGTGGGGGCACCCTCAAAGACTCAGCAACCAGTTCCCTCCATTCCTCTCTCTGTTCTGCCTTTCTCAGGGTTTTGTTGAGTTCTAGGCCTGTCCATTCACTGATGTTGTCCTCCCAGCTCTTCCTTGGTCTGCCTCTTCTTCTTCCTCCTTGGACAGTGCCTTGCAAAACTGTCTTTGTAATTCCTTGGGATCTTGTGACATGCCCATACCACTTAAGTTTACGCTTTTTCACAATCGTTAGAAGGTTCTCATAGGGTGCAATGGTTTGCTGGATTCTGTTATGCACGCTTTCGTTGCTTATGTGGTCTTTGTAGGAGATGCCAAGGAGTCTCCGAAAGCATCTATCTCCACTTGCCTGTACTCTTCTCTCAAATCTGCAGTCAGGGTCCATGATTCACAGGCATACAGAAATATGGATATGACAAGGGAGCGCATTAGTCTGATCTTGGAGATAAGTGAGATATTCTTGTCTCTCCAGATGGTGTTTAGTTTTGACAAAGCTGTTATTGTCTGTGCAGTCCTGCATACTACTTCTGGCTTGGATCCCTGGTCGGATACAATGGCTCCCAGGTACTTGAAGCTTTGAACTGTTTCCAGCTTCTGGTCATTAACCCTGATATCAGTGCTAATGCCGTTGGTGTTATTAGTCATCAGTTTGGTCTTCTCTGCACTGATTTCCATGCCGTATGTTTTGGAGGCCTTATCCAAGTGTTCTGTTAGGCTGGCAAGCTCTTTTTCTGATCCTGCTATTCCATCAATGTCATCTGCGAAGCGGAGGTTTGTGATCGTTCTGCCACCAATGCTGACTGATCCTTCATGATGTTCCAGTGCATCAGCCATGATTTCTCAAGGAAGATGTTAAAAAGAGTGGGTGAGAGTAGACAGCCCTGCCTTACTCCAACTGTTGTTCGAAACCATTCTCCAATGTTGTTGTTGTAGTACACTGCACTGGTGGCCTCGCTGTACAGCTGTTTGATGACTCTGATCAGGTTTGCATTGATGCTGTACAAATTCATGGTTGCCCACAAAGCTGCATGCACACCCTGTCAAATGCCTTCTTAAAATCGATAAATACGTGGTAAAGGTCTTGTTGATGTTGAAGGTACCGCTCACATAGTATTCTGAGGTTGAATATCTGTTCTGTTGTGCTGCGCCCTGCTCTGAAACCTGCTTGTTCCTCAGCAATGATGGTCTTGCTTGTGGCTTCAGTCTATTAAATATTATCTGCAGCATGACCTTGCTTGGGTGACATATGAGGCTGATTGTGCGGTAATTATGGCATTGTTGTAGATTTCCTTTCTTGGGGAGGGTGATGATGAGTGACTGCGTCCATGGTGTTGGCCATTTTCCTGTCTGCCAGATCTTGTTGCAGATTCTTAGTAGGGCGCTGATCATGGCTTCCCCTCCAGCTTGGACCAACTCAGCTGGAATGTTGTCAGCCCCTGCTGACTTCCCCTTTTTCAGCGATCTGACTGCTGTTTCCACTTCTTCTCGGAGGATAGGGTGACTGTCTGTGTCTTTGCTTTCGGGTACATTAAGGACTTCTGGATCTCCTGCGGTTCTATAGTTATACAGGTCGGAGCAGTATTCTGTCCATCTGTTCAGAATATCCTGGTCGTCAGTGAGACACTTCCCATTTTTGTCTTGGATTGTTAAACCTTTTCTCTGTTTCGTGCTAGTCAGGTCTTTCACCAGCTGATATGCTTCTTGCTATTGTTTTTCTTGATGTTCTCTTCAATGTCTTGGCACTGTTCACCGATCCAATTCTCTTTTGCCTCCGTCATGGACTTCCGATTCTTTGTTGACTGCCCTATATTGTTCTGCTCTTTCTTTTGTTTCATTTTTCTTTTTCTTCAGCTCTCTACGCTTGTCGCATAGTTGTAGGATGTTAGGTGTGACCCATGGTTTTTTGACTGGTCGGCGTTTGCCAAGAAGCTCGTTTGCTGTTTCAGTCACCGCTGTATTGAAACTATTCGTCAGTGTATCTATGTCTGAGTCTATCACAGTGAGTGCTGCAAACTTTCCACCTATCCTTGCTTGAAAAATTTCTAATACCTCTGGGTCCTTCAGCTTCTCGAGGTCAAATTTGATCCTGATGTTGTTCCGCTTGTGGATTTTCTTTAGACGTAGTCGGAAAGTCATCATCACAAGATCATGATCACTCCCTATGTCTGCTCCTGGAAAACTTCGTGTCTGTGCGATGTTAACGCTAGACTAAAACCGTCTTTTCACCATGATGTAATCTATTTGGTTGTGGTGTTCTCCATTTGGGCTATGCCATGTCCATTTTCTGGATTTCTTGTGTGGGCCAAGTGTATTCACTAGCTGGAGGTGGTTGTTACTGGCAAACTCCAGGAGTCTCAAGCCTCTTTCATTTGATTGGTTATTACAATGTGGCCCACAAACGCCCTCCCAGTCTTTCCATGCATCTTCTCCCACCTTGGCGTTCCAGTCGCCTTGCACAACGAGGATGTCTTTCTTGGGTGTTTGATTCAGAACCTCTTGTAGCTGGTCATAAAATTCTTCTACGGCTTCATCTGTGCAGTCCGATGTAGGGGCGTATGCCTGTACTATAGTTATGTTAAAGGGGGTTGCTCTCAGGCGGATGGTAATAAGTCTGCTGGACACAGGCTGACAGCTCATGACGGTGTTCACGGTGTCTTTGTGAACGAGAAACCCCACGCCGTGTTCATGTTTATCCTGTTTTCCACTGTAGTATAATTTGTGGTCTTCACAATTACCAATAAAAATAAAAGGTAAGAAGTTAAAATGCATCTCAACTTGTGAACCAACCAAGATTTTGAAATGAATGTATTTAAGGACAGGAATTCAATCTTCCTCCATAAAAATAAAATAAACCAAAAATGAAACATAATGACTCCAGAACAAGTGGGCATAATTTTTCCTCAATCACATGGTTTAAATGTGAATGTCATATTACTGTATTACACGCACACGCGCGCGCACACACACACACACACACACACGCACACATACACACACACGCACACACACACACAAACTCCCCTCATATACAGCACAGACCTGCCAAACCTTCTGGGGTAGTTCATCAAAGTTTGAATAACAAGTTACCAGACACTATTTTTTAACACACTGTGATCATCCTTGCAGATTTACACAAACACAAGACTCTTCAATTCAAAATTGAGTGGTACTGAGCATTCAATAATGAGATCTTGTAATAACTGAATAAGCAAAGCCATAACAGTGATTATATATTCCTGAAACTGTATATTTTAGTGTATAACCATGGCTGCAAAAGGTACCGAACTAAAAGAGCATTAAATTACATACCAGCTGAAAGAACACAATCAACAACACACACACACACACACTTGACAAAATTTACAAAACCGTATGTATATACAGGGACTGGATGTAAAAAAAAAAAGCACAAGTGCTTAATCCAATATCCTTGGAATAAAACAATAAAATAAAATCACACACACACAGGGAACTTATACACATGTACACACACATTATATACACAAAATGAATATTATATCATTATATTAAATATCATATATAATATATATATATACATTACATTATATCATTAGTCCTTTGGATGAGACTATAAACCGAGGCCCCGTGTGTGAACGCATGCAGAACATCTTGCGCACAAGTTAAATCCTGTTCCGCTTTTCGAAAGAGTAGGTCATTGTGTGCCGGTGGGAACAGATGACAAAATTTACAAAACCGCATACACACTGGGACTGGATGTAAAAAAGCACATGAGTGCTTATTCCATTATCCTCGATATAAAATAATAAATAAATATCATAATCATATGTGATTAATGTACTTCACAATCTGCCTGTCAGTAAAGTGAACTCTATTTATATTCACGAGCAACATTAAAAGGCTGTGTTGGGGTTGGGGTTGGGACAGCATTGTGCTCATGACCTGATACCCCAGGATTGAGCCACTAAGGAGGTGCACATTTTAGGAAATTTTACACGACTCCACTCCCTACAAAAGTCCTTCGGATGTGACTATAACTTAAGTATTATAAACCAAGGGCCCAATGTGTGAACACATGCAGAATATCTTGCGCACAAGTTGAATGCAGAATACCTGTTCTGCCTTTCAGAAGAGTAGGCCATTTTGGTCCAGGAGGAACAATGACAAAAATGTTAAAAATGCATGCACATAGGTGTCGTATGTACTGTAGACACCATCCCTGAAGTCAGAATGCGATTACCATTATGGTGGGTCAAAATGGAACATACACAAGAACACAATGTCTCACCACATTCAACTCTGAGTGGGAAGAGCGTGGTTGAATACACTGATCACTTAGAGATTCATACAAAGGCTGTCAAAGAAAGACAAATCAAGGCATTATTTTTCAGGATAAGATTAATATTTATGCATTCACGACAAAATTCAGCAAGGATGTTAAATGCTTATGTGGTGAATATATTTCAAATACCCGTATCATGCTTGGATGTGAGAATTTAAAACCTTATCTCCCTGCCTTTTCTGAGAATACCATTGACAAAGTTTTGAACAATGTAAAGCTAATGTTTGACATTGCTAAAGGTTTATTGTTAAGCCCTATAGTATAGGGCACTTATTGTAGTTGTAGTTCGCTTTGAATTTCATTTTTTGGAAAAATGTTGTTCTTGATCTGTTTATGTTAAGAATACTATTTGTGTATTTCCCTTGTTATTACTCTTTATTACACACACACTCACACACACACACGCCACACCACACACACACACACACACACACACACACACGCATGCACACACGCAAGCACCACACAGTAGATCTACCTATCTATCTATCTATCTATCTTAGTATCTATCTATCTATGTATCTATCTATGTATCTATTTATCTATCTCTTTTATTCAGTCTCCTATTTTAGGGCCGTCTGGTATCACTTAAAGTGGAGACATTAAAATTGAAGACTTACTCTCACCACTGGTGAATCTCCGAGCTCTAGCTGAGGATCAAAAACAAAAAAAAGCAAAAAAGCAAAAAAAAGCTGTCTCTAGCCAGACCAGAGTTAACCACTTTGCACAAAAAATCTTATTAAAACAAGAAAAATATTATAGATCTACACTACTAGTACTACATATATATACAAGAGTCTCACCCATTTAAGTATCTGACCTTAAGTCCTAAGTGAAATATTCCTGCTGAATTATATATATATATATATATATATATATATATATATATTATATATATATATATATATATATATATATATATATATATATATATATATATGAGGTTATTTAAAAGGTAAATAACTAATACAGTTATTTATGTAACTTTTTGTTTTTATTTAGACTTTCTCTCTTCAGTAATTCATGAAGAACTGTTTTATATTTAACTTTTAAGCCAATAAGATCCAGTAAGAAGCACACATTGCACCAACATCATCTACTTGTAGTACTACATTTTGTCATTCTTAAATCATATCAGAGCTGTCATCTCCATTTCTCACTGTTTTCTCACCATATTGTTTAGAGTATTGTCATCATTGGACACAAAAAATAATATATCAAAGCAACATTATCTGTCTAATACTATTACAGATTGAGATTGCATCGTTTGGTCAATGAATGTGCTGGCATCTATATAAAGATTTTAACATTACTATTCTAATTCAGATTTTTTGTGTGTTTTAAACCAAAAAAATGTATGCTGCACAGTGTGTGTGTGTGTCTCACTCTGTGTGTGTGTGTGTGTGTGTATGTGGTGTGTGTGTGTGTGTGTGTGTGTGTGTGTGTGTGTGTGTGTGTGTGTGTGCAGCACAGGTTTGCCAAGAACATCAGCATATTATATATAATATATATATTTATATTATATATATATATAAATATAATATCATTTTACAAAGAATGATCTAACTATGCAGTATGATTTGAATTATTTTAGAATGTTTGAATCATTTAGAATGTGAATGTAGTATGCATTTGGTTTATTACAAATATTTGGATCATTTGATTTTTAAAAATCTAACCTCTTTAAGTCTCTTCTTCACCAGATATACACATAAGTCATCATACAGTAATGATGTATTCATTATTTCTGAACCAGTGGCATCAAGTACATGACTTAGCCCAATATTTTGGGGAGAAAAAAAGAGACAAATGAAGGAAAGGAAAGGAAATGTCTGGGCAGCAGGAATGGGGCTAGGATGGGAGTACAGTCACAATGAAGAAAGAAACCATGCCTACAACAACACAACAATTTTGGGACGTTTCCTGGAGTGCTGAAGGAAAGTCCTAGTCTCTTACTAAGTTACTAGAACTTTCTGAGAGTATGAGTGTGCAATACTCAGACGAGCCTCGTGAGAAACTCATTGTGCAGGGAGGGGGGTTAAAATGTCTATGCTGGATCAGGTGCATTCTGAGCAGTTTATTATTAAATTCATATTTTTTGTTTCTTCCAGCCTTTTGATACCTACCATGAATCAATGGATCTAAGACAAACATGTTTGACTGATGGCATGTTTTTTTTTAAAATAATTGTCTCAATGTCTGGCAGGTAATATAGATATATGCTTGGGTTTACCTGGGAAATCCTAAAAACATAAACTAATCACTTGATTAATCAGATGCTGCTGGACTCATTGATAAAAAGTTGAAAATTCTGATTTTGTACCACAAATATAAATGCATCAGCACATCATTCACATTCTACTGAGAGATGTTTAACCCCCCTCTCTCTCTGTTGTCCTGGAGACTAAAGTAAAAAAGCGCACCAGTGCTTAATGTTTTATCCTCAAAATAAAAGAATTTGATTCTCTCTCTCTCCTCTCTCTCTCTCTCTCTCTCTCTCTCTCTCTCCCCCCTCTCTCTTCTCTGCCCTCACACACACACTCACTCACGACAGTCAGAGCACACTGACACTCACTCACGAAGAGTCAGGCACCGAAGCGAACACACACACACACACACACACACACACCCTGATGCAACAGTCGGTTTAGCACACGTCAATGCCAGGCATTCGGCAAAAAAAGCATCACCTCTAAACGATCGTCTGACAAAGCAAGTGATTTACATCCAACGAACTTCGCTAGGTCTCAAGTCAAACATTTAGAATTAACAACCCCCACACACACACATGCCTCTGCATTCAAACTACACAAACAAATTTACAAACCTTTAAACACGAATCCTTCAAACGATACAGCACAAACCAAGGCTTCCAGTTCCCCCAAACTAGCGAAACTTTCTGGACAGCAGACGCGAGCAATGCATTTCATTGGATAAAACCGGAAGCCAGACTGAAAGAACAGCCTCGTTTTGGACGAGCACGTGGCCATAATCGTCTGCATCATAATAAAGGGGCGTGGTTTGCGGTTCGATAAGAGTGTATTCCGATTTTTAAAAGCAAAAGTGGAGAACAAAATCTTAGTGAACTTGTAGCAAAATCGTTAAAAATAATGAACAGGGAAGAGTAGTAGAGGAGAGCGGGTGGGAGGCTGCGAGTAAGAGGGACAGGAGATTTGTTTTCTCTTTAGTACTAAAGGTAAGGTAAAGATGTCCCATAACCTATAAGGTCGTAGGGGAGCGAGGCGTCAGAGACCTCACTACTCTAGGGGCAAGCATATTGAGGGCAACGCCCACCTCCTCTCCCTCGCTGCTTTACCTTCCCAGACCATAAAGAGGCAGATACCCATTGACAGCTGGGTGAACTGGGGGACTGTACTGAAGCCAAGGCACGCAAACGGTCACCCATCCACTTGGTAACCATGCTCGATGCTGCTTAACCTTAGCTGGGGGGGAAAGTTATTCTTTAGTACTACCGACTTGAAATAAACGGTTTAGAAAAAACCCAAACAGTTCTAATAACTCTATCTCCTTTGCTCTGGCAATGTCGCAATAAATAATCTCATAATCATAGGCCTATGCCCTGCAACAGTTTTCTAACTTAACGAGCATATTGAACAATATCGAGTAACTGACGTAGGCGGCCAGGTTTAACGTAGAATTCAACATATTTTTTCGTACGTTTTTTTGCTGTTGTTGGTTTATTTATACGTTTGTTTTTTCCCCCGTTCCTTGGCTAGAGCTCCAAGATTCATCAAAGGTGAGATTTTGCGTAAGTGACCGTTTTTACCCACCATTGAGGTAACTGTATTCCTTCTTCCGGGATGTATCTTGGGAATGTTCGTGTTTCCGTAACCCACTGAACGCTGACATGAATTACAGCATCTCTAACCCGCGAATTTGATCTCCTGCATGGGTATATACACGAAAGGAACTATAGGCACTGGCAGGGCTGCACTTGAAGTTTGACCTGGAAGATTGTAAAAAATCCCAACTTTCGATTCACCAGACGCCACCGAGAATCGAACCCACGATTTCATGGACGCGTGGGATTGAAGTTGAATGGTTTTAACCACTGTGCTATAGCGTTCGTAGGGTATTTTATTCAATACTATTGTACACAAATCCCAGCGACAGACACCCCCCCCCCCCCCCCCCCCCCTCTCTCTCAATAATTATGTACACCTTTCAAAAGTGAGAAATGCATACTAAAGAGAGGGGAAAACTCAAAACGCATGTTAAAAAGTTCTAGACATGTGAGTCAATACCCAGTCAGCATTGGCCGACATGCAACAACAGCAACAAAAATAAAGAGTGCAAAGAGAGATATTGAAAAATGTTTGTCTGTATGAATGTGCAGTTGTGTCATACTATAGTTACGGCACACACCGACATACATACTGACAAGCACGCAAAGCGCACGTGCGCGCGCGCACACTCTCTCTCTCTCTCTCTCTCTCTCTCTCTCTCTCTCTCTTACTCACTCACCCACTCTCTCGTTGTGTGTTGTGTGTGTGTGTGTGTGTGTGTGTGTGTGTGTGTGTGTGTGTGTGTGTGTTTGTGTGTGTGTGTGTGTGAAAGTCAACGCGAAACTTTGTTTCCAGATGGTACATTGAATAAGCAGTGCAATTCTTTGCTTTAAAAAAAAATCTATCTATCTATCTATCTATCTATCTATCTATCTATCTATCTATCTATCTATCTATCTACCTAACTACCTATCTATTATCTATCTACCTATCTACTTATCTATCTACCTACCTATCTACCTACCTACCTACCTACCTATCTATCTATCTATCTATCTATCTATCTATCTATCTATCTATCTATCTATCTATCTGTGTGTGTAGTTGTGTTTGTGTGTGTGCGTGCGTGCATGTGCGTGCGTGCATGTGTGTGCGCGCACGCGTGCGTATTTTTTGCGTCGTTTTGGTGTCATCCATACTGACTGTAGCGAGACAGCAAGGGTCACGGAAATGCCCCATCCACATGGTGTGACTGCCTACACTGATAATGATGGTGTGTTGGGAGGAAGGTGGTGGGTGACAAATATTGTCCGCAGATGATGCTCTCTCTCTCTCTCTCTCTCTTCTCTCTCTCTCTCTCTCTCTCTCTCTCTCTCTCTCTCTCTCTCTCTCTTGACCTTTTGTTATACAGTAACATTTTGTCGGTACTATTGCTGTTTTATCCCCACCAAAATACTAAGCAGTTCGGCAACCCCCTTCATGTATGGGCCAATGGCCTTTTTTGTGAATAAATCGTTCAAGTTCGAGTTTTCTCCTCTCTCTCTCTCTCTCTCTCTCTCTCTCTCTCTCTCTCTCTCTCTCTCTCTCTCTCTCTCTCTCTCTCTCTCCGACGTATTCATACTTTTTATTTTCAATATTTGATTAGGCTTGTCGACTGTACTTTGAGAGTTCTAGTGAAGGTCTTATTTCAATATCTTATTGATGCGAGTAACAACTTATGTGTAAAATTGTACAATGTATTAGATAGATGTTTATTTTATGACTTTATAAGTTTGGCCTTTTTTTCTTTCTCTTTTTTTTTTGTTTTGGTTTGTTTTTGTTTTGTTTGTTTTCCTTTTTTCCGTTTGTTTTTGTTTTTTATGGTGTTTATTTCCTTTTTTGGGTGGGTGGGGGTGGGGTTTTCTTTTATTTGTATTTGTTGTTGTTTTTTAAAATATCCTTTGTTTGTACTGTGTGAGAGTACGAGTATTGGGTTTATCATTAAGATTTATCCCTACGGGCGGGGACTGGATGTAAAAAAAGCACATGAGTGCTTAGTCATTATCCTCGAAATAAAAGAATTTGTCATTGTCATATTGTCTCTCTTTCTTTTGTGTATCTCTCTCTCTCTGTGTCTCTCTGTGTGTGTCTCTCTGTGTCTCTCTGTGTGTGTCTCTCTGTGTCTCTCTCTGTCTCTATCTCTGTCTGTCTCTCAAACGGAACGGAACTGTCACTGCTGTATGGCGCAGTGCGATTTGAAACTCGGGCTTCCTGTGTGTAGATATATTCACACACGTGTGTCCGTATACACTGGCCAAAATGCCGCGCTCGCGCGCGCAAACGCGCAAACATCATACATACACACAAACACATACATACACATACACGCACAAACACACGCGCACGCAGAGAAGAGAGAGAGAGAGAGAGGAGAAACGAGAGAGAGAGAGAGAGAGAGAGAGGGAGACGAGAGAGAGAGA
>CM054150.1:2812634-2817634 GCA_028751875.1 Rapana venosa | reverse complement strand
CCTAATACATTAGAAATTTAGCTTTATTTTATCATCATTATCATCCCGTGACCTTGGGGTCGTGAGAACACAAAGACGAGCCGTGGTAAGCCCCTCCTCCTTTCTCGGTCCCCGGCTCCCATAGTGCCAGTCATTCATCCGGGGCTTTTCCGATGTTGTCCATCCAGACTTTTCGTCTTCCCCCCTTCTGCCACCTTCGAGTGTTCCCTGCAGTCTTTTTTTGGCAAGGGGTGGGCGGGTGACGGGCCGAACCATGCAGTTTTTTCTTTTGACGATGGGGGAAAGGGTTTTCCTTGGACCTGCCAGCCGTGTTTTTTTACTTTTGAAAAATTAATGGTCTTTCGTTTTTCCAGGATATGCCCACGTTTTCTATGGCTTTTTGTTTTCAAATACGGATTCGCTTCTGTTTCAGCGTCAATGTCCGGGTTTTCACTTCCGTACAGCAGGATGTCTAAATTTGGGGCTTTAGAGCTTGTTTGATTGGAAACGATCCTTTATTTTTTCCAATGGGTGATTTTTCAGGGAAATTTTCCATGGCTACTACTTTGATTTCTGTCGCATCCCCCCCGTCCTTTGTGAGTGTAGCGCCAAGGTTTTTAAAAAGCGCACCTCCTCCATTTCTGCCGTTATTAAATTTTACAGGGGCTTGCTCTTGCTTTTCACAATACTTTATTTTTCCCTCCGAGCCACCCCCATCCCTATGCCCAGCTCTTTTTCTCAATCGGGTGGGAAATTTGCGCTCTGTTTTTTCCGCCCAGAGAAAATGCATCGGCAAACCAAAAGTTGTTGAGGGTCGCCCCCAATAAAGGGGAAGTGGAAGCATGGAGGGTCTCTCTCATAATTTTTTCCCAAGAAAAATTAAACAGGACTGGGATAAAGGGATCCTTGCGGACCCAACTGGTTTTAAATTTTTCCGACCTGATTTGTTCAAAAGGACTGCCGTTTTTCGGTTTTTTGAAGGTTTATTTTTTCCCCCCCAATCCAAAAATTTTAGGCCCCTGCCAACCTTCGGGTTCTGTCAAAGTTTTGAATCTAAATTTTGGGAAAAATTCCTCGATGGAAAAAGTTTTTCCTCGGGTTGGGTTTAAAACGTTATTTCTCTGCTCCCCCCCGTTTTTCGGTGTTTTTCTCTCCCCTTTTGGGATTTAATTTGGCATTTTTTGGCGGAGGTGATTTTTTCAATTTTTGGCCCTGGGTTTCCCCTTTTTCGGGAAGAGGTTTTTCCCTTTGTTGGACTGTTTTTTTTCCCCAAAATCTGACAATTCTGTAAATGTTGTCTGTTTCCACCTGTAAAAACCGTGGTTTTTCTCTTCCGGGGAATTAGGAAAATGGGTGGCTTTTTTCCTTTTTTCCCCATGGTTGGGGGGGCTCTTATTTTGCCCTTTCTAAGCCTTTTTTGGGGGGTTGGGAGTTTTCTTCTTTACAAAAAGAATTTTTTTTTGTGAGTTTCTTAGGGTTTTATTTCCACTACTTTTTTTTTAAGGGGTTTTCTTCGGGGGTTTTTGCCTTTTTTTAATTTTCCCCCCCTTTTTTTGTTAACTTGTTTCATCTCCCCTTTAAATTATTTTTCCCGATTTTTTCCCGGTTTTTTTTAAGACTTTTTTCTCCCCCCTTTTCCCCCCCCAAACTTTTCCCAAACCCCCACCCCCCTACCTCCCCCCCCCCCCCCCAAAAAAACCCCCCCCCCTTTTCCCCCCCCGGGTTTAAGCCCAAACCCCCCCCAACCTTTTTCCCCACCACCCCCCCCCCGCCTTTTCACCTTCCCATTTTAAAAACCCCACCCCCCTTCCCCCCCCTTTTTTGTTTCCCCCCCCCCCCAAAAACCCCCCTTTTTTAAAAAAAAAACTCCCCCCCACCCCCGGGGCCCCCCTGGGGTTTTAAAAGCAAAACCCCCCCCCCCCCCCCCCAAACCCCCCCCTTTCCCCCCCCAAAATACCAACCCCCCCCAAAAACCCCCCCCCCCGAAAAACCCCTTTTAAACCCCCCCCCCCAAAACCCCCCAAACCAAAACCACCCACCACTACTTTTTTTGGGGCTTCCCCCCCATTTTCCCTAAACCCACCCCCAAACCCCCCCCCCCCCCCCTTTTTAAAAAACCCCCTTTTACCCCCCCCCCCCAACCTTTCCCCCCCACCCCCCCTTCCCCCCCCCCCCCCCCCCTAACCCCCCTTTTTCCCTCAATCTAGCCCCCCCCCCCCCCCCCCCCCTTTTTTTAAGGTCATTGATGTCATTGTCCAGGAGGGCTAATGCCGCAAAACGTCCGCCAAGCTTAGCTTGGAAGATCTCCTCGACATCTGGATCTTTCAGTTTGTCCACGTCAAATTTGATACGTGGGTTTGCAGGCTGTTTGTTTTTCTTCAGCTTCATTTGAATACCAGCAGCACAAGGTCGTGGTCGCGCCTATGTCAGCTCCAGGGTAGGTTCTTGTTCTGGTTCTGTTGATGCTGGATTTGAAGCGCCGTGGTGTTAAGATAAAATCTATTTGGTTATGGATCTTGCCGTTTGGCGCATGCCAGGCTGTCCTCCTTGACTGCTTGTGGGGATAGAGGGTATTGGCAATGGTAAGTCTGTGGGTGCAGGCAAACTCCAGCAGACGTAGTCCCCTGTCGTTGGTTTCTCCAGTTCCAAACTGACCAACTGTTCCGGCCCATTGGTTGAAAGAGTCAGGACCTACTTTGGCGTTAAAATCCCCTTGAATGATGATGATGTCTTTTTTGGGTATCTTCATAATGGTCTCTTCAAGATCTTCGTAAAATTCTTCTACTTCTTCATCTGCATGGTCAGATGATGGTGCATAGATTTGTATGATGGTGATGTTCTTGGGCTTAGCCGACACCCGGATGCTGATAATCCTGCTGGAAGCCGGTGTACAGCTGATAATGCACCCCACTACTTCCTTTCTGACAATAAATGCCACTCCATGTTGGTGATGTTTCTCTTGACCACTGTACCAGATCTTGTTGCCTTCTTCAGTCATTGTCTCACCAAATCCTGTCCATCTCACTTCTCCTAGTCCAATAATGTCCCATTTATATATAGCGGCTAAGCTCATACTCTAGTTCTTTGATTTTTCCGCACTGGTAGAGTGTACGGACGCTCCATGTACCAATGGTGATCTGTTCTCTAGGGAGCTTAAGTAATGTTTTAACTCCAGTAGCTGACTTGTCACTTCCACCCTGGTGTTGATCAATGGAAAGCGCGGTCATTGGTAACCCGGGCCTCGACCGATCCGGTATCATAGTGGCTTTGCATTTGTCTTTCATGTCTTTTCTGTGGGCTTAGGATATTCCTTGGTGGCGCCAATCTCCTCTCCAAGTATCCATATGTTTTTTTATATATTTTTTTTATTAAATTTTTTTTTTATTGGGGTCTCCTCCCCCACATGCGACAGGTTGTACTGGGTTACATGGATACCAGTAGCAGTAACAGAGAACTTCTCTGACTGACCTGACCTGACCTGAAAAGCCTTTAAAATATGAGATACAATGTCGTAAGGTCGTACTTTTTTCACCTGTGGATTTGTTTTGCATTTGTTTGTCTCAGCTGTACTTTACCTGTATTCCTATCATTATTCAGTGAATTGATCAGCAGCCCCCTTCATGTATGGGCCAACGGTGTTCTCTCTCTCTCCTTCGGATGAGACTATAAACCGAGACCCCGTGTGCGAACGCATGCAGAACATCTTGCGCACGCGTTAAATCCTGTTCCGCTTTTCGAAAGAGTAGGCCATTGTGTGCCGGTGGGAACAGATGACAAAATTTACAAAACCGCATACACACGGGGACTGAATGTAAAAAAGCACATGAGTGCTTATTCCATTATCCTCGATATAAAAGAATAAATAAATATCTCTGTCTCTGTCTGTCTCTCTCACACACACAGGTACGTGTACGCACGTCCCCCCCCCCTCTCTCTCTCTCTCCATGCCTCTCTCTCTCTCTCCCTGACACACACACACACACACACCAGTTATTGGAACAGACACACACTTTGCCTACAGTGGATATTTTCTACTGTGGGGTTGGTGTGAGTGAGTGGCCGAGAAACGATTAATGAAGTCAAGTGCTTGTGTGTGTGTGTGTGTGTGTGTGTGTGTGTGTGTGCTTGTGTGTGTGTGTGTGTGTGCGTGCGCGCGTGTAGGTGTGTGTGTGTGTGTGTGGTCTCTCATTCTGTGCGTTAAAGGGGACATAACTGCACATCAAGTACCAAATGATCGACGCTTATTTCCCTTCAGTGCAGACTCCACTCTCCCCAAAAGTCCTTGGGATGAGACTATAAACCGAGGTCCCCGTGTGCGAACGTACGCAGAACATCTTGCGCACACGTTAAATCCTGTTCAGCTTTTCGGAAGAGTAGGCCATTGTGTGCTGGTGGGAACAGATGACAGAATTGACAAAACTGCATACACACGGGGACTGGATGTAAAAAAGCACATGAGTGCTTATTCCATTATCATCGATATAAAAGAATACATAAATAAACCCTCGAAAGAAATGAATAAAATAAAATAGATAAAATAAATGAAAATGAATACCACTGTGTCACACACACACACACACACACACACACACAACACACACACACACACACACACACAACACACACACACACACACACACACACACAACACACTTTTAAAAAAAAAATCGGTTTCTCCCTAGTTCAAAAAGAGTTAATAGAAATCAACCATTGCGACTTATTGTGAATTGTGATTCTTCAGGCAAACTGTGATAAAAAGTCTATATAATTATTTGTTCTCACCTAAACATTGTCTCTGCTCTGGGTTGATGAAAAAATATTATTTTTTCTTGATAAATTATGTCAATACGCTAGTATGCAGTTTTCGCACTTATGCCACAGCTCACAGAACTACGGACATCAGTATTTTAACCAAGGGTCTTCACTCCTCAATAGGAGGACCCTTCACTCCGCGAATCCATGCTCAGAAGTCCAGTTTTGAACCGCCCCTTCTCTCGGTGCCATTTTTACCCCTTTGACCC
>CM054150.1:2795134-2807634 GCA_028751875.1 Rapana venosa | reverse complement strand
TGGCCCATACATGAAGGGGGTTGCCGAACTGCTTAGTATTTTGGTTTAAACACACACGCACACACACACACACACACACACCACACACACACACACACACACACACACACACACAACACACACACACACACACACACAACACCCACACACACACACACACACACAGACCAACATGTTGAGAGAGAGAGGGAGACAGAGAGAGAGACAGAGAGACAGAGAGAGGGAGAGGAGAGAGACAGACAGACAGAGACAGAGACAGAGAAGCAGGAAAGAGAAAGGACACAGAAAAAAAGAGACAGAGCATACGAGTGAGTGAGAGACAGCCAAGAGGAAATTTTCAATTCAGAATTGCTTTAAAAAAATGCAGATTTGCTTAAATTTTTTTCTCTCCAGAATTGCTTAAAAAAAAATATTCAGAATTGCTTGGAGGGAGAAGACACAATCTGTATTGTAAGAGTCCTCACCATTCAAAAAAACAAAACCCACACCAAACCTCAAACAAAAACACCACCCCCCCAAAAAAAAAAAGAAAGAAAAGAAAAAAAAGAGTGAAAAATTTGTCCACAATAAAATCGCAGATAGCAGCTAATTAATACTGAATCTGTGACTATTTATACATGCCACTCATTTTTTTAACGTTTTTTTTAATGGTTTGATAATTCAATGATCGATCATCAACAGGAATAAATATAGATTCAATCATGTAACAATAAGTCAATCACTTTAATTTATTATTTTGTAGTTGTTGTTGCTTCATCTTCTGTGAAACACCGATTCAGAGACAATGTTCTTTTTATTGCATGATGATCAAATGACGATGAGGATGATGACTGTAACACAGCTGCTATGGAAGTGCATCTGCTTTGAGACTATATGACAGGGCTGTACTCTACGCTTCCTATCATAATTTATCCCGGCGTCAACCGGGCCCGAGAGATACAGACACCTGCAGTGTTGGTCAGGTAATTTGAAGCAACACTCTCAAACTCGCATCCGTTAAGTGGATGAAGCTCGACTGTGTGTGGTCCCAGTCTTCCCACTGAGCCCACAGCACACTCACTCTGGGTAAACACACACACATACGCACGCACATACGCACGCACGTACGCAAACACACACACACACACACACACACACACACACACACACACACACACACACACACACACACACACACACACACACACACACACACACACACACACTTCGGATGAGACTATAAACCGAGGCCCCGTTGTGCGAACGCACGCAGAACATCTTGCGCACATGTTAAATCCTGTTCCGCTTTTTGTAAGAGTAGGCCATTGTGTGCCGGTGGGAACGGATGACAAAATTTACAAAACCGCATACACATGGGGACTAGATGTAAAAAATCACATAAGTGCTTATTCCATTATCCTCGATATAATAGAATAAATAAAACACACACACAACACACACACACACACACACACACACACACACACATCCATCACATACCTGACTTTGGATAGAAGCCGGCTGGAGTTCGAAACCAATCAGTTTTATTGTTATCTGCTTAACAATAGGATGATTGCTTCTTTTAAATGATCGCTTGATGATCTTCGAAGATCAATGATCAATTTACATAATAATCTGAAAGCATGTCAATTCCCTGACAGTTGATTAACAATCTGGCCAACGATAAATTTGCAAGGAAATTACTGAATGATGCGACAATCAATTCACCCTAATTATTATTTCATGCAGAAATAGTAAATCAGCTCAAAGGTAGTTATCTGTAATAATTGGACAATCAAATAATCAATCAATCAGTCATAATCATTATAATTATTATTGGTGCCATCATTATTATTATCATCATCATTATTACTCAGGCAGCCAGGTAGGATACAACAATCACACACACACACACACACACACACACACACACCACGCACATGCACGCACGCGCGCGCGCGCGCACACACACACACACATATGCACACACGCACGTACCACTTTTTTCTTATATCACTAAGAGTGAACAAAAAAATATGTGAAACTGAAGATGACAACAACAACAACAACAACAACTACTACTTCTACTACTACTAACAATAATAATCATAGTAATGATGATGATACTACTACTACTACTACTACTACTACTACTACTACTACTACTACCACTACTACTACTACTACTACTACTACTACTACTACTACTACTACTACTACTACACACACACACACACACACACACGAACACGCGCACGCGCACGCACACACACGCACGCATGCATGCACGTATGCGCACGCGCGCGCGCGCGCCACACACACACATACACAAATGCACGTACAAACATACACACACACACCAGTCAAATTCAAACATATTTCCCTAATAACCAGTCAATCAGTTCACTAACAATCACTTTATAAATCAGCCCAGAATGCAATCAATAAATCCAGTGACAATCATTTACTTATCACACACAGTCGTCAATCAATCAATCAATTAATCAATCAATTTCAAGATAAGCACAAACAATCAGACAATCAATCCATTCGCAAATAGTGACCTGATTTTCCGCAAATTCACTCACAGGCAAAATTAATGAGACATCCACAGTGAACAAGGGGAGAGCACCTGGAGGATAAAAATATTATCGAACTATGACTTATCTAAGCCACGCCTATAATTATAATAAAAATAGCGTCATATACACTTGTCTATCTATCTATCTATCTATCTATCTATCTATCTATCTATCTATCCATCTTATAACAATGTATCCATCACATACTAAACAAGCAATTCACAAACATTTAGCAAATATAACAATTATTTAATAAATTTATTGATATTAATTTAGTTTTTACCCCCCCTCCCCCTCCAGCCAACCAAAAACCAAATCAACAATTCACAACCAGTTAGTAATAACATGAAAATTATTCAATGAAGTTACTGACAGTTATTACCAGCCTATTATTATTATTATTATTATTATTATTATAACTGGCAATTCATCTAACCATCCCTCAGTGGTCAGAGCACTCGCTTTCCACCAGCCAAGGTTAAGCAGTATCGAGCGTGGTTACCACTTGGATGGGTGGCCGTTTGCGCGCCTTGGCTTCAGTACAGTCCCCCAGTTCACCCAGCTGTAAATGGGTACCTGCCCTCTTTAGGGTCAGGGAAGGCAAAGCAGCGAGGGAGAGGAGATGGGCGCCGCCCTCAATATGCTGGCCCCTGAAGAAGTTGAGCTCTCTGACGCCTCGCTCCCCTACAACCACATAGGTTATGGGACACCTTATATATAATCTGATAATCAAGCGATTTTTATAATCATAATCACAAATCTTAGTTGCTCATTTCGCATACAATTGATAATCTGTTAATCCATTTAAATATAAGTCCATTAAAATTATAAGTACAAATCAGGTCGATCAAACAATTTAAGATATTTAGGCCTACTAATAATCTGATGATCAAATAAAGGATAATGATTTTTTATGACTATTAGTCAGTGTACATTCTATATATATATATATATATATATATATATATATATATATATATATATATATATATATATATATATATATATATCTATATCTGGCACATTCAATTTAAGATAATTACTAATAATAATATAACTGTCAAATAAATAAAACATGATTAATTTACATGAAGTATTATTCAGTTTACATTTATGATTACATTATGCAATCTAATTATCTGGCACAACCAATTTAAGATAATTACCAATAATATGATGATCAATTGAATGAAGGATGATGATTTTATATGACAATTAATCAGTTCACATCAATATCTAGTAGAAATCTAATAATCTGGTTATCAGTCAGTTTACACTCAGCATCTTTAAACACAAAACAAACAAACAGACAGACATACAGACAAGGACAGACACAAGCAGACCTCCACACGATTTCGGTTACACACCTGTATTAGCTTGCGGGTCATGTAGTAACTTCTATGGAGTGGAGTCTGAAAGATTTTTGGTGAATTTCACAGATTTTTTAAAGTATGTAAAAATCACTGTGTACTTTTTGGAGTATTGAGGACATAGCGCAATACCAGGTAGTCACGAGAAAGTTGGAAATAACCATCAAATGAGGATTGCTTGTATTCCTACAGCGTTGACTGCCCACATGCATATTGCGGTAAGGAAGCTAGCAGACGGCAAAGGACTGAGGGGGTGCAGTATTTGCTGAAAAATTCAAAAAAATTCAAACCTACAAAATTTGTTCAAAATCACGTGAGTTTTGAGTCAGAGGCCAGCCTTTCACAAAAAGTGGTTTTTATTTCGGTGGATGCCTTAGTACGTGCGGTAGGCATATAAGAGTCATATAGAAAAATAGAACGAAAAATGCGAATTTTTAATACAGGTGTGTAGCCCGTTTTACATCAAGGGAGGGGAAGCCATGATGTGACACATTCTCAGGGATAAGAAAGTCTCTACGAAATTTGATAATAATCGTAACAACAGCAACAACAATATAATTATCAGAGGCACACTTGATCCAAAAATGACTTGACAGAAGAAATCATCACTGAGTTACATTTCTTGTTCCCCAATATGATGTAGATAAAGACATTTGGCCCAGGCCAAAAGCTGTGTCAGTTATTGATGTCAGCTCATTGCCAAGACCTACACTAAAATGTTGTTATGTTGTAAAATGTTTGTGTTGAGATTGCCTTCAGCCACGACAAGCTCTTAACATAACAACCTGCACTCTTCTTTATAGGAGAAAAAATCCTCTGAAGTCGGAGTATGGCTGCCTATATGGCGAGGTACTTCAAAGCAGTCGTACACGCAAACTTCTCATTCAGTGTGCAGTTTCAATCTCACAGTGATTCCCAGGTGGGATGAGTAGTGAGTCAGAGTGCACATTCTGGGTGATGACCCCCAGAGTGTTAAGCTAGAGAACGCACAACAACAACAACAGTTAAGGACACAGTCATGTACTTTACAGTTCTTCCCTTATGTACTGAATTTTTCGTGAGATTGTGTTGTTGTGTTGTAAAATATTGCGTTCTGTTGGATTGTATTGTATCCTAGTGAATAGTATATGTACTTAGGTCACAGCAGATTTTTTTAACGTGAAATTTGCCTCTGTCTCAAGGGCTGTTGTTGTTGGGACTGTATCTGGAGAATATGCATCACCATAAGAGCAACGTCACCCATTATCTAGTTAAAAAAAAAAAATCCTGTGGGCATGTGTATTTGTTTCTTTATGGTCCAATGTAGGTGTAAAATTCTATATAAAAGGTAAAGGTGTCCCATAACCTATGTGATCTTAGTGGAGTGAGGCATCAGAGACCTCAGCTTCTCTAGGGGCCAGCATATTGAGGGCGGCGCCCATCTCCTCTCCCTCGCTGCTTTACCTTCCCTGACCCTAAAGAGGGAAGGTACCCATTTACATCTGGGTGAAGTGGGGGAACTGTACTGAAGCCAAGGCGCGCAAACGGTCACCTATCCACATGGTAACCACGCTATATGCTGCTTAACCTTGGCTGGGGGAAAGCGAGCGCTCTGACCATTGAGCTATCCCGTCCCCGAAAATTCCATATAATATATACACACTCTGCTGTATCTGACACCAACCTAGGCAAAAACCTGACCTTTACATGATTCCGTAGGATACCCAAGGGTGCACACTGGGTATATTCATGTTTTCGCAGCCTAGTCAGTGCTAACATGAATTATGAATCTATAACGGGCATATTTTAATCTTTTGTATGACTGCAGTATATACACGGAGGGAATGGGATAGCTCAGTGGTCAGAGCACTCACTCTCCCCAAGCCAAGGTTTAGCAGCATCGAGCGTGGTTACCACTTGGATGGGTGACTGTTCGTGCACCTTGGCTTCAGTACAATCCCCCCAGCTGTAAATGGGTACCTGCCCTCTTTAGGGTCAGGGAAGGTAAAGCAGCGAGGGAGAGGAGATGGGCGCCGCCCTCAATATGCTGGCCCCTAGAGAAGCTGAGGTCTCTGACGCCTCGCTTCCTAACGATCACAGAGGTTATGGGACACCTTTACCTTTTATTATTTTCCCTTTTGAGATCAACTGACCATAATAATATGGCCTCACCCATTATGTTTGTTTGTCTGCAAGAAGAGTTCGTTTGCGTACGAAACGTTATGGAAGAATATCACACACACACACACACTAAAACTAACACACATCCTTCCTGACATCCCAGACTCCACCTCTCCATCCAACCCCCTCCCTCCACATCCCCCGCTCCCCAACACCGCCCCCCCCCCCCCCCCCCCCCCCCCCCCCCCCCCGCGCACACACACCACCCTCGCCCAAGACCCCCCCCCCCCCCCCTCCCATACACACACACACACACACACACTATACTTAACTAAATCCAAAAAAACCCCTCCAAACACAAATCCTTGCCGACATCTCACCTCCCACCCCTCCACCCCAACCCCACCCCCAACCCCCCTCCCCCCCAACCCCCACCCCGTACACACACACCCTCGCCCAACACGCACCCCCCCCCCCCCCCCCCATACACACACACCATACTTAACCAAACCCCCAAAAAACCTCCAAACACAAATCCTTCCTGACATCCCAGACTCCACCTCTCCACCCCAACCCCCCCCTTTCCCTCCCCCCCCCTCCCCAACACCCCCCTCCTCCCCCCCCCAACCCCCTACTCCCCCCCCTCCCCCCCCCCCCCCCCCCTCCGCACACACACCCTCGCCCAACACACTCCCCCCCCCCCCCTCCCATACAATACATACACACTAACCTGACTAACCCCCCAAAAAACTCTAAGGACACATCCTTGCTGACATCCCAGACTCCACCTCTCCACCCCCTCCCTCCTCAACCACCCCTCCCCCACCCTCCTCCAACCCACCCCTCCTCCAACCACCCCCCTCCCACCCCCTCATCCCCCCCCACCCACCCTTCCCAACCCACCCCCTACCCCCCCAACCAAAACCCCACCCAACAAAAGGAGGAGATTTAGCTGGAAGCACCACTGGGCAGGGCCGCGGCAGAAGGGGGCTGTGGCGGCGGCTGTGGCTGTGGCTGCGCCTTGGTGTTGGTGTTGGTGGTGTTGTTGTTGTTGCCGGCAGCCTCCTTCTTGACGTTGCTCAGCCACTGCAGGATGCGCGCGTTGCGCTCCAGTACCCGGGCCTGCTGCTGGTTCCTCTCCGTGCACTCCGAGTCCGAGACGGCCTCGCGCTCGCCGCGCGACGCCAGGCTGCACAGGCTGCACGAGTCCAAGGAGCTGATGCTCTCGAAGACCGCTGCCTCCCTGCTGGTGCTGTTGGTGCTAGTGTTAGTGTTAGTGCAGCAGCGGGAGTCGTGTTGTTGCACTTGCAGGAGAGGGTCCAGAACGTCCCGTTCCATGCCCATCTGCGTGAAGAACTTCTCCAGGCTGGCCCCCGCGCTGGTCTCTGAGGACACGTCTGAGCCTGCAGTGCTGTGGTGGTGTGGTGGGGGGCAAGGTAGGTCGGAGAAGGAGGGACGGGGGTTGTTGTGGTTGTGGGTGGTGTTGGTGTTGGTGGTCGTGGTGGGAGAGAGGCTGTTGGTGGTGGGTGTGGAGCCGTCCCTGCCAAGCCTGGGGCTCAGGTTGTGGGAGGAGGAGGATGCTGGGCGTTCTCCGGAACGTCTGAGGTTTGAGGTAAGGGTGGGCGTGGGGATGCCTCCGCCCGGACCTTGCACGCATAGGGTTGGGGTCAGGCAGGAGGGGAGGATGACCCTGGGGATGGAGGACGCTGGAGGCTCCTGGGGTTCAGAGCCGTCTTTAGGTGAGGCCATCTTCTTGTCCATTTGTTTAGGGGGGAAGGGGTGACTGACTACGTCTTCCCCCGTGCACTTTTCAGTAGGAGGAGGAGGAGGAGGAGGAGGAGGTCCACCACAACGTCAACTCTCACACACTTTTACCCTTGTATCACTGGAGAGAGGGAACTGGCGTAAAATCGAAGACAACAGCAAAGTTTTTGCGCTGAACACTTCAGAATGGAGTCAGATGCACTTATGGAGTCAGAAGCACTTCAAGAATGGAGTCAGAAGCACTTCAGAATGGAGTCAGAAGCACTTCAGAATGGAGTCAGATGCACTTCAGAATGGAGTCAGAAGCACTTCAGAATGGAGTCAGAAGCACTTCAAGAATGGAGACAGATGCACTTCAAGAATGGAGTCAGAAGCACTTCAAGAATGGAGTCAGAAGCACTTCAGAATGGAGTCAGAAGCATTTCAGAATGGAGTCGGAAGCACTTCAGAATGGAGTCGGAAGCACTTCAGAATGGAGTCAGAAGCACTTCAGAATGGAGTCAGAAGCACTTCAGAATGGAGTCAGAAGTACTTCAGAATGGAGTCAGATGCACTTCAGAATGAAGTCAGAAGCCTATGTGTGCAGCAGATCCACTTCTTCAGGTTTTGTTGTTTGTTGTTGATGAAAAAATAGCAATGTTGGGATCGTGGATAGATAAAACTAAAGACTCACTGACGGATACTGTAGACTGAAAACAGCAGTGCTGGAATCCCAGTGGATAGAAATGAAAAGACTCACTGATGGTTGTTGTAGACAGGTAATATTGCTGCAATCACAGACAGGTGTAAACTAGCTGATAAAATCAGCTGGGGCGTTGTGGAGAGAGGATGTAAACAACAGTGCTAGAATTCCTGTGGATAGAAATATAGACCAACTGATGACTGTTGCAGATTGATGATGGAGACTACAGCCTTGAAATCACATCCAACTCGCTGATATCAGCTGGGGTGTTGTGGATAGATGATGAAAACAGTAGCGGCAGAATTGTAGCTAGAAATAAAGACTAGCTGATATCAGGTGGTTGTTGTACAGTGATGACGAAAACAGTAGTGGTGGAATCGTAGACAGAACTGAAGACTAGCTGGGTGGGAGTTGCACCCTCACTCTATGCACGAACTTGTGAAGGACTGACACAGTCTGTGGAGATGATGTATATAGATAAGCCACAAATTTGTGAGTCTGCGTAGACTCACATTTCAACCACACGGTCACTGATGCAACAATCTCAGTCAGCTTGAGTTGTCAACTCTAGATTTCAGGTTGTACGATTAGCAGGTGTAGCAGTTTCTTCAGTGGCTACATCAAGGTTTATGCATTCAATACTCCACTCTAATCAGGTCACCACACAGGAGATGAAGTCTTCCTCTTTGCCCAACGCTCAGACAGCAACTATTGTCGTCTATACATATGAGTGAAAACACATTGCGTTGCCATTATGCACCTGACAAGTTAGGCCCAGCACAGAGTTGAAGAAATTTCCAGAGTTTTCAGAGGATGTAGAAATCTGTCATGGCCCCCTGCAAATCACAGAATGCGGTTGCTTGCAGCTTGACAATAATAAAAAAAAAAAAATTAAAGTATATACCACCCAGTCAATAAAGATGTAACCTCAGTGACTTTTTAAACAAACAAATAAAACCCCACTTCACACGTGGTATGTAGGGCAGGAGGCAATGGTAGGGTCATTTCCATGTTTTCATTTCAAACTGGTTGTTAGCTTTAAATTCTGTCATGAAGAATTTTCATCCAACTGGTACATAACACAGAATAATATGTTAGACTTTGAGTAAAATTTAACCCAAACTCTTTTCATAAATGTGTGTTCCTTTTTTTTGGTTATAGATATTGAGAAAAAAAAATCACTCAAACTCATGTGGATCAATTAATCAGATCGATGCTGGGAATCTCAGTGTCTATTGTAACTGTTCACAGTACTCTGTAACATGAACAGCTTGTGTTGTCTGCTGAACAACTCAGCATCTGTAGAACATAGACACAAAGCAGGGTGATCTCTAACAGGCTCACTTGGTGTGTGATGCGTTCAAGTCCCCTGGTGTCCTCTGTCACACACACACTGACACAGTGGCTTCGTCTTGAAATCAGATTCCTTGCTATGCAAATATACTCACTGCTCTACTCTTCACTTGGGTCACAGTATACTCAAAACTCCGATTGGCTCATGCCCAAATTTGATGAATACTTTTAAAGTAGAATATCTGAAATGTAAAATTAAAAAATTGAGTGAATTAAAATTCTTATTTCTGCAATGTAAAATTTGAAGGTATTAAAATAAGACTTTCTGTACTATTGTAGCATCAGCTTACACACACACAAACACATGGGTGTTTATAGCAGAAATTCATACTACACACAAAAACTCCACTTCCTTCATTCCTTCAGGCCCCCCAAAAACCACCCCCAAACCACTGGAGAGTCTCTGAAATCAGAAACCAAACCACTGGAGAGTCTCTGAAATCAGAAACCAAACCACTGGAGAGTCTCTGAAATCAGAAACCAAACCACTGGAGAGTCTCTGAAATCAGAAATTCTGAACTATACTGACCTCAGCTTACACACACGCACACACATCACACGCACAGTCCCTGTCTGGTACTGATATCCCTAATAAGTGGAAGGAGGTTAAACTGAAGAACTATGACGGCTATTCGAAGTAGAAAATTCATACTTCACACAAACTCCACTTCATTCAAGCACCTCGAGAGTCTCTGAAAGCCCAGAATCCAGCATTGAGAAGACAACAGGTAGACAGAGACAGACAGACAGAGAGAGAGAGAGAGAGAGAGAGAGAGAAGAGAGAACTCAGAAATTTAATGTATCTCAGCCTTAGGCCATAATACATCGTTGGCGTAGAGAGAGAGAGAGAGAGAGAGAGAGAGAGAGAGAGAGAGAACTCAGAACTCAGAAATTTAATGTATCTCAGCCATAATACATCGTTGGCGTAGAGAGAGAGAGAGAGAGAGAGAGAGAGAGAGAGAGAGAGAGAGAGAGAGAGAGAGAGAGAGAGAGAGAGCTGACACACACTCAGCACAGCAAGAAACGGGTGTGAGCAGGAGCACACAGGCAAATCACCGCTCACACAACGGCACAGACAATCAATCCCACCACCACTAGATCCAGTGATTTCACAGCTTGTATGACAGCACCACCACCACCACCACGCTAGCAAAGGTGGGTGGCTGGGTGGATGGACTGGTTATCACTTCCTCAACATATTGCCTGGCACTAGCGGGTACAGTGTCACAGAATCGCAGTCTCAGACACGACAGCAGGAGGTGGAGGAGTGAGGTTGGTGGGGGGTGGGGATGGGTGGGTGGGTGGGGGAGCGTGATGGTGGGGGGTGAGGGGTGGGGGGGAGGGGTTGCGACCAAGGGAGGACACTCAACTCCCCCCCAGAATGATGGCGACCGTAGCCAGTGCTGTGACACTTGGCCTGGAATGCGCTTGTCCGCTTTCTCTGTCACTCTGTGTGTGTGTGTGTGTGTGTGTGTGTGTGAACACACACGCACGCAAGCGCGTGTAAGTGTGTGTGCGTGTGCGTGCGCGCGCCCCGAAACCAAACAAGACTGGATTTGGTCTTGCTGCTTGCTAGTCCAAAAGCACGTATTGATTTTTCTCTTCCTCTCTCTGTCTCTCTCTGTGTATCTCCCTCTCTCTGTCTCTCTTGTGGGCAAGTCTGCTGTTGTTACCTCCCCTGTCAGTTCCTCTCTCTCTCTCTCTCTCTCTCTCTCTCTCTCTCTCTCTCTTTTAAAAACTTGGTATGTCTCTTTTTCCTCTCTGTACTGTCTTTACCAGTTGAAAAACGTATTGTGGGGGTGTGGTGGGGTGTGGTGTGGTGTGAGATATTTAAAAGAGATAAAGATGGGTGAGTGGGTCGGGTAGAGGATGAGGGGGTGGGGTGGGTGAGGTGGGAATGGAATTACTGTTTGTACAATACTGTCTGTCTCTTTCTGTCTGTCTCTCTCTTTCTGTGTCTGTCTGTCTGTCTGTCTCATCGGGGCAAGGGCCGGATGAAAAAAAGTATGTGCATGCTTATTCTGTTACCCTTGAAAAATAAACATTCATTCATTCATTCATTCATTCTCTCCCTGTCTGTCTCTGTGTCTCTTTCTGTGTCTTTCTCTGTTTCTGCCTCTCTTTCCTGTGTCATCTGTGTCTGTCTGTCTCTCCCTGTCTGTATCTCTGTCTCTGTCTCTGTGTAACTCTCTCTGTCTCAGCCTGTCTGTCCTTCTCTCTCTCTGTCTGTCTCAGCCTGTCTGTCTGTCCTTCTCTCTCTCTGTTTGTCTCAGTCTGTCTGTCTGTCCTTCTCTCTCTCTGTCTGTCCTTCCCTCTCTCTGTCTGTCCTTCTCTCTCTCTGTCTGTCCTTCTCTCTCTCTGTTTGTCTCAGTCTGTCTGTCTGTCCTTCTCTCTCTCTGTCTGTCCTTCTCTCTCTCAGTCTGTCTCAGCCCTCTGTCTGTCCTTCTCTCTCTCTGTCTGTCCTTCCCTCTCTCTGTCTGTCTCAGCCCTCTGTCTGTCCTTCTCTCTCTCTGTCTGTCCTTCCCTCTCTCTGTCTGTCTCAGCCCTCTGTCTGTCCTTCCCTCTCTCTGTCTGTCTCAGCCCTCTGTCTGTCCTTCTCTCTCTCTGTCTGTCTCAGCCTGTCTGTCTGTCCTTCTCTCTGTCTGTCTGTCTCAGCCTGTCTGTCCTCCT
>CM054150.1:2785134-2787634 GCA_028751875.1 Rapana venosa | reverse complement strand
TTCTCTACACACACACACACACACACACCCTCCCCCAACACACACACACCCTCCCCCCAACACACACACACGAAATTACTTCAACGTTTAAAGTTAAGACTGGAAGAAGCAATACACATAATTATGCTTTGGACTTGAAAGACACTAAGAATCACCACGAATATTAGTTTTCGTTGTTGTTTATAGGCGAGCCTGAGAAAGTAGGGGAGAGAACTCCAAGCTAGAGAGCTGTGAGAGATAAGGAGGGGGAGTGTGTGTGTGTGTGTGTGTGGGGGGGGGGGGGGGGGGGGAGGAGGAGGAGTGCTAAGGTTAGGAACAGTAGGCTAGATACCATGAGTCACTAGGGTAATTTTTTGCACCATGTGTTTCTGCTACACTCTAAGAAGCGCTAGGCTAACGGTGTGTTACTGTAGACCTACCCATAGGCCTACATTTCATTTTGCTTTGTTAAAACGGGATATAGTCGTAGATTTTTTTTTAATCTAAACTTTTTTATTCCACTTTTCTTTTTACATTGCAGTTATAAAGATACAAAACATATACAAAAATGTTTGGGGAGAGAGATTAAAAAAACCCAACTTTTATATCGAGGATAATGGAATAAGCACTTATGTGCTTTTTTACATCCAGTCCCCGTCTGTTTTGTAAATTTTGTCATCTGTTCCCACCGGCACACAATGGCCTACTCTTACGAAAAGCGGAACAGGGTTTAACGTGGGCGCAAGATGTTCTGCATGTGTTCGCACACGGGCCTCGGTTTATAGTCTCATCCGAAGGACTTTTGGGGAGAGTGGAGTCTCCACTGATGTTAACTCCAGAGGAAAATATCCCCCTTGAACGGGAATCGAACCCAGGTCATCAGATTGCGAGCGCAATGTTCTAACCACTAGGCTATCCCATACCCCCCCCCCCCCCCCCCCCCCCAGAGAGGGAGAGAGAGAGAGACAGAGAGAGAGAGACACACAGAGAGAGTGAGAGAGAGAGAGAGAGAGAGAGAGAGAGAGAGAGGACAGACAGACAGACAGAAAGACAGAGTCTGTCAGGTAGACAGACAGACCAACAGAGACAGAGAAAGAGGGACAGCCTGACAGGCAGACAGACAGACAGACCGAGAGGTCCCAAATAGGCACTGCACTCAATACAGGCATGACATCATCGGTTGCTATACATTCTGTGCACTAAAACAGAATCAGGTTTGTCTGTGTTTTTACACATTAGGTACTAGTGCCAATTTTTATTTTAACAGAAGGCCTCCACTGGAAGGACCGTAGACAACATTGATAGTCACAAATGCTGACTGTTTTGACTACTGTTATCAAACAGAGGTTGATAGGGGAGGGCCCGCTATTGCACGGCCCGCTATTGCGGGGGCCCGCTATTGCGCGAACGAAGAAGCGGAAAAGTTCATTTTGTCCAGGTTTTCGGAAAATGCGAAAAATGACTGGCATTTCCTCATGTATTAATTTTGTTCTTCCAAGTTACTTTAGTTATTTTTTTTATTGAGAAGTTGAGAAGACGAAAGATGATTTCAGGATGCTGTGTTATGTTTTGAATTTATTTTCAAGATTCGAATGAATGCAATATCAACATTTTCTTTGCCAGTTTATTTGTTGGTATCATATTATGACCACCTGAGATTTGTTTATAAGGTAGTGGTTTTGAGCTCGATGCTTTGAATGTTGGGATTGCAAAAGTGATTTTGTGGAATAAAAAAACTGTGACACCTCTTTATTTCCCTTTAATGTTTAAAAATATGCATTGTCTTTGCCATGAAGATTAGCAGCTAAAGTATAAAACGACAGTGTCGCCTAAGGTATAATATACGTTGCAGCCTTACCGCATCGTACTAGGCTGCAACGTCAGTATTCCCCAGGCTGCGTCTACACTGTCGCGCAATAGCGGGCCCCCGCAATATCGGGCCGTGCAATAGCAGGCCGACCCCTTACACATAGCAAGTTCATTATTAGATGGATTCCATATCAATGTGTAAAATTCTTACGAGAAATATATTCCTCAGTAAGATATCTGTATCTTAATCTGTTGATGAATACATGAAGTACAGGTCTATTACTATTCAATTCACAATGATAGATGTAGTGTCTGGCCAGTAGCAGAATGACATAAAAATTATCATCAATACTTATATTTCTGTCACATCCGAGAATAGCCAGACACTCTGTTATATTCAGATTGAACACATTCTGACATGTTTCATTCATTACTTCAGTAAGTGCCTGCCCAAAACTCTGAACAACTGTGCACTGCCAAAACACATGTTTAATACTGTCTACTGCTGTATAGTCATAGATTTATTACAATTTTTTTCTGACCTGCTTGGCCAAATCTGTAGCCTATATGTTGTTGTTGTTGTGCGTTCCCCAGCTTAACACTCTGGGGGTCACCCAGAATGTGCACTCTGACTCACTCATCCCACCTGGGAATCACTGTGAGATTGAAATTGCACACTGTATGAGAAGTTTGCGTGTATGACTGTTTTTAA
>CM054150.1:2745134-2780134 GCA_028751875.1 Rapana venosa | reverse complement strand
ACAGTACAGAGCACCGTTTTCTCACTGACAGCTGGCAGAGCACAGAGCAGAAGAGCGTACACAGTGCAGGGACTGAAGTTGGCTTTGTTGCCGGGCTGCTATGTTCTCGTCTGGTAGTAGCCTTCTATAGTCGCCCTGCCCCCCCCCCCCCCCCCCCCCCCCCTTTACCCCCCCCTTCCAGCAGCAGCAGCAGCAACCGGCAGAAACAGAAACACAGGAGAGTTCTTTCTCTATGCAGAGATTTTTTTTTTTCTGTAGGCTTTAATATAATAGCGAGAATTGACGGTAGGCTATATATAATAGGGGCGGCGCGCAGTTCTCATGTGTGTGTATACAAACGGTGAAGGGCTAGGCTAGGCCTGGTAGGAATACAGAGAATGAACAAGAATTGTCCTAGTATAGGGTCTAGCACGTGTAGGAAAGGTAAAAAACAACACACACACACAAACACTGAGACCACATCTATCTATCTATATCACTGTTGGTTTCAATATATATATATATATATATATATATATATATATATATATATATATATATATATATATATATATAAGGTCGTAGGGGAGCGAGGCGTCAGAGACCTCACTTCTCTAGGGGCCAGCATATTGAGGGCGGCGCCCATCTCCTCTCCCTCGCTGCTTTACCTTCCCTGACCCTAAAGAGGGCAGGTACCCATTTACAGCTGGGTGAACTGGGGGAACTGTACTGAAACCAAGGCGCGCAAACGGTCACCCATCCAACTGGTAACCACGCTCGACACTGCTTAACTTGGCTGGGGGAAAGCGAGTGCTCCGACCACTGAGCTATCCCGTCCCCTTTATATAAAATAAAATGTCAGTGTTGACAGTTGAAGTCATACAGAGGATTAACTGATAATAGCATAAACTTGCATTTGTTTTTTTTGAAAAGTCAGTTACATGAACTGCAGTATTCAAAACAACCCATCTTTTATAGAAATAAAATCAAGAAACATGAAAACAAGAGACAGTTGTGTACATATGTGAAAGCAGCTATGAAAATAGTACAGAAAATCTTGTGCCTCTAGACACAATGTAGCTAGTTACCTAACTATCCATGATCTCGCTAAGATTCTATTTCTTGTTCTATTTCAGCTTCTTCCCCTTATCTGATTACCCATGAATGCTAAGATTCTATTATCTATATATCTATTCTATTACATATATATATATTCTATTATAATATTATATTCTATCAATATATATACATCTATCTATTCTATTACATATATCTATGATCTATTCTATTATAATATTCTATTCTATCTCCTCGGGTTCTATGATGATCTTACCTTACTGTCCATGACTACAGGGAGCAAACTCCTTTTCCACGAAGGTTGTCTTCTCAGTGTCGAAGTAGTTTCCCTTTAAAAAATAAAAAAGGTGAAATATGTGAGTTCCGAAAATAATGTGAAATTCAGCAACGATCTACCAAACACACAAGCAGATTTACATACATGGAAAAGTCTATATTGCATGGACGCAAAAACGCGTGCATGCTTGCTTGATCGCATGAGTGCCCACGCGTGCATTGGCGTGCACACACACACACACACACACGCACGCACGCACACACGCACGCACGCACACACACACACACACTCACACACACCCACTACTACTACTTTTTGTTGGGCTCCCTCACACAGTGGAATCTACTTTAATTTAAAAAAAAAGTTGACATTCTTGAAAAGTAATAAAGTATATATAAAAGTATAGAAATGACTCTTGTGAAGTAAATGTTGCCTTATCTCTGCATGAGGGATACAACTTGCTACAAAGTGCTTGCTGGAAGCACTTCAGAAAGATCAGCGATTCTGGCTATCGTCTTAATGATAGCAGTACAAGTAAATATAATACATTTTCAAAATACTTTAATTTCTGGCAAAAGTTTGTGGTTGGTACAATCGCAGAAATGTGTTATCCCTGGTATACAGATTGAAACTAAATGCTTTCAGGACAAAATACTCGAAAGATGTAAACTGTATTTTTGATGACAAGATAACAAAGTCACGTTCATCATTATGGACATCGTAAAGCATTTTTACCTCCTGTACCTAATCTATCACTGGGTCAGTTTTTGTCTGAACCATCCCAATTGTTGGACATTGTGTTAGCGCTAATAAGAAATCCGATAATTCAGTATTTGTAGTTTGTTAAGGTTAGTTTTATATTTCAGCTTTGTTATTTGACATTGTTTTCAAGCTATTATTCAATTTTTTGTGTTGGGATTTTTTTTCTTTTTCTTGTCTGGAACTGTATTTGTTTCCCTATCAGAGTTTTTTTTTTATTTTTATTTTTTTTTTACAGTATTTTGCCAGGGACAACTTTCTTGGGTTCTTTTACGTGCGCTAAATAATTTTGTGTAACACACGGGACCTCAGTTTATCGTCTCATGCGAAATACTAGCACCTAGACCACCACTCATGGTCTAATGGATGGATGGGGGTGGGGGGGGGGGGGGGGGGGTGAGGGAAGTTTGGGGCCCAAACGGGGTTCGAACCACCGCACACTTCCGACCCGGACTTTTCCCTTTCTAGGCTTGCAAGGGTTAACTGTATCACATCAGGGCCGTACAAAAATAAACTATGGCTTCTCCTTGCTCACTCGCTTTCCCCCAGCCAAGTTAAGCAGCGTCGAGCGTGGTTACCAGTTGGATGGGTGACCGTTTGCGCGCCTTGGCTTCAGTACAGTTCCCCCAGTTCACCCAGCTGTAAATGGGTACCTGTCGTCTTTAGGGTCAGGGATGGTAAAGCAGCGAGGGAGAGGAGATGGGCGCCGCCCTCAATATGCTGGCCCTAGAGAAGTGAGGTCTCTGACGCCTCGCTCCCCTACGACCTTATAGGTTATGGGACTCCTTTACCTTTTTTACCTTTCTCCTTTCTACATTATGGTAACAGCTTGTTTTGTGTCACTTAGTTAGCCAATAAAGCTGCTTGAACGAAAAAAAGTGAACAAAGCCAGAGCATTACAATGGCTTCATTCATGCATTAGGCTACACACCGGTATTAATTTGGGGGTCATGTAGTATCTTGTATAGGGTGCCAGTGGAAAAAAATGTTGGTGATTTTCACAGATTTTTTTAAAGCGTGAAAAAATGGACTGTGCACTTGTTTTTGGGATTGAGGACATAGAGCAATACCAGGTAGTCACGAGAAAGTTGGAAATAATCATCAAATGAGGTTTGCCTGTATTCCTACAGCGTTGACCCCGCGCATGCAGATTGCAGTAAGGAAGCTAGCAGACGACAAAGGACTGAGGGGGTACAGTGTTTGCTGAAAAATTAAAAAATGTCAAACCTACCAAATTTGTTCAAAATCACATGAGTTTTGAGTCAGGGGCTAGTCTTTCACAAAAAGTGGTTTTTATTTCTGTGGATGCCTTAGTATGTGCGGTATGAATATAAGTCACATAGAAAACAGAAGGTTTTTTTTTAATACGGGTGTGCAGCCTTAGGGAAACATCTGGAGAGGTAGTATAGGGGAGGTAACTGTTGACTCTGTCAATCAGGGAACCATAGCTAGTCTGCAAAGTTGAAGTGGTAAAGCACATAGCTGAGTACACGGTGTCCAGGATAAACTCCCCCCACGTCAAAAACATCCCAGGAAATAAAAAAACCACCACGCCATACAAGGTCTTCTCAGCCTGAATTCAAAAGCGCTGGGAGTGTTAAAGTAGTAGTAGTAGTAGTAGTATGTTCTTTCGAGCCAGAAGGCCCATAGAGCCGGAGCTTATCCCGGTTTCTGTAGCGTTAAGCGAACTGATGGTTTTTCACCACCCCTGTGACAGGACGCTAGTCTGTCGCCAGATACTTCCCCAGCAGAGCTGGTACCCACTTGTACACCTGGGTGGAGTGAGGAAAATAGGAGTAAAGTGTCTTTCCCAAGGACACAACACCGAGCCGAGCGGGGATCGAACCCGCGACCTCTGGATCACGAGTTGACCGCCTAAACCACTCAACCACGGTGCCTCCTTTAAAAGCATGCCCCGAGTGAGGATCGAACTCACGACCTTCAGATGGCTATGATTCAGTGATATGAGACTGACGCGCTACCTACAGCGCTATCGAGGCACTGTGGGAGTGTTAAAACTATTCTTAAAATATCCCCAGACATATTTTTCTTTTTGGAACAGCCAAAAATGTTTGTGAGTGGGGATTGCTGCAGATTTGGAAAGCGCCATTTCAAAAGTGTTGACATCCCTGACTTCGGAATGCGGCTACCTTCATGGTGGGTAAAAAGAAAAGGTCGCGTAACGGCAAAATCTCGCCTTTGGTAACAAACCTTGGAGCTCTAGCCAAAGAACAAAAATTCAAAACAGAGTGTTGTCAAGGGTTTAGAAAAAATATTCTAAATAACCACCGGTATTTGTTTTAAAAATGTGTCAAGTATGTGAAACACATCTATGTCCTAAAGTGAAAATCCATGACCAAGAAAGAAAAAAAATTCTCCGGGAGGGCAGATCTGTCAGGGTAGGTACTTTTGTTATACTACACCGGTACATTAGTTGAAGTGTTTGAACTCCAGACCTGCAAACAAGGAGGGCCTGGCACCACCACTGGCACCACGAAAAACCACGAGAGGCTGTTCAATATTGATCGGTAGCTGAGAGACCCGATTTCTCAAATAACACATTGGAGAATCGAATTCTATGTATACCACTTTTAACTCACGGCAGATTTCTCTGCCTGAAATTCGGGCTGCTCTTTCCCGGGCAGAGCGCGTCGCCACGAGAGCAGCGCCACCCATTATTTTTTTGTTTTGCTTTTTCTGTCTGCAAAGGTTTTTTGTTTTCTTATCAGAGCGACTTTTTCACTACAGAATTCTTGCCAGAAACAACTCTCTTGTTGCCGTGGGTTCTTTTACGTGCGCTAAATGCGTGTTACAAGTCAAGTCAAGCCAAGTCAAATAAAAAACCCCACTTAAATCATCCCATAAAGAGCAATCACAATACTAACAGGCACATTGATACGTATCCTTATCTCGAAAGACACAAACCGAAAAAAATGCTAATTTCATATTGGTAGACACATTCCATGATAATTTCAAATATCACACACACACCCTCACCACCCCCCCCCCTCCCCCCCCCCCCCCCCCCCAACACACACGCCCCCCCCCCCCCCCCCCCTCCACACACACACACTCACAGAGTTGATGCCAAAAGTTCAATGGCGATCGTTCCTCCTTTCCAACCTTGTGTTTTTGTGCAGGCAGAGGCAGTGAGTGTCCTTGGATATTATGTCGCTAGTGGGAAAAACAAATTTGTCACGCTTCGACCAAGAAAAACTGTCCCGTGTCTTTATTTCATTTAATTTTTATTGACTTATTCTTTTATTTCCAGGATAATGGACTAATCATTCGTGTGCTTTTGTTTTTTCCATCCAGTCCCCCGTGAGTATGCAGTTTTGTCATCCGATCGACAGTGTCTAACGCATTGAGCTATCTAGATCATACATAGAACGCCTGACGGACGCTATAGCCGAGTGGTTAAAACCGTTCGAGTTCAATCCCATGGGTCCATGAAGTCGAGGGTTCGAATCTCGGCGGCGTCTGGTGAATTAAATGGGGAGGGATTAAAAATTTTTTATTTTTCATTTTTTAACTATCTCCCAGGTCAACTTCAAGAGCAGACCTTCCATTGCCTTCATTCCCTTTGTGTGTGTGTACAGAAGATCAACTATGCACGTTAAAGTTCATGTCAGCGCGTTCGGTGGGTTACGGTTTATCCCAGTTCTTGATCAAACCATTGACGCTGGGGGCAACAACAGCAAAGTGAGAGGCTGTATGACCAGTGGCTTTCTTTCCCACCCATGGAATTCCACTTTACAGCTTAGTCTTTAGTGATCGACTATGACTCTCTGACTAGGAGGCTTGACTCGCACAGTCCTTATGTGCTGCAGCCCTGGGGGCTGGTTGGCCTTTGGAGAACATCTCCAACGCTGACTGTCCTTATGCCCACTTGGCCGAGAGAGAGAATGGATGTGCTGTGGGCAAGGCATCTCCACTATAATCAAATTTCTGCCCAGTTTCCAAAACAGCAGCTGCCTCCTCTGCTGTTTTGGAGGTCATCGTCGGACACGACGGACAAACATATACGGAAACACGAACATACCTAGCATGCATCCCCGAAGTCGGAATATGGTTACCTTTATGGTGGGGGCAAAAAACCGGTCGCATACGCCAAATCTCACCATTGGTGAACCTCGGAGCTCTAGCCGAGTGGAAAAATGTAAAGTAAAATGAGTGTGGTTCAGTGTCAGTTAGTTATTCATCTGTGCCACTTTAAGTCACGGCAGATTTCTCTGCGTGAAATTCGGGCTGCTCTCTCTCTCTCTCTCTCCCTGGGGGCAGAGCGCGTCGCCACAAGAGCAGCGCCACCACCCAAATTTTTTTCTTAGCGCGTCGCCACAAGAGCAGCGCCACCACCCATTATTGTTTATTTCTTTTTCCTGTCTGCAACTGTATTTGTTTCTAGCTTTTTTCCTACAGAATTTTTTTGCCAGGGACAAGTCCCTTATTTTCGAGGGTTCTTTCACGTGTGCTAAAGAATTATGTGTAACACACCGGACCTCGGTTTATCAATTCACTTGAAAGACCAGCATCCAGACCACCACTCATGGTTTAATCCGATGGGGACAAAGTTTCGGGCCCAAACGGGGATCGAAACACTGCACACTTCCGACCCGGACTTTTTCGCTTTCTAGACAGACGCGTTACCTCTAGACCAGCAAATCCACCGTTGTTCTAGTTGGACGTTCCCCAGCTTCAATAATGGATGTTCATCACCCGGAAGAGGTACCCTTGTCTCATCTGATCACACTTGGAAATGAATGTTAGCAAATCCAGGAATCATCATGATGATGGGGAAGCAGGGTGAAGTACAGTTGTGACAACCCAAACTAACCCACAGTGGGAAAAAACACCCTCAAACAAAACCTTATGACATTATCATTTTCATTCTTTTATATCGAAGGATAATGGAATAACCACTTATGCGCTTTTTAAATTTTTTTTACATCTAGTCCCCGTGTGTAAGCGGTTTTGTAAATTTTGTCATCTGTTCCCACCGGCACATAATGGCCTACTCTTACGACAAGCGGAACAGGATTTAACGTGTGCGTAAGATGTTCTGCGTGCGTTCGCACACGGGGCCTCGGTTTATAGTCTTATCCGGAGGGCTTTTGGGGAGAGTGGAGTCTGCACTGATGTTAACTCCAGGGGAAAATATCCCTTTGAACGGGAATCGAACCTGGGTCGTCAGATTGCGAGCGCAATGTTCTGACCACTAGGCTATCCGTCCCCGGAGAGAGAGTCAGTGATATATATATAAATATTATATTATAATATTATATATATATATATATATATTTATATATATATATATATATATATATGTGAGAGAGTCAGTGATAATATTTATATATTAAAGAGAGAGAGAGAGAGAGAGAGAGAGAGAGAGAGAGAGAGAGAGAGAGAGAGAGAAAGAGAGAAGAGGAGAGAGAGAGAGAGAGAGAGAGAGAGAGAAGAGAGAGAGAGAGAAACAGAGACAGAGAGAGAGAGAGAGAGGGAGAGAGAGAGAGACAGAGAGAGAGAGACAGAGCAACAGACCAGACGTATAGTGATATTAGCGGGGACAATATTTTACAGAGCTATAAACATACACTACCGCACAACTCACTGAAATAAAGAGAGAAGGGTGTGGATAGGTGGAGTTATGACGGGGGTGGGGGTGGGAACAGGGGGTGGGGGTAGTTGGAGATGACGACGATAACCGAACACACACGTGTTGTACCATGAGAAAGCCCCAGGTGCAAGAAATGTGACATTGTGCGAATATTTCACAGATTTCAGGAGCAGAGTGGATGTGCTAGTCACGCTTTTGCACAAAGCTTCATTTAACAGCTGTGTTAATATACAGGTAAAGTACCTTACTTGATGGCTTCCTTTAATTTAAGGTCTTTACACATGAGGGGATATTAGACATTGATGGCTTTTCTTGATTGTGAGTACATCACTTTTTTGTGGTATACTGATTTGTATGTTATTGGTGGTGTTTTTTCCCCCCCTTGCGAGTGTTATGTCTTGTGATTGTTTTTATTGATTGTCAAGAATGTCACTTGTTTGTCAGTGTGGCATTTTATCATGAATATGCCAGTTTATTTGTGAGTATGGCACTTGGATTGTGATTATGGCAATTGATTATCGGTATGTCAGCTGATTGTGATCATGGCACTTGATTGTGAAAGGCATTTGAGTTGTATGCTAACAGCGAGTATGGCACTTGATCGAGAGCATGGCACTTATTGTGAGAATGGCACTTGATTGTATGTCAGCCGATCTTGAGTATGGCATTTGATTGTGAGTGTGGCATTTGATTGTGAGTATGGCATTTGATTGTGAGTATGGCATTGATTGTGAGTATGGCATTTGATTGTGAGTATGGCATTGATTGTGAGCATGGCATTTGATTGTGAGTATGGCACATGTTGTGAGCATGGCATTGATTGTGAGTATGGCTCTTATTGTGAGTATGGCATTGATTGTGAGTATGGCATTCGATTGTGAGTATGGCATTGATTGTGAGTATGGCATTTGATTGTGAGTATGGCATTTGATTGTGAGTATGGCATTGATTGTGAGTATGGCATTGATTGTGAGTATGGCATTTGATTGTGAGTATGGCATTTAATTGTGAGTATGGCATTGATTGTGAGTGAGTATGGCATTTGATTGTGAGTATGGCAAATGATTGTGAGTATGGCATTGATTGTGAGTGAGTATGGCATTTGATTGTGAGTATGGCCCTGGACTGACTTATGCTAGATTTTCATGCTGAATCTCGCCAACACTACAAACATGTTTTAGTATTCATGAGAGAAAAGATGTCGAGAAAAACAAGTACAGGTAAACATTTCCAACATCTCAATCATTATGAGAATGATTCATCAAAGTTTCCAGTATGAAAATATAATAAACAAAGAAACAAAATTCATGTAGAAAATAAGTAATAATAATAATAATAATAATATATGGAATTTATGTAACGCTGAATCTTGTAAAACAAACAAATCGAAGCGCTTGCACTCAAATCATATACACGCATGCAACTTTCCTCAAATAACATAAGATATTTCAAATTTATGTACACACACACACTTTAGTGGTGATGACGGAGATGAAGGATGCTGTTGAAAAAGTAGGAACAGATATGAGGGGAAAGTGTCAGGTAGGAAATAAGTGGGTTTTGAGGCTGGATTTGAGGGTGTCAAGTGAAGGCTTTTGGCGAAGTGAAAGAGGGAGGTCATTCCAGGTGGATGGGCCAGAAACAGAGAAACAGCAACGGCCAAAATCATCCCTGCCTTTGGCCTAACCTGACCGAGTTTCTGCTCGTAGATGAGCCTTCATGAAAGGTCCTGGCGGTGATTGAAGCTTCAACCTCTGTGGTACCTTACAGCGAGACACTGTTCAGAATTTAGAAGTATCAATCTCATTCACAAGAATGTTTGTATCCTGTGGCCTTTTTAAGCTGCCATCGAAAGACGATGATTAAAAAGTGAAAGAAAATATGCTTAAAATATATGTTGCAACCCCGCCCACCCCTAATAGGAGAAAATTAACACCTAGTGAGAATCTTTGTGTCGTATGTTTGGGGATTCTATTGAAAGGATGCAAGGGAGGTCATAGGTTTGAATCCAGCCAAGTGGTTAGTCTTAGCTAGATTGCCATACACTTACAGTGCAAGCACAGGCAAGAGAAGTTGGGAAAAAAACCCAAACCTTTTTGTAAGGATTTTGTGAAAAAACCCTTTGAAGGCTTAGTTTGAAGTGTGCTATCAATCTATGGCTTTTTGCAAAAGGGAAAAGAGTGTAAAACATTTAAACAGACATTTCTAGAGAGAAACGTTGATTTTGACAATGTTGAATCTTACATGGAGAGACAGACAGACAGACAGACAGACAGACAGACAGACAGACAGACACTCACTCACACACACATAATTATAGTCTTTCGGATGAGACTATAAACCGAAGTCCCGTGTGCGAACGCACGCAGAACATCTTGCGCACACGTTAAAATCCGTTCCGCTTTTCGGAAGAGTAGGCCATTGTGTGCCGGTGGGAGCGGATGACAACATTTACAAAACTGCATACACACGGGGACTGGATGAAAAAAAGCACACGAATGCTTATTCTATTATCCTCGAAATGAAAGAGTAAAAAAAATAAATAAATACACACACACGCATGCACACTCACACTCTCGCATACAGTCACACATACGCGCGCGCGCACGCACGCACACACACTCTCTAACACACACATAGATACACACTCTCTCTCACACACAGACACAACACATACGCGCGCGCGCGCACGTACGCACACACACTCTCTAACACACACATAGACACAACTCTCTCTCACACACAGACACAAACCTCTCCACACTACATACTCTCTCCAACCCCCCCCCCCCCCCCCCTCCCTCCACCCACCCACACTTCCCTCACCATCAAACCCAAACCATCTCCTCTTTCTGTTCACAGAACTCTCTAGGATACCCCAACCCCCCACGTCCCCACCACCACACCACCCACTCCACCACCTCAACACCATCCCCCCCACCCCCTCCACCAACCACCCCCACCACCCCCATCCACGATGACCACCATCCCTAACAACCGTCGCCCAGAGACCAAGAGTATGTGGCTGCCCGTTACAAGAACCGAGCTGGAGGACAGGTCCCGTGGCGACGCCTGGAGAAAGCTGACCACCGCTACAGGGCACGTGCCACCGCTGAGGGCGGAGATACGGAATCCTGTAGGATCGGCTGAAGAGGATGATCCTTCTCTGGAAAATCCGCGTCATCAGTCCCAAAGGTAGAGCTTAGGAGGAGTTTTGATCGGTGGGTTGTTGGCTGTATCTGTTTTCAGTTTTTTACTTATGAGGAGGTTAAGTAAAGATAAAGGTGTCCATAATTCTATGTGGTCGTATGGGACGAGGCGTCAGAGACCATCACAGCTTCTCCAGGTCCAGCATATTGAGGCGTGGGGCGCCCATCTCCCCTCTCCCATCCGCTGCTTTACTTTCCTTGACCCTAAAGATCTCAAGGACAGAACCTCGCGCACCAACCCCCAGGATCTTAAGTTATGGGACCCCTTTACCTGTACTATTAAATGTGTTGTCATATGTTTGTTTTGCATGCTTACTTTCAATCAGCAAATTTCTCTATGTGAAATTCGATTCGGGCTGCTCTCCCTAGGGTCACCAAACTAACCATTTCTCTTTTTTTTGCCATTTCACATAATTTTAATATTCTAACTATATGTCTATGTTGGATGTATGTATGTATAGTATGTATGTATGTAAGTAAGTATGGATATGTATGTATCTATGTAGGTATTATTATGTATTATGTATTTAATGTATGTATGTATGTATCTAACTATCTGACCTGCTGCCTGCGTTCCTCCCTCTCATCTCTCATCCACACACCACACACAAAAATCGCACACCCGCACTTACACACACACAACACACACCACACATACACACACAAAAACACGCAACAGCACACACAGAAACAACACACATCACACACAAATAACACAGACACACAGATCTACACACACACACAACACACACAAATACACTAAACTCCCATAACCGTAGCGCAAGACGTCCCACTATGTCCTCTTCACCAGGTTGTCAGAGACGGAGAAAGCCCCTACAAAAAACACGCAGAAACACAGCTACACTCCCAGCATGACCCCTGAATAGTTCCCGATGAAGATGACCCACATTCAGCAGTACCCTACTGAGGCCTACAGACGACAGAGCTCTCCGCCAAACCCGAAGAGCACCGTCTTCCGAAGACGCAAGGCATCATCGATCTTAGAAGACAACGATTTGGCGCCCCACTCACCAAACACAAACACACCTGACGGAAGCCTTGAAAAAGAGCCACCACCTACGCCCAAAGCTAACCGAAGTGTCACCACATTTCATATGCACACATCTCCAAGCCCAAGAAATCGGTCTGAGAGTTCTGCACCGAAAGGACATGCTCTTCTTCGGGCATAAACAAAACCTTTCCACAGATCGGTTTCCCAACCCGAAACGTTAACAACCGAAAGCAGCGATGTTGCGGGTCGGCCGCCATCTTCTTCCTGGTAGGTCAAGGCTTCCGGTGCACGTCCAATGACGGCTTCATAGCCGGTTTCCGCGAGTCAGGGGGGAAGAACTGTTCTTGTTCCCCGGGAGTTCTGGCTGGCGGCGAGTGGTTCGTCAGGGGACAGGAGGCCCGATCGGTTGTGTCCGACTACATCGCTGCCGTAGGAGAATGAGTCTGGAACATGATCAGATCCGGATCTCCAACGTATAGGACCAAGATTCGTAATCACTAAGAACCCACCCCGCACCCAGCAAGACAGGGGTGCAGCTATGTGTAGTGTACCCGAAGAAATCCACCCCGAGCATAGAAAGTGCTAAGGTAAGCAGGGGACCGGATAGCCTAGTGGTTAGAACATTTGCGTTCCGCAATTTGACACTTGGTATCGATCCTGTTCAACGGATATTTTTTTCCCTGAGTTAACATCAGTCAGACTCCACTCTCCCCGAAAGTCCGTCGGATGACTATATACCGAGCCACGTTAACTCGGTGTGCGAACGCAACGAAGAACATCTTACGCACGACGTTAAATCCTTTTCCGCTTTTGTAAGAGGAGGCCATTGTGTAACCGTGGGAACAGATGACAAATTTACAAAACCCGTACAGAACGGGGACTGGATTGTAAAAAGCACATAAGTGCTTATTTCCATCATCCCCCGATATAAAGAAGAAATAAAATTAAAAAACTGAACAAACAGATAGTGGAACGTACAGACTCGAAACTTCGCATTCATTCTCAAACACTGGAATATTTTCAGTTTAAAAAAATATATATCACCATCACCACAGCAGCTTTGTTCGATCATATATCCTCTAGGTTTATATACCAATATTTTTAATTTTATTTCATTTTATCCCAGATAAAGTGTTTAGAAAATACAACGACTTGAAAAAAAAAATCCTGACATTCGCGAACATGTAACCTAAGGAAATTCTAGGCCGAAGAACGACAAATACAAAGTTGCTGTGGAAATGAGGCCAGAAAACGGCCTGGTTATGATGCAAGAAGACCAGACCCCAGCATGCTTTTTATCGTCAGTGTTCTAAATGAACTGATCTCGTGAAGACATCGTGCACAAGAACAATAATTTAAAAATAATATCGTTCGCAGCAAAGAGAAGGAGAGCATTTTGGCAAACAACAGTTTGCACCCACCAAGATTTACTTTTCCCTTTGTAATCTCTTCTCATCACCTCTCTTCTGCTATCTCTCTCTGTGTTAAAAAATAAAGTTATCTAAAATGGATTCCAATGGTTTGTTTCGAATGCTGAGCTGCTGAACAAATAACGGACAGAAAAAGTGTGTGTGTGTGTGTGTGTGGTGTGTGTGGGTGTGTGTGTGTGTGTGTGTCTTGCTGAGCGTGTTTCTTGCGTGTGTCGTGCGCGGCGCCGCGCAGATACACTATCAATGCCATCAATGACCGAATGCTAATAAAGTATAATTATGAGCCCGCCAGATTTTAACCTTTGAAAATGAACAGAGGCATGCAAAAAAAAAAACAAAAAGCCATAAACATCCCACAATCTTACTTTCTATATATACTGATTTATAAACCAAAACCAAACCAAAAATACTGAGTAGCAATGTTGAGATCAGTTTGAAATATTTTCCATGATTTTATTATCATTTTCCATTGACAACAATGATTTGATAAAGTGACGTGACTGGGAAAACATATATACATAGCCCACATCAACAACAATGTTTTATTTTCCATACCCGATTGATTTAAAACTATAATACACAGAAGCTTTAATAACAAAGCACAATATTAACAAACACCAAAACATAATTTTGTTCCATGTGTATGAGAACAGGTGATTGAAACAAAACCATGATAATAATTTCATAAAAATGAGCTGTATGCTCACAACAACTACGCGATAATGATACGACGCTTATGATTTTAATGAAGAGAAATATAACAACAACACAAAACCAAAATAGCAATGAAGGTGGTAAGTAGTAAGAACAACAACGATGAAAAACAAATATAAGCATTGGTTTAAACAAAATGACCAGATTTTTTAATAAGAGATACACGCCTAAAACTAACACACAGTACACTACAACCACACATTTAACATAGAGTAAAAAGAATGATTTAATATGTTCACTCTTATTAAATGATTAAAATAATATGTCTAAAATCACTAGATTGAATAGACGTTACTAACTTACTTACTAACTTCTACCGTGTACTTACTACTTTCTACTGCACTTACTGCTTGCTAACTACAGCTTCTACTACTACTACTACTAACACACGCAACGTCATAGGCTACGGCAGAATAGAATGACCACCACGCGCGCGCCCAGAGGCAAAAACACACACACACACTGAAACCCTCCCTTTCCCGCCCGCCCCCTCAACCCTCCCCACACACCACAACACTGAAAATTCAAAACCGCATACACCCGATACTGGATGTATAAAACCACAACGAGTGCGTTAATTCGATATCTTCGATATAAAAGAATAAAGAATAATGCAATAAATTAAATAAATAAAATGCACACAACAGACTCACACACCACTAATTCGCCAATCTTACACATGACCCTCATCTCTAAATGCTTCAAACTGTCAACATCCTCTATCATATCTCGACTCACACTTACCTCAACTTATTGGGTGTGTCACAAGCCGTAATAGTACTGACTTGCAGTTGGCAAAGACTGGCGACATGGCAATGCATATGAAGCGTGGACAAGTAGGTTGGTTACACAGCGTGTAATTACCCCCATCCGCAGCCGGGCTTATCACAGTTCTCTGGATTAAAAAAATCCATTGACGCTGGGGGGCAACAGCAGCAAAGTGAGAGCTGTAGTATGACCAATGGTCTTTCTTTCTCCGCACTTCATGGAATTCCACTTAACAGCTTAGTCTTTAGTGAATACACCATGACACTCATGACTAGGACTTGCACAGCTCCTTATATGTGCTGCAGCCCTAGGTGGTCTTGGTTTGGCCTTTTGAGAACATCTCCTCAACGCTGACTGTCCTTATCCCACATTGGCCGAGAGAGTGGATGTACAGGTGGGCAAGGCATCTCCACTTAATCAAATTTATTCCCAAATTCGAAACAGCAGCTGCTCCTCTGCGCTAACTGTTTGTTGGAGGTCAATTCGTCGAACACGACGGACAAACATACATCTCTTAAGCTGACCTATAACAGGAGCGACCGGATAGCTCAGTGGTCTGAGCACTCGCTTTAACCCAAGCAGCGTTCTGCGTGGATACCAGTGGATGGGTGACCGTTTGCGCGCTATGTGGCTTCAGTACTGTTACCAACGCCCAGCCTGAAAAGGGTACCTGCCCTCTTTAGTGTCCGAAAAGAAAAGCAGCGAGGAGAGGAGATGTGGCGCCGCCCCTCAAGATGCTGGTCCCAAGAAAGCTGAGGTCTCTGATGACTCGCTCTCCCAACGACCACACATTTATGGACACCTTTACCTTTAGTGATAATATCTTGTTTCAATCTCCTGGTACAAGACGCCAAAATCTGACTGAAAATGAAGAACTTCGTTCACAAAACCTGTAACTTAGCTGCCATGCTAAAAGTTTTCCCAGGATTATGCTTTATACCATGGGGAGTGAAGATTTTGCTGTCTTCACAGCGGACTCGATCTGTCAAAGGACAAATTTCCCGAAAAAGACACTCCAAAAAGGAAGGAACACATCACGATCACAATAAACATTTTTGGAATCACAAACACACAAACGAGTTTGGCATTTAATTGCTGACATTATTCTTTCAGTTTTTTTTAAAAAATAAAAAGAAAATCACGAAACCAAATGGACCCAACAGAGATAAGTTGACATAATTTATCACATAGCTTTAACGTCAGCAAACTACAGAGTGCTTATGGACAGTTCTAAGCCATAGTTACCACCGTACTGTATGTGGCAAAGCAGATCAAGGTTGTGGCAAACGAGGTCAAGATCATTGGCAAAAATAGGTCAAGGTCGTGGTGAAGTTTGGTCAAGGTCACGGAAAACCAGGTCACGCTCGGAATAGTAATAATTAAAGTAAACAAAAAAAGTCACTTAATGTGTTAATGAACACCTCAAAAATATAACGAATACTTCGATGACAACATCAATAACGTCACTGAATACGTTGATGAACACGTAAAAAAACGTTGTGATTATTCAGAACACTAACCACTGGCCCCCCCACTCTCACGCAACAAAACCCTTCACTGAGATCGTTTTAATCAACAACCAACGTTTTTTGGTTCTCTCTATTATTTCATTTCACAAACGTCAAGTTTACAAATTAATAACAACGCTGGAAAAAGCGCAAACACACACCTAAGACACAAACTCACACACACAGACACACACAACAAACCCACACACACAGACACAATACACAACTAGAAGGCGGCCACAAATACACACACAACAAGCACACACACGACACACGAAAAAACACACAACACACACACACACACACACACAACACACAACACACACACACAGCACACATACACACAAACACACTTAATAGACATGCAGAGAAGGATGATTTCGCATGTACATGGTGAATAATGTTGTTGTAGTTTGTTGTTGGCGTTCCCCAGCGTTAACACCCTGGAGGTCACCCAGAAAACGCATCTCTGGACTCACTACTTCATGCCTCACCCAGGGAAATCCTCTGTGAGATCGGAAGCACACCAGAGAGAAGTTTGCGTGTTATGACTCTTTTTCAGTACCTTCGCCATAAAGGCAGCCAAATTCCCACTTCAAGGATTATTCCTTCTCCTCTAACAAAGGAGAGTGCAAGGTTGTTACGTTTAAGGGACTTGTCATAGGTAAATCTCACCACAACGTTTTTTTACAACAGAACAACATTTTTTTAGTGTAGGGCCTTGGCAAATAAGCTGACAACCAATAACTGACACAGCTAAGCTTTTGGGTCTGGCCAACGTGGTGGGAACGAATACGTCAAATTAAAGTACATCAGGAAGAAGAATGATGGTAACAAAACACTGTACAGTGTCAGTGAGCAAAGTTTACAGCTAGATAACTGGGCGCAACTGTCATAACAATGATGGATGATACCACTGGAACATTGAATAGCTGCAGAAGAGGGCCGTATCGTCTACGAATCCCCCTACTAGAATCCCCTAAGAGAAACTATCTTCTTTCTTCTCTTCTTCTTCTTCTCTTCGTCGTTCGTCGTCTCGTCCGTCGTAGCACTCTCAGACAGCAACTATTGTTATCTGTCTTATGAGCGAGCAAGCGTAGCACTATTGCCTTTAGGCTCCTGACAAGTCAGGCCCCGCCAGCGCAACCGAACTTGGGCCACGGGAGAGAAAGTCTTTTAAAAAAAAATCTATCCTTGGGGGAAAATAGGGCAGGAGACTGGGCCCAAGAAGGCCGAAACTAAGGACGAGAAGGAAACGGTGAACAGGAAGTAAAAGAAGGAACGAGCAGCAACAAAGAGATGGATAGAAAAGAGGAATTTCCTGGCACCGAATTTTCAAAGGTGGGGTGTGCTATTTAAACTGCCAGCCCCCCACATCACCCAACTGGATATAAGAAGATACTACTACTTGCATCCATCACTTTACCAATATCCTCCTCCTCACGTCGTCGTCGTCGTCACCAACTCACCACCCACCATCATAATCATCATCAATCATCATCATCATTCATCATCAAAATCATCATCACCACTCACAACAACGTACAGGCAAAGCAAAAACAAAACCCCAACAGATACTTATGCTAAAGATCCGGGGTCTTTAGAGTAACTGCAACAGCGCCTGCCTCTAGAAAGCGAAAAGAGTCCGGGTCGGAAGTGTGCGGTGGTTCGATTCCCCGTTTTATAGGCCAAAAAAAAACTTTTCCCCATCCCATTAGGGTGGTCTGGGTGCTAGTCGTTCGGTTGAAACGATAAACCGAGGTCCCGTGTGTTACACACAATTATTTAGCGCACGTGAAAGAACCCACGGCACAAGAGTTGTCCCTGGCAAAATTCTGTAGAAAAAAGCCACTGTAACAGGGAAACAAATGCAGTTGCAGGCAGGAAAAGAAAAAAATAAAGGGTGGCGCTACTCTTGTGGCGACATGCACTCCCCGGGGACAGCAGCCCGAATGTCACGCAGAGAAATCTGCCGTGTGATTTAAAGTGGTATGAAAATGAAAAAAAAAGTGAAAATAATACGAAAAATGATCGCCACTAGACTGACTTTGGTTATGGAAAAGCATACGGTAATCACCATTTAACATGTAACAATTATTGTTACCATCATTACATATTACCAAGATAATACTTATCAACGGGTAGCCATGTCACACATAGCCTATTATAACGTAATAAATACACTGCTTTATTATCGTCACAGCACTTGTGACATCACCATCTCCAACCGATATCAAAATCAACTCAAAAGGACAAGATCACCAATCCCACTAACAAGAGAAAACGGAATCAATCTGTTTGGAACACCTGTTGAACACCGTGCAAGACACCGTCCCTGCAGAACATGTTCTGAGCAGCGGTTAGGTTCAGATCTCTACGAACCCCCCCCCTCCCCCTCCACCCCCCCCCCTCCCTCAACCCCACAATGGAGATGCTGGGATTCGTCATTATATAATACCATCCCCCCTTACTGGAAATTCCCCGAGCTAGAATATCCCTCTTTTCTATCCTCTCTTTGGGTCTGCCATTGTTCCTCTCACACCCCTTCCTTGTCTTATTTTATTGCCTTCCCTTGGGGCCATTCTCCCTGCCAGTTTTCCCCCCACAAGAAAGATTAGAAATAACTTTCTTTCCCATAGGCCAAGTCATGACTGAGAGCATATGAACAGAGACTTGACTCTCACTTGATCACACACGACACTACTCACCACAATTCCGACTCACCAAAATAGGCCTCTCTTGTGCCAAAACTCACCACAGAAGCCACTCATCGTTGAGCTTGACATCATCATCACTGAGCAGGTCAAACTCAACCGCTGATCCATTTCCATGCCAAAAGAAAGCTCACCGAAGCAACTGAACTTGACTCGTATGCACTACTGTAGAACGCAGAGCTCTACGCTGAAACCACTCCATAAATGCTCACCACAAGCGGCTGAGGCTTGACTCATCCGCATTGACAGGTAAAGCTCACCGCGAATATCACTTCATATGCCAAAAGCTCACCGAGCCACTGAGGCTCGACTCGTATCTTTAAGCAGATCAAGAGCTCACTGTTAAGCCACTTTTCATGCAAAAAAGCTCACCGCCCACTGAGCTCCCGACTCGTAGCTTTAAAGCAGGTCCAGGCCTCACTGTTAATTTGCCACTTTCCATGCCAAACATTGCGATGTGAGCTTGACTCATCACCACTGAGCAAGTCAGGCTCACCGTTGAGCCACTTTCCATGCCAAAAAAACTCACAGCACAAACTGACGCTCGACTCATCACTCTACTCGAGCAGTAAGAGCTCACAGCGCCTGAGATCACTCTCGCATGCCAAAAGCTTCACCACAACAAGTACAAGCCCGGAAAGGCAAACTTGAGTTCTACTCGTAGTCTTCAAGCAGGTCATGCTCACTGTTAAGGCCCCTTTCCATGCCAAACATATGCTGATAGTAGCTTGACTCAGCACCACGGAGCAGTCAGGCAGAGGCAATCTGCACCAGTTGAGCCAAATTTCCATCCACAAACTCACCGCAAAGCAAACTGAGTGAGCACGATACTCATCACAACAGAGCAATTCAGAGTTCACCCGTTAAAGCCACTTTCCCATGCCAGAAAACTCACCGAAGCCACTTTCATGCCAAAAACTCACGAAGCCAAACCGAGTGAGCTTGAACTGCACACCACTGAGCAGGTCAGGCCCTCACCGTTAAGAGGGGCCACATTCCATGCCAAAAAACTACACGGCACAAACTTGAGCTCGACTCGTATCTCAAGCAGGGCAGAGCCTCTCACCACAGCCCTATCCTATCCTATCGATCTCACCTCTAATGAGCTCATCCTACCCCAATCCTAAATATAAACCTAAACCCTATCCCAGACTTAAACCCAACCGCCCCTGAAAGGAACTCAAGCGGCGCCAGCTAGACAGCTCTCATCATCACCTCGGGGAGCTGCTGCATGCTGATAGATGTGGGCGAGCGAGTCATGTCGTTCTCACAGCTGCCACCATCATCGTCGCATCCACGGTACAGCGACAGAGCCGTCGCCGGAGGTGGCTCATGCCCGCGCAGCCCGTTTCAAAGAAGGCGTCGTGGGCCCGTGCAGCGCGCGGAGGAGTGCGCGTGCAGGTGGCCGAAGGCTGTAGCGGTAGGCCCCCGGACGAAGGCCTTTCCTCTCAGGCGAGGCGCAGATGGCCAGCTTGAAGCCCTGGCGAAAGTATGTGCTAGAAAGAAGCGTAGACGACTGGGTTGAGGCAGAGTTGAAGTAGAGAGGAGAGAAATGCATGCCGCATGGGCTTGATGTAGCCGTAGTATGTAGACTGGTGGGGTGAGCCCCAGGCCGTCAGCACCACACGTGTTGTGACACACGTGAGCCCAGCACAGCATCAAGAGCAGCACACCGCCCACACATCCCCCCTACCTGCCAAGCGCCAACAGCCAATCGCCAACAAAATCACCCAACAACACCAACATCACTACATCCGCAGCAAGAACAATACTAACTATCGGTGTTTTTTTTTTTTTTAACTGGCTTGAAACTGGCATTGCAGTGAAGGGCTAGGCTGGGGCAGGGTAGTTAAGAACAAGGGTCAAGTAGGGTAAAAAGGTAAACGTAGGGTAAATAAGGAAGGGTATGTAAAAACGAGGCAAGGAAGGTAAGACAAAGGTACGGTAGGGTAAGAACACGGTAAGGCGTAGGGTAAGACAAGGCAAGATAGGGAAAGACAATGAAGGGGTAGGTAAGACAAAGTAAGGGTAGGGTAAGACTAGGGTAGGGTACGACAAGGTAAGGTAGGGTAAGACAAGGTAAGTAGGGTAAATAAGAAGGATCGTGTAAGACAAGGTAAGAAGGGTAAGTATATGTAAGGAGTTAAGACAAAAGACCGAAAGGCATGGTAGACAATGTAAGGCAGGTAAGACAAGGTAATAGGTAAGACAAGTGTAAGGTAGGGTAAACACAAGGTTAAGGCCGTATCGACAAGGCAAAAGGTAGGGTAAGACAAGGTAAGGTAGAGTAAACAATGAAGGGTAGGATTAAGACAAGGCAAGGCAGGGTAAGACAAGGTCAGAGTAAGATAAGACCAAGATAAGGTGTACAAGCAAGGTAGGAAAGACAAGGTAAGGTAGGGGAGTAAGACAAGGTAAGGTAGGGTAAGACAAGGTAAGTAGGGTAAGACAAGGTAAGGAAGGGTAAGACAAGTAAGGAAGGAAGACAAGGCAAGGCACGGAAGACAAGGTAAGGTAGGTAAGACAAGGTAAGGAAGGTAAACAAGGTAATGAAGGTAAGACAAAAGCAAGGCAAGTAAGAACAAGGTAAGGGAGGGTAAGACAAGTAAGGCAGGGTAAGACGAGGCAAGCAAGGGTAAGACAAGGTAAGGTAGGAAGACGAGGCAAGGTAGGGTAAGGCAAGCAAAGCAGGGCAAGGCACGGAGCATGGCATGGCAATGCATGGCATGGCGGCATGGCAAGGAAAAACATGCAGGCAAGGCAAGACAAGGCAAAGCATGGCAAGCATGACAAGACGATGCCAGGGCAGAGAGGGAAAGGCCAAAGAAAAGTTAAGGCAAGCAAAGCAGGCAAGGCAAGCAAGGCAAGGCAAAAGCAGGGCAAGCAAGCAGTCAAGGCAAGGCAAAGGCAAAGCAGGCAACGGCCAAGGAAAGGCAAGGCATAAAAAAGGAATGATCAACGTAAAAGAACACGAATCTCTTCCACCCGTCACTCCCCTTTTTCTAATAATTGGAGAGGTTTTTAAGAGTCGACCTCAAACACAAAACAAAACAAACAGCGGACGATCCAGCCGAGTGGTTAAGATCGTCGACATCATGTCCATGAGTCGTGGGTTCAATCTCGGGCGGATGCGTCTGGTGAATAAGGTGGGGAAGTTTTTAAAACGACTCCCAGGTCAAAACTTCAAGTGCAGACCTACTCAGTGCCTTAATTCCTCTCGTGCATAACGCATATGAAGAAGAATCAATACACACAGCCAGTTAAGATCCCGTAAATTCAATAGTTAGCGTTAGGTGTTTACGCCGGAAACAAAGACAACATAACGAACATTTCCATCATACACCCCGAAGTCGGAATGCGGCTACCTTCATGGGTGGTAAAAACGATCGCACAAAAAAGCAAATTCGACCATTTGTGAACCTCGAGCTCTAAGCCAGGACATTTAGAACCCACCCCCCAAAAATCCCCCCCCCCACGCCCCATCAAAAAACCCCAACCGAACAAAAAGAGAAACCAACTCCCAAAACAAACAACCCTCCAAAACATACAAAATTCTCCTAATCATAGGAAATCCTTTCCCCCATGACAAACAGTATCTTTTTCACGGAAAACAGCAGTCAGCATTAGTTAGTTGATATTGGTAATTTAGATTATCTTGCAGTCGACGAAACAAAGCTGACCACATTATGAAAAGCTTACGGATACCGATCCTCCCCCCTTCTAACATCAACTTCGAACGCTCAGACAGCAAATATTATTGTCTATTATGTGAGTGAAAATGCGTCACGCTGCCATTAAGCGCCTAACAAGTCAGGCCCAGCGCATCCGTCTTCAGCACAAAACAGAATTGTTATCTTTCAAGTCTTTGTGGAAAAAAAGGCAGGAGAATGGACCAAGAAGGCAGAAAATATACAAGGAGGAGGTGACAGGAAGAAAAGGAACAAGGCAGAAACAAAGAGAGTGATAGAAAAGAGGAAATTTCTGGCACAGCATTTTCAGAATGTGGGGGATACTATTTATACTGATAGGCCCCCTGGCATCCCAACAGGGGAACTTTTTTCTTCAGGGAATAGGGAATCGGGCGGGAACTTACCCAATCTTTAAGAGTTATTGAATAATGAACCCAGCAAACAATCCTCAAAATATATGTCAGTGAAGGCAGTACTCACTTACCTGTCCCTCCCGTTTCCTTTCTGCCACACTTGCTCCCGTGGCGGAAAGTGACAGCGTGCGCACGTGACCTTCTCTGTGATTGCTTAGCAACATTCTCTGCCGCCATTTTCCGCCGCGCGAGGTGACCGGTGCGATGACGGTCTGAATTCTGGCAGAAGAGCGAGTAACGTCTACTGAAAATCAGACAAAATCATGATGATCGATATATAATGTATCTGCCCAGGCCAAAAGCATGTCAGTTATTGTGTCAGCTAATTGCCAAGGCCTACCCTAAAATGTGTAAAAAATTTGTGATGAGATTGCCTTCACCATGACAAGCTCTTAACATAACCCGCACTGTCCTTTAAAGGAGAAAAAAAATCCTCTGAAGTCGGAGTATGACTGTCTATTTTAGGGCGAGGTACTTAAAAAAAAAAGTCATAAATGCAAACTTCTCATTCAGTGTGCAATTTCAATCTCACAGTGATTTCCAGGTGGGATGAGCGAGTCAGAGTGCGTGTTCTGGGTGACCCCCAGGGTGTTAAGCTGGGGAACGCACAAACACCAAAACAATAACGGGCTTATATGGCTTTCATCTTCACCACAGGTGCCCAAAAAAAAACACACACACACACACACACAACCCACGCAGAACGCTCGCGCAAACACATACACACATCACAAACAACACTCAAACACACTACGTTTAAAATCCTGTTCCGCTTTTCGAAAGAGTAGGCTATTGTGTGCCGGTGGGAACAGAAAAAAAAGAAAACAGAAGATACAAAAACCGCAATACACAACGATCCACGGATGTAAAAAAACACACCGAGTGTTTTATTCCATATCCTCTGATATAAAAGATTAAAAAAAAATAAACACACATAAACTTCAGTGCACTCAACTTGCTTTGGTAAATTGTATTCTTAACACCTTGCAGTTCTGTATGGTGTTTTTACCCCGTTACTTTTCATTTTGTAGGTCTGGTTCTAAAGAAATATTTGAATGAAATTTAATTCAATCCTTTTCACTGTCATCTATGAAAGTAATTTGTTTCTGTCCCCTCTAAACTTCTAAAAAAACAATATCCTCTATTTCATATTCATTGTTCTCCTTCGACATGTTCCTTTTGTGTTTCTTTCTCTTCGAACCATAGATTAACACTGTAGTTTGATTATCTATCTTATTTATTCATTCTTATTATATGTCGAGGATAAAGGAATAACACTCATGTGCTTTTTTACCTCTATTCCACCGTGCGTATGGCAGGTTGGTAAGATTTTGTCACCTTCCCAGCGGGCACAAACAGTGGCCACTCATAGGCGAAAAGCGGAACAGTTTGAACGTGCGCGCAAGATGGTCTGCGTGCGTTTCACACACGTAATCCTCGTTATAAGTCTCAGCCTTATGCTTTTTATAAGTCTGTGATCTTTTTCCTTGTGTAGGGCAGGATGGAAAAAAATAGTTGTGAAAACTTGCACGTCCTGTATATTCCTCAAAAAAGATCATTTTGACTGAATTGAAATCTCCCATAGCCTCCCTCAAACCACACAGACAGACAGACAAAACTCACGCACTGCAACTGCACGCACGCAACAGCACAATACACAACAGACACACACTCACACACACACAGCAGCAACACACACGACACCACACACACACAGAACAACACACACACACACACATGAACTATAAACCGAAATTCTCCGGTGAGAACCATCTTGCGCACATAATCACGTTAAAACAAAAAACACCCGTTTCTTCCGCTTTTTTTGGTTTTTTTATTTTCCACGAAGAGTAGGGCCATTGTGTGCCAGTGGGGAAACGGATGACAAATTTACAAAAACTGCTACACACATGGACTGGATTTTTAACAAAAAAGCCATCATGAGTGCTATTTTATTTTTTTCCATTATCCTCGAAATAAAATATTAAATACATAGATAAAAATAAATCAAACAACACCTCTACAATACACGCATGCACGCGCACACACGCGCGCGCGCACAAACACACACACTCTCTAACACTCTCAGGTAATTTTCTACACCAATTGCAGAACTGAACATTGAATAAAACCAGTTTTTTTTCTTCCTACATTTATGGAATCAAATATTTTGAACTTCTTGGCCTTTGGACCCCCCCCCTAAAACACAAATTCAATTTATTTTTTAAAAAGGCCAAAAATGTCAATAGCCTGATTTCATCTGTCTGTCTGTCTGTCTACCTGCCTGCGTGCATGCTGTCTGTCCGCCTGTTTTGCATCGTGTCCCCACTGTTATAGTAAGAATTGTATGTGTGTGTGTGTGTGTGTGTGTGTGTTGTGTGTGTAGTGAAGTGTGAGTGTGTGAGTGTGTGGAGTGAGTGTGTGTGTGTGTGAGTGTGGTGTGGCGAGTGTTATGTGTGTTTATGAAAAGAGAGAGAGAGAGAGAGAGAGAGAGAGAGAGAGCAGAGAGAGAGAGAGAAGAGAGAGAGAGAGAGAGTTAGAGAGAGAGTGAGAGAGAGAAAGAGTACCTTTTGTAAGGATTTTGGAAAACAACCTTTGCCGGCGTAGCTTGAAGTGTGCTTCATCTATAGCAGTTTGCAAAAAAGTCAAGAGAAGTAAAAAGAGAGTAACGCGTACATTTCTAAAGAGAAACAGTTGATTTGTGACAATGTGAAATCTTAATGGAGAGAGAGAGACAGACAGACACGTCACTTCACACACACAGCACACACATCATACAGTCTTTCGGATGAACTAAAACCGAAGGAAGAGATAGTCAGGAAAAGAGAGGAAGGTAGTGAGGTAAGTGTAAAAGGGGAGTGAAGCTTATTGGGGGAGTAGGAGAAGTAGAGCAAAGATAGAGAAGGGGGTAAGTAAGGAGAGTTGGATAGAGGGGTACAGTGGCAATGTGGAGTTAGGGTAAATAGTGGAGGGGACGAGGGGAGTGTAGGGGTCCTGGACTGTAAGGGTGGTACGGCCCTTTGTCGAACGCACGCAGAACACATCGCACATAAATTTATGTAGAGAACTTACATACTTAAAACAACTCCCGCACTTCGGAAGAGTAGGCCATTGTGTGTGCCGTGGGAACGATGACATTTACAAAACTGCATACCAAACAATCAAGGAGACTGATGAAAAAAAAATGCACATGATGCTATATTCTATTATCCTCGAAGATTAAAAGAGTAAAAAAATTAAATACACACACACACGCCACAGCCACACCCACACACTCTCGCATAACACTCACACATACGCCCGGCGCCACGCACGCACAACGGTACTTAGCTCGAAGTACACTCATACACTTGTACCACACTACGGGAGGTGTATATGCGATGTCTATAAACACACACGACCACCAGACAGGCGAGCATCTCAGTGCACTGCCAGCACATCAGAGATTGGTCTAGACAAACAACACATACGCGCGGCAGCGCGCACGTACGCACACACACCTCTATACACACGAACAGAGCACGACTCACGCACTGCGGGGTGGGGGGGGACGATCGACGAGCGACGATAGGGGGGGGGGGGTGGGTAGCAACTCAAACCCTCAATATTACTACCCCCCCCCCATACCCACCCACAACTTCCCTCAAACCATCAACACCCAAAACCATCGCCCCTCTTTCTGTTCACATAACTCGCCTTAGGATACGCCACAACCCCAAGCCCTACCCGTAACCCCCACCACCAACCACGCTACAACCAAATCCACGACAGTCCCCACCCCCCACACAAATATAATTCCATCCCAATAACCCCCCCCCCTACCCAACACCCTCCACCAACCTACCCCCACCACCCCTTCCACGATGACCACATCCCTAACAACCGTCGCCCAGAGACCAAGAGTATGTGGCTGCCCGTTACAAGAACCGAGCTGGAGGACAGGTCCCGTGGCGACGCCTGGAGAAAGCTGACCACCGCTACAGGGCACGTGCCACCGCTGAGGGCGGAGATACGGAATCCTGTAGGATCGGCTGAAGAGGATGATCCTTCTCTGGAAAATCCGCGTCATCAGTCCCAAAGGTAGAGCTTAGGAGGAGTTTTGATCGGTGGGTTGTTGGCTGTATCTGTTTTCAGTTTTTTACTTATGAGGAGGTTAAGTAAAGATAAAGGTGTCCATAATTCTATGTGGTCGTATGGGACGAGGCGTCAGAGACCATCACAGCTTCTCCAGGTCCAGCATATTGAGGCGTGGGGCGCCCATCTCCCCTCTCCCATCCGCTGCTTTACTTTCCTTGACCCTAAAGATCTCAAGGACAGAACCTCGCGCACCAACCCCCAGGATCTTAAGTTATGGGACCCCTTTACCTGTACTATTAAATGTGTTGTCATATGTTTGTTTTGCATGCTTACTTTCAATCAGCAAATTTCTCTATGTGAAATTCGATTCGGGCTGCTCTCCCTAGGGTCACCAAACTAACCATTTCTCTTTTTTTTGCCATTTCACATAATTTTAATATTCTAACTATATGTCTATGTTGGATGTATGTATGTATAGTATGTATGTATGTAAGTAAGTATGGATATGTATGTATCTATGTAGGTATTATTATGTATTATGTATTTAATGTATGTATGTATGTATCTAACTATCTGACCTGCTGCCTGCGTTCCTCCCTCTCATCTCTCATCCACACACCACACACAAAAATCGCACACCCGCACTTACACACACACAACACACACCACACATACACACACAAAAACACGCAACAGCACACACAGAAACAACACACATCACACACAAATAACACAGACACACAGATCTACACACACACACAACACACACAAATACACTAAACTCCCATAACCGTAGCGCAAGACGTCCCACTATGTCCTCTTCACCAGGTTGTCAGAGACGGAGAAAGCCCCTACAAAAAACACGCAGAAACACAGCTACACTCCCAGCATGACCCCTGAATAGTTCCCGATGAAGATGACCCACATTCAGCAGTACCCTACTGAGGCCTACAGACGACAGAGCTCTCCGCCAAACCCGAAGAGCACCGTCTTCCGAAGACGCAAGGCATCATCGATCTTAGAAGACAACGATTTGGCGCCCCACTCACCAAACACAAACACACCTGACGGAAGCCTTGAAAAAGAGCCACCACCTACGCCCAAAGCTAACCGAAGTGTCACCACATTTCATATGCACACATCTCCAAGCCCAAGAAATCGGTCTGAGAGTTCTGCACCGAAAGGACATGCTCTTCTTCGGGCATAAACAAAACCTTTCCACAGATCGGTTTCCCAACCCGAAACGTTAACAACCGAAAGCAGCGATGTTGCGGGTCGGCCGCCATCTTCTTCCTGGTAGGTCAAGGCTTCCGGTGCACGTCCAATGACGGCTTCATAGCCGGTTTCCGCGAGTCAGGGGGGAAGAACTGTTCTTGTTCCCCGGGAGTTCTGGCTGGCGGCGAGTGGTTCGTCAGGGGACAGGAGGCCCGATCGGTTGTGTCCGACTACATCGCTGCCGTAGGAGAATGAGTCTGGAACATGATCAGATCCGGATCTCCAACGTATAGGACCAAGATTCGTAATCACTAAGAACCCACCCCGCACCCAGCAAGACAGGGGTGCAGCTATGTGTAGTGTACCCGAAGAAATCCACCCCGAGCATAGAAAGTGCTAAGGTAAGCAGGGGACCGGATAGCCTAGTGGTTAGAACATTTGCGTTCCGCAATTTGACACTTGGTATCGATCCTGTTCAACGGATATTTTTTTCCCTGAGTTAACATCAGTCAGACTCCACTCTCCCCGAAAGTCCGTCGGATGACTATATACCGAGCCACGTTAACTCGGTGTGCGAACGCAACGAAGAACATCTTACGCACGACGTTAAATCCTTTTCCGCTTTTGTAAGAGGAGGCCATTGTGTAACCGTGGGAACAGATGACAAATTTACAAAACCCGTACAGAACGGGGACTGGATTGTAAAAAGCACATAAGTGCTTATTTCCATCATCCCCCGATATAAAGAAGAAATAAAATTAAAAAACTGAACAAACAGATAGTGGAACGTACAGACTCGAAACTTCGCATTCATTCTCAAACACTGGAATATTTTCAGTTTAAAAAAATATATATCACCATCACCACAGCAGCTTTGTTCGATCATATATCCTCTAGGTTTATATACCAATATTTTTAATTTTATTTCATTTTATCCCAGATAAAGTGTTTAGAAAATACAACGACTTGAAAAAAAAAATCCTGACATTCGCGAACATGTAACCTAAGGAAATTCTAGGCCGAAGAACGACAAATACAAAGTTGCTGTGGAAATGAGGCCAGAAAACGGCCTGGTTATGATGCAAGAAGACCAGACCCCAGCATGCTTTTTATCGTCAGTGTTCTAAATGAACTGATCTCGTGAAGACATCGTGCACAAGAACAATAATTTAAAAATAATATCGTTCGCAGCAAAGAGAAGGAGAGCATTTTGGCAAACAACAGTTTGCACCCACCAAGATTTACTTTTCCCTTTGTAATCTCTTCTCATCACCTCTCTTCTGCTATCTCTCTCTGTGTTAAAAAATAAAGTTATCTAAAATGGATTCCAATGGTTTGTTTCGAATGCTGAGCTGCTGAACAAATAACGGACAGAAAAAGTGTGTGTGTGTGTGTGTGTGGTGTGTGTGGGTGTGTGTGTGTGTGTGTGTCTTGCTGAGCGTGTTTCTTGCGTGTGTCGTGCGCGGCGCCGCGCAGATACACTATCAATGCCATCAATGACCGAATGCTAATAAAGTATAATTATGAGCCCGCCAGATTTTAACCTTTGAAAATGAACAGAGGCATGCAAAAAAAAAAACAAAAAGCCATAAACATCCCACAATCTTACTTTCTATATATACTGATTTATAAACCAAAACCAAACCAAAAATACTGAGTAGCAATGTTGAGATCAGTTTGAAATATTTTCCATGATTTTATTATCATTTTCCATTGACAACAATGATTTGATAAAGTGACGTGACTGGGAAAACATATATACATAGCCCACATCAACAACAATGTTTTATTTTCCATACCCGATTGATTTAAAACTATAATACACAGAAGCTTTAATAACAAAGCACAATATTAACAAACACCAAAACATAATTTTGTTCCATGTGTATGAGAACAGGTGATTGAAACAAAACCATGATAATAATTTCATAAAAATGAGCTGTATGCTCACAACAACTACGCGATAATGATACGACGCTTATGATTTTAATGAAGAGAAATATAACAACAACACAAAACCAAAATAGCAATGAAGGTGGTAAGTAGTAAGAACAACAACGATGAAAAACAAATATAAGCATTGGTTTAAACAAAATGACCAGATTTTTTAATAAGAGATACACGCCTAAAACTAACACACAGTACACTACAACCACACATTTAACATAGAGTAAAAAGAATGATTTAATATGTTCACTCTTATTAAATGATTAAAATAATATGTCTAAAATCACTAGATTGAATAGACGTTACTAACTTACTTACTAACTTCTACCGTGTACTTACTACTTTCTACTGCACTTACTGCTTGCTAACTACAGCTTCTACTACTACTACTACTAACACACGCAACGTCATAGGCTACGGCAGAATAGAATGACCACCACGCGCGCACACAAACTCTCTCCCCCTCACCCCCCCCCCCCCCCCAAAATCAAAACCCCCCCCAAACTCAAACACCCACCCAAAACTCAAACCACCCACAAACTCAAAAGGGACACAAAAATTCACACACAAACTCTCTCTCTCTCAACACACAAATCTTCTCTCCTCTCACAACACAAACTCAAACACACAAAACAAACTCTCTTCTCTACAACACACACAAAACTCAAAAAAAAACACCAAAACTCCTCCTCTCCCCCCCCCCTCCCCCCCCCCCCCAACGCACCCCCCCCCCAAACTTCCCCCCTCCCCCCCCCCCCACCCCACACACACTCAACCAGTCAAAAAGGGAAAGCCCCATCTTTCCACCTCTTCCTCCCCCCCATTGTTTTGGGCGGTTTTCACTGGTTGACCCCCGCACGGCCCCAAATGGGGGGGGGCCCTTTTGTGTGTGTGTTGGTTTTATTTTTTTTTTTTTTTTTCCCCTTTAAAATTTTGTGTGTGTGTTTGTATGTGTTTGAGTGGTGTAGTATGTGTTTTTTTGTGTGAGTGAGGTTGGTGTGGTGTGTGGTGAGAGAGAGAGAAGAGAGAGAGAAGAGAGAGAGAGAGCGCGGGGCGTGCATGTGTGGGGTGTGGTCAGGGTGGTGTATATGTGTTTTGTTGTGTATGAGGAAAAAGAGGGAGAGAGAGAGAGACAAAAAGAGAGGAGAGAGGAGAGAGAGGAGAGAGAGAGGAGCTGCTGCGTGTTTTTATGCGTTGAGTGTTGTATGAGAGAGAGGAGGAGAGAGAGAGGGAGGGAGAGAGAGGGGGAGGAGAAGGGGAGAAGGGGAGGAGAGAGAGGAGAGAGAGAAGCTGCGTGCGGGTTTGGGATGTGCGTGTAGTGTGTTGTTGAAGAGAGAGAGAGAAAAAAGGGGAGAGAGGAGGGGAGAGAGAGAGGGAGAGAGAGAGGAGAAGGGGAGGAAGAGAAGAGAGAGAGAGAGACAAAGAGAGAGAAGAAGAGAGAGAGAGAGAGAAAAGAGAGGAAAACCGAAAACTGGAAGGAATATTTTACTGGGGTAATTGGGGTAAACCAGAGGGTTCTTTACACCGGCCCTATGGAAAGAGAGAGTAGAGAGAGGGGGGGGGGGGGGGAGAGGAGAGAGAGAGAGAAGGAGAGGGGAGAGAGAGAGAGAGAGAGTGAGGAAGAGAGAGGGGAGAGAGAAAAGGGGAGGGGGGGAGGGATGGAGAGAGAGGAGAGGGGGGGGAGAGCGGAGAGAGAGAGAGAGAGAGAGAGAAAGAGAGAGAGAGAGAGAAGGGGGGGAGGGGGAGAGATGGAGAGAGAGAGGGGGGGGGGGGGAGGAGGAGAGAGAGGAGAAGAGAGAGAGGAGAGAGAAGGAGAGAGAGGGGAGAAGAGAGAGGGGAAAAAAGGGGGAGGGAGAGGTGGAAGAGAGAGAGAGGGGGGGGGGGGGGGGAGGGGGGGGGGGGGAGAGGAGGGGGAGGGGAGGGAGAAAAGGGAGGAAAGGGGGGTGGTGGGGGGGAGAAAAGGGGGGGAGGGGTGGAGGAGGGGGAGGGGGGGGGGGGGGGGGGAGGGAGGGTTGGGGGGGGGGGTGGGGGGGGGAAGGGGGGGTGGGGGGTTTTAGGGGGTTTAAAAAGGGGAGGGGGGGGGGGGAGGGAGGGTCATGGTAAAAAGGAGAGAGGGAAAAGGCGTTTAAAAATAAAAAAATAAATAGAGAGAGAGAGAGGTAAAGGTGTGTTTTTTGTGTGGGAGTGGGGGGTTGGGGTTGAAATGGGGGGTGTTGTGGTTGTGTGTGTTGTTGTTTTGTTTTGGGTGTGTGTGTTACATTTTGTGGGGGTGTTGTTGTGTGTGTGGTGTTTGTGGTTTTTAAAAAAAACCCAAAACAAATTTTTGGGCAAAGCGGGACGCCCGCCGTAAACTGAGCCCTTTAAAAACAGCACCTTCCTGACTTTTTAATAAAAAAGCGATACCCCCATTCCAAACAAACCTCCTTTCCCCCCAACCAAAAAGAGGCGAAGCGACGGAGGGGACGTTTCCCCCAAAAATCTGAACCACCATAAAGTGTTTTTGCCCTTTAGGCAGAAGTTTTTTAAAAAAAAATTTTGGGGGGAAAGGGTTTTCTCAGTGGGGGGAGCCTCGCTTTCCCCGCCAAGTTAAGGCTCATTTTCCGGGGGTTTGGGGGGGTTTTTTTACTTGGTTTATCGTTCCCCGCACCCACTTTTAAAAAGGGAAAGCCCTCTTTGGGTCGGGAAGGTGCAGGGCCCCAGGGGGGGATGGGGGGCCCGCCCCCTTTTTTGGGAGAAAATGGGGGTCAGCCTCGTCCCCCCCCAAGGTTTTCCCTTTCAACCCGGGTTTTTGGGAAACCGTTCCCCGGCCCCAAGGAATCTTTGGGGGACCGGGGGGGCCAAATGTTTTCTTTAACCCCCAACCTAAAGGCTTTTTTTCCCGGTTTCCCTTTCCCAAGGGTAATGCAATTTGGGGGCGTGCCCTAGGTTTGTTTGTGTATGGGGGTTTTTTTGTTTTGGTTTTTGGGGGGGGGGTGCTGTGTGTGTATGTGGCGTGGCGGGCGTACGCGCGTTTGGTTTTGGTGTCGTGTGTGTGTACCGCGTTTGTGTGTGTTAAAATGGTGTGAAAACAATCAATTTTATGGGAAAAGCGGTGATTTGGTAGCTCCTGTTTCGTAAAAACGTGGGTGCCCCGTTAAAAGCACACCCGCCCAGACAGACTTTTAAATAAAAAAACAGATACCACGTACAAGCAACCTCCTTTTCCTTCCACACACAGACACAGACAGACAGACAGACAGATACAGTACACTCTCAGACAGACAGACAGACACGCGTGCGCGCGCACACCACACACATTTTTGTGATTGATGAGTTTTTTTTGTTTTTTGTTTTGGTCGCGTGTGAGTGTGTGTGTTTTCTTTCTTTTTTTTTCTTCTCTGTTTCTATCTTTCTTTTGGAGTTAGTTTTATTATCACTGGTTATGGTAATAATGTAGTTAGATAATATTGATCAAGTTGTTTTTTTGTTCCTAGATAGATGGCTTGATGAAAAAAAGCAAATGCATTGCTTATTCAATGTACCATCTGGAAATAAAAATTTGACTTGAATTGACTTGACACAAATACATCTTTAACCACTCTTTCTTTCTTTCCCTTACTCACCAAACCACCTTTCTACACACACACACACACAAACGTGCGCGCACTCACTCACTCACATGCACACACATTTACCCTTCTTACCACAACACCCCTTATTCCCTTCCCACACACTTACCTTTACTCCTCTTCCCTACGCACCTCCCTCCTCCTCCGCTCCCCCCCCCCCACCACACAGAGGTACACTAACACACACAAAACACACTCACACACTGACACACACACACACACACACAAACACTCACGCACTGACACACACACACACACTCACGCACTGACACACACACACACACTCACGCACTGACACACACTCATGCTGTGACACACACACACACAAACACACTCACGCACACAAACACTCACGCACGGGCACACACCACACTCACGCAGTGACCACACACACACGCACTGACACACACTCACGTAGTGACATACCCACACACTGACACACACACATTCACGCACTGACACACACACACTGTCACACCCCCCCCCCCCCCCCCCCCCCCCCCCCCCCCCCCCACCCCCCCCCCCCCCCCCCCCCCCCCCCCCCCCCCCCCCCCCCCCCCCCCCCCCCCCCCCCCCCCCCCCCCCCACCCCCCCCCCCCCCCTCCCCCCACCCCCCCCCCCCCCCCCACCCCCCCCCCCCCCACCACGCCCCCCCCCCCCCCCCACCCCCCCCCCCCCATCCCCACCCCACCCACCCTCCCCCTCCCCCACCACCCCCTCCCTCCCTCCCCCACCCTCCAACCCCTCCTCCAACCCCCAACCCTCCCCCCCCCCACCCCCCCCCACACCCCCCCTCCCATCCCCGACCTCACCCTCCCCCACAAACCCTCTCCCCTCCCCCACACACACCCCTCCCCCACACCCCCCCACAAACCCCCTCTCCACACCCCCTCCCCCCCAACTACTCCCAACCATACCACCCTCCCCCCACAACACTCCGTCAATAACCCCCCCACCCCTCCCCGCCCCCCCCCCACCCACACCCCACCC